>VZTI01000219.1:207894-246027 GCA_013397865.1 Struthidea cinerea
AGAAAAGGCAGCATCTACAGCATGGGGCATTCGAGAACAATCTATATCCTGAAGAGAAACATACACATAGCATGAATAATTTTTGTTAGTAGTTTTCCCTATGAACAATGCTACCAGGTTGAATGAGAGGTTCTGTCCATCAATCTCAATATCCTACATAATGTCCAATGCTAGATGTGCAGGACAGAAGATGGGACCAGGACAAGCATGTAATGACACTTGCCCAATACAATTCTTTCATCCTCCAACTTCTTGTTTTACTGCACTATCAGTCATACCAAATATTTTGTTGTTATCTTTCTGAGATTTAGTATCCCTTAACACAGAAATTCTTTTTTGTTCTATTTTAATACTCCTTCTTCCTCCTTGATAGACATATCGAGGGAGGAAGGGAGTATAAAGAAATTAGGAAAGAAAAGAAATTCTCAGATATGCTTTCCATTCCAGAAAAATAAGATTTTCTGAAAAGTAGGATAGCAAGTCTTTGCTCTATGGATTCAGATTTTAACGTAGTAAAGGGGCAGCATAGATATCTGTGATACAAGAGGAATAACTCATCATTCTCGGCATTGTAAAGGCTCTTTACAGCAACTTATCAAAGCAGTTTCAAACTTTCGTTTTGAGCTGACTTGATTCTTAGCTGTCCTAAGGATCAAGAAAATACAAAGGTTGTTTAAAATCATAATTCCTCTGATTACACTGATTTCTGAAACACAGATTTCTTGAAAAGATCCCAGGAGTTAAAGATGACAGTAAATAATATTTTATTTATTAAACGTACAACTTTTTTGGCAAGAAGAATAATGTCTTGATTCAGTTATCAACACTTAGCATTTAATTTTAAGATACACTTCCAGTTGTAAGATTTGAACATTCCAAAATGTATAGATACATGTACAGTTTATCATGTAACATAAGATCAATTACTTTTCTTGGTGAATATAAAAACCATATGTATAAAAGAATAAAACACTTGTTTTGAATGTAACACTGCCATCTAATGAAATAACTGTAAATTACAGGAAAGGATTTCATAGTTTTGTCACCTGTTTTTGGAGGTATAATACAGGATACAACTTCACTATTAATAGCATCTATAATAATAAGAGAATAGTACCTTTTTCAATTAGTTATTTATTAATAAAAGAAAACCAATAATGGTTATTAATGTTAATAATTAATATTAATAATTGTTATAATATTTAAAAATTAGAATTAGCTGATTATATGGCAAGCAGCTGGAAAAAACCCCTCATCATACAGATGATATTTAAATAAAACTGTGAAATAAATAAATAAATACAATGAATAAGGTTTTCTCTGAAGATAGGAAGTAAAAACCCCAAATTAAGTGAAACTTCATTTCACATGTCAGAATAGATTTATTTTCTGGGTGATATATAATCCTAAACAGTATTTACAGTGCCACAGGTTGTTTTTATCAACTAGTTCACATAAGGTCCTAAATAAATTTTGGGGATGAAGATACAGGGAGTAGAATCACCTGGGCTGTGTTTGCAGATATGCAGTGTAGTTCTTGAATGAACCTGAGAAGTCACTAAAGGAAAACCCTGCCTTACATCTATCTGCATAAAATTGCTCAAACGCAGCAGCACTGCTTTCTGGATGCTGAAGCAGGATAAGGGGATCCCCTGAAGGTTCACAGTGCTTCATTTTCTGGGACTGTTGGAGGCCAGCGGGGGTCCAGCCCTGTTTGGATTCCCCCTGTAGACAATTCTGGGGGTCTTAGAAAGCTTTTAAGTAGCTTGGTGTCAGCTCTGGGTGTAGGGCTGAGTGTCTCAGCATGGAAAGACTGCATGTGAGTCCTGTCTGCACTGTGCTGTGGACTTACGGCAAGTGGGCTTTCAGTCTCAGTTTAATTTTCAGTTATGAACTGAGTTAAAAACAATCCTTTTCTTGCTCCACTTCCAACTGTGGCAATGCTAATTGGAAGCAAGTTTGTTAATTGTCATGTTTGTTTAACAAACTCCACAGAAGAACGCCTAGAGATATCAAAACACTATAGACAAATAAACAACATTGATGTCTATTAATGATGTGTCTATTAATTCACCATGGTGTGTTTTACTGCAGAGTGCCACTATTAGTATTTATTTTACAGTCTCAGTTGATATTATGCTAACATGGCCAGGTCATAATATGGTCATATACCATAATATTTTATGGTAACATGACTATGTTGTAGTAATGAAGACAGTTGATACTTCAACAGTGTTTGTGAGGTCGTTTTGCAGCTGAAACTTGACATAAAAAAAAGGGGAAGAGGCACCTATACTGGCAAGTAGTACAGTCTCACCAATCACCAAGTCTGAGATCTGGCTTTTCAGTAAATGAGACCATCTTGTTGATTTTATGGAACATGAGGATCTTCACACGAGGAAGATCAAAGGGCTGCATTACGTTTCAATACATAAGTTTATGGGACAGATGGAATCCACTCAGAGAGACCCATGACACTCAGGGCCAGATTATCAAAACTTTCAGACACTAAAACCTATTAGTGTGTTCAAACCTTTATTCCAACACTGTCAGCACTTTTAAGCTCTATTTAAAGCATCAGTCTACAATTTAACTACTGCCAAAGTTCAAATGGAGGTTAAAAGGATGGGCTAAAGGAGGTGGCAAGTCAAAAGAAATTTTGGGTTGCCTTTTCTTTGTTTCCGCACAGGTATTATCAAATTTTTGGATGTAATTTTGTTTAGCAAGGGAGAAATTAATATTCTCGTGAAGCACACCAAAATATCTTTGGTCAGGCAATAAATATTAAAATGCTGCACGTCCTTGCCTCTGAGATGTTGGAGCATGAAAAAAACTGTTTCTATATTGCCGTTTAAAACATTTCAGGATTTTCTATCAAATAAATACCAAACACACTCAGGAAGAAAGGAGGGGTGAACTGACCATCTTAGTAGCAATCTGTCAGATTTCTTAAACTCCGTATTTGCCCATGTTTTGATTGATAATGGATTCTAGTTTCCTGGTAAGCTCATCTCATTTGAGGGGCACTCTAAGTAGGATTCCTGCTTTGTGTCTGTAAGTGTCAGACTCCATGATCTGGAGTTACCTTTCAGTGGGTCTTAACTGCGAACTCTTAGTTCCTCGATCACCGTGACAGGACTTATAAGCAGATGGTTTTGCTCTGCTACGCTTTCAAAGGAGTAAGATCTTGTATTGTAGCTCCTTTTGATGCCTTTTCCTGGTCTTAAAATCAAGAGTCAAACACGGTTAGAAGGGAAAAAGGGATTTTACATTGGTATTTATTTTAAGGATCCTTAGGTGCTCTACATCCAGGTCGAATGCACCTCCATGCACACCACAATGCACACCCTCAAAAGATCTGGTATTACATTATAGGTCTTACTAATTAGCATATCTATCAAAAATTCCCCAATGGGAGGCTTGAGTGAGCCCCCCTCCCCAAGGAACCTTCCCCTGGATGGTTCTATCTGAGTTTACAAAATGTGTTCTGGAGAGGGCCTTGGGGTTTGAGGCATATTGCTCCTTAACTACGAAACCTCTAAAATGTTTAGTCTCTTAGCTTAACAAAAAGTTCAAGAATGTAGGCTAAAGCACAAAGAATACAGAAGTTGTAAAAAGGCATAACAGGGGTTTAAAAGGAAAGGCAAAAAATCATCATGGCATCACTTTAAGTAATGTAACCTAAGGGGGCCCTTTTCCATATGCCCAATGTTGTGCAGACTGTGATTTTATGGAGAAAAGACACGAAGCTAAAGTTGGCTGTTTTACTGTATGTAGCACAAGAATATACAAATCTAGATCACGTAGTAACAACTACATGGGTGTTCAGCATCAGATTCCTCATTGCTTTTGAACACTCTTAAAGTCCTATTTAGAGACCATCCTCCTCTGCTCTTCATTCAAATGGCTTCTTTTATGGAACAGTCAGCCTTTCTCAAATTGCTATTGAGAAACCCTCTGTCTTTAGGACTTTCTGTGAATTGCTTCCTGACCCATATGAAGCGAGGAAAATTCATCGTCAGGGTATTAATTTCTTAATTTACTCACTTCTGGGGTTCATATTCAAAAATTATGTTACTTTAAATGATGGCCATCTCTTCATCTAGTTGAAGTGTCATATGAATCAGTAAGAGTTGAAGAGTTCTGTAGATGATTTTTTTTTTACATGGAGGGAAAGATGAAAAAAATACAAATAAACTTCACATTCAAGCCAAGCAGAGTTCCTGGTATTAGATGGGATCTCCTATTTTCAAACGCGAAGAATTTCTACCAATGCTTCCAACAAAATCACAGCTCCTGCTGCTGCTTCATTGGTGTGATCATTCTTTAGTATAATTTAGGTGTGGGGAAATGCATAGTTTGCACAGCTATCATTGTACTTAGTTGAGTCCATCCTTTCCACCTCAACCCTGCTTACTGCTGTAGGAAGTAGATCTATCTTTCATATGCAATACCCCATGTAATTCCAGTATACAGTGATAGGTTTTGAATTCATTTGGAACTTTCCAAGCAGTAATGGAAGACACCAGAAGGTGTTTTCTACATGGAATAGTGAAGGAAGCAGAAAGTGACATCAACTTAAAATGACGTATTAGCTGCACTTGCTGCACAAGTTTTCACAGATGGGCAAACTGCTTCTATTGACAACAACAATTACCCTGTGTGGATTATCTTAAAGGTGGCTGAGGACCTAAAAATATGAACCTCAATTTTAGTATTAGTTACAACAGGAAAAAAACTGTCAAATAGTCTTCTTTTTGAAGCCTGGGGAATACTGGAATGTAAGAACTGCTGCAACACGGGCCCTTGTTCATTCCTGTGTGACATTGAGCATAAGCCCTCTGCACTTCAGTAGATACCTGGGCTCAGCTTTGGCTGGATGGTCTTTAATCATATCATTGCAGCCTCTGAAAAGCAGGGAGAATGATTAGACCACTCATGGTTTTTTGCAGCGTATATCTGGTCAGATATAACCATGTGATTATACAAACATTTGTTAGACACAGAAAACAGTTCAACAAAGCCTGTGTAATTTTTTTCCTGTAAGTTTGTAGCCAAAAATAATCCTTTCCAGTATTATTAATCTGTCAGGCTAGATGGGTCTTCAATACAAATAAAATAGTAATTTGATATATTTTGACAAGAAGGCAGAATGTAGTTTCTATTTTAAAACTGTGCTTTAACATCTCTTTGATTGCATCATTCTATTACATTCCTCTCCTATTTTAAGCAAGTCATTTGAGAATGAAAAGGAAAGGGTTAAAAACTGTCAAGCAGGTGTGTTGGTTCGCAAAGGCTTTAGCTTACTTCTTGGCCCTCACACAGTGCAGGTGTTGAACACCAGCATTTTCAACCTGTTTGATATCTAGGCTTTTGTGTTTGTCATCTGGGGACTTCTACATTAAATCTGTAGGAAAACCCCCCACTGCTTTGTTGTTTTGTCTGAATAGGATAAAACAGAATTTATTTCTCACTGGTCTTAAGTTTAAAAAGACTAGCACAGCTATGTCTGTCAATCTTAGAAGTGGAGGGTTTTTTTAACTTGATAGTTTATGTTATTGTAGATCATCCCCTCTACAACAGCCACTAAGAGGTAAAGAACAGCAAGCTGACAATTAATGAAATCTGCAATTACTGATAAATAAGCAGAAAAATGTGTCAAAAAATGCATTCATTTAATGCCTACATCGTGTATCTTAGCTTATAAATCTGATAGATGTGCTGGAAAAATGAAGAACATTTTGGCTTTATGATAACAATTCACTTCTAATTGAATTATGTGTGTGATGTTAAAGAATAAATAATAAAAGATATAAAAAGCTCATATAACTTTAAAATCTGTTACGTGTGCAAAAGACTTTTTATTTGTCTTCATATGCAGATCTAAGTGCCTTCAATGTCAATAGAATCTGCACAGTAATTTCTATTTCCCATCCAAATAACTCTTAAGACATACAAAACCTACCACTGTTCTAGCTTCTGTAAAGTGATGAACGAAGTATAATTATAAAACTTATAACTGAATACTTAATCAGCAACTGGTTAATCCCTTCCTGTAAAGAGTGTGAAACTAATTTTGAATAGCTGATTTCTCATGTGGTTGTTTTTCATGACTGACTTTGTTTTGCATGGAGATAATTCAGAATAGAAACTTAGAGTAAGTTTAAGACGTGTTTACTTTCCCTGAAATTGCTTGAACTAGTCTGATAATTAAAATTGTTAAAAAGAAACTACGACCTTCCACTTGTTCCCAAACAGAGTTCTACAAAAATTTTCCCATTTGTATTGCAGTTATTGGCTTGCTGTGGAAATGGTTTTCAGGATAGCATCCTTGTTTTCCTGGATTACATAGCGGTATGAAAAGTGAGGAACTGGTTCACTTTTTCTCAGACACTAGGAGTAAAGATGTCAATCTGCCTCCATGAAAATCAAGGAGTCCTCTTTTTCTGAGTGATTTCCAGATAGCGGTTTAATTTTGAACTTAGACATACATCAAAACTTTGGAAGTGTTAAGCAGTAATTACACCTATATATACACAATGCATATATGTATATATAAAAAACTGTATTACATACACACATCTGTATTCTAGCAGCAAGAAGAAAATAGTGATACTTTACTGCCATTAACTCTATTTGTAAACACCCAGATACATTCCCCTTCTTAAACCTCAAATAATGCTTGTAGTAATACAGAACAAGGTTTTGGGAGCTAGTTCACACAACTGGTTTTGACTTCTTTTTAGCTCATCAAATGCTGTTTCAAATGTATGCAAAGATAATGTACGGATGCTTTTAACAATAATAGACAAGAAATTAGTGGTGTCAGTGTGTTTCTAAGCTGTTACTGCAAAACACAGAAAAATGTTCTTACATGAGGTCATATTCTATAATTTCCTCTTTGTGTCACTGAACCAAATTGAAAACTATGTCATATGTCTTACTAGAAATCTATAAAGCAATGCATTTGCTCCTTGAAAATCAGTTATATAGTCTTGACAAATCATCACACCAAAAGTTACTTTGTATGTGGAAGATTTTATCAGCTGTGTCATAAGCTCAAAGCACTTAGAGGGGTTAAACTTGACTTTCTGTCATTTTATTGGGATGTTTACTGCATTATCTCATCATGCCAATACTTGGCTTGGACATGGAGAGAGGAAATTTTATTTATGATTCAGTTCCCTTAAGTCTTTTTAGCAGTTACTGTAATTCTGTGTTTCCATAACACACTTCACAGCTTAAGTGAAGATGCATTTTATCATATCAGTGACACTGAAAGGATCACTCTTTAAAACAAAGAAATTATCTTGATACATCAGCGCCTGCCTAGAACCCATCCAGATGTCAGTGCTACTTCATTATTCATTTTGGTAATGCTAACCAGCTGGCAGTTTAATGTCTGACATAGGAGTCCATTTGGGAATCATCCCTCTCCTCAGGTAATCAGGCAAGTTGAACAATTGTTCTGTATTAGCAAACTCATTTATTGCCCTGTGAAACCTAAACTGAAAGTTGCAAATGTTGTGTTTTGAATCACTTTCATGTCTGAACATGACTGACACAGAATGACTTCATTAACTTTCAGTAAAGTGCATTAGAAAAAAATTTAAGACTGAGTTCAGGTGCCAAAAGGGGTGTACTCTTTATTGTTAGAATAGACCTAGTTTTTGTGTTGACAGACATAAATATTTCTATTTTATTAGACTGTTACTTTGCTAAAAAACTTCTGAAAATATGTTGACTACTTTTGATCTTGAACATTTAGGAATACTTTCTGAATTGCTGAAGTTGAGAAACAGCTAAGAAGAAAGAGATTGTGGATTTAAAGACTGGAGAAAATTCAGTATTTGAAAAGAATAGGAAATTCAGGATTGAAAAATAGCAGAAAGTAAAACTTGTGTAGTTTCCAAAGTGGTCTGAGGGTTGCTAATTCATTTCTTGCTTATCCACGTAAGAAGAAAAATATTAAGGTACAACAATAATAATTTTAAAACATTTCTTCAAAAAGCAAATCTCAAAGAATGGAAACATTTCACTTAGGAAGACTCTCAGAGGTATTTAAATGTATGGTTATCATAACCTAATTCTCAGAATCTATTTTCTTCCTCCCCACTTCTCCCAGCAATATCCTAAAATTAGTCATTAACATTAAAACAACTTTATTCAAAATTCATATCAATTCATATCACAAGTGCTGAAGAAAAAATATTAAAGAAAAGCAGATTAATGCTTTTAGTTACTGTGCCTAAAAGAGAATGGTGACTGCTGCAGTTTGTTCTCAAGATGTCTGTAAAACATATATGTTTTCAAAAAACAGGGAATATAAAACTGTTTGTACAAGTACACAAGACGATGCATAAACCAGCTGTGAATAACTACAAATGAGACCTTCTCACCCTCCACCCTTCCCTCCTCTTCTTTGCAGATACATGTTGTCCATCCCCACACCTTCAATATGTTGTGTGATCTGGTAGATTGTAATCTAGCTTCAGGTTTTTGATAGGCCATCAGAGGTGGTTGATCTGGTTTTGATGAGTATTGTATTGAACATAAGCTAATAAAGGGACACTTGACATGGCCAAGTGTTTTTCCACGTTATAGACTGCCTAGAAGAAAGATAATGAAATTGAGCCAAAAGCAGTTTCTTTTTAACAGATCTAATAGTGAGAACATACTGTAAAAAAGTGTTTGCCTTTATATGTGTGTATTAAATGGGAAACCTGTTTTCTTACTTTGAAAAAGATGGTCAGTGTTCCTTTTTTGACAGCTGCCATAGTGCTATGAAAGTCACTGGGTTTGCATGGCCGAGTTTTGGTAGTGCGAGTGCTGCAGGGGTGGCTTCTGTGAGAAGCTGGTGACAGCTTCCTTCATGCCCAGCAGAGCCCATCCCTGGGCGCTGGTCAAGGCTGGGCCAATTAGAAACGGTGGTAACACCTTTGTGACAACGTATTTAAGAAAAACAAGAAAAAGAATAATGTTTTGCGCAGTTGTAGTTGTGGCCAGAGAAAAGTGGGGCGATAACGTGTGAGAGGAACAGCTCTGCAGACACCAGGGTCAGTGGAGAAGGGGGGGGAGGAGGTGCCAGAGCTGAGATTCCCCTGCAGCCTGTGGTGCAAACCATGGTGAAGCAGCTGCCTCCTGCAGCCCATGGAGGTCCACAGGGATGCAGAGATCCACCTGCAGCCTGTGGAAGAGACCCACACCAGAGCAGGTGGATGCCTGTGAGGAGGCTGTGACCCCGTGGGAGACCCGTGGAGAGAGGACCCCACACTGGAGCAGCCTGTCCTCGAAGGACTGCACCCCGTGGAAAAGTGACCCACGCTGCAGCAGTCTGAGGAGGATTGTTGCCTGTGGAATGGACTCACGCTGGAGAAGTTCATGGAGGGACCCCATGCTGGAGCAGGGGAAGGACTCCTCTCCCTGAGAGTGTGAGAAACAATGTGTGAGGAACTGACCACAGCCCCCATTCCCTGTCTCCCTGCACTTCTAGGGGAGGGGATAGAGCTGGGAAGGAGGAAGGGGTGGGGGTAAGGTGTTGTGAAGGTTTTATTTTCATTCTCATTATCCTGCTCTGATTTTGTTAGTAATAAATTCAACTAATATCTCTAATTCTAGCTTGTTTTGCCCATGATGGTATTTGGTGAGTGAGCTCTCCTGTTCCTTATCTCAATTCATGAACCCTTTGTTGTATTTTCTGTCCCCTGTACAGCTGAGGAAGTGAGTGATAGAGAGGCTTTGGTGGGTGCCTGGCATTCAGCCTGCATCAACCCACTACAAATGAGATACTATTTATGGCTACCAATCATGCAAGTGGAGCTAATTAATTAAAAGAAGGAAAGAAATTAAGACATAGGGGAAAGCTACACAGTAACTAAAGGTTTAATGAAGAGAAAACAGCAAATAGGATTTGTTTTAAAATTCCCCAAACAAATTATTTTGATTCAGCTTGCTAAAGGAAGAACCTGGTTTTCCCAAAGCCAAGGATGAGAATGAATTTTCTGCCCTCCTCAGAAAGTACTGGTTTTGTGGTCATTATGATGCCTGAAGTGGTCGCCTAAAAACAGAGACTAGACAAGAATAAGAGAATAAAGGTAGGTATATATTTGAAAGGCCTTCAAAGGTACCCCCTGGGGAGCCAGAGGCTACTGCCGGGATGGACCCCAAGATGGACGACAGGTCACGAGTTCTTCACACTTTTATAAGTTTGGTTCATTTGCATATCAGGGTTAATTCTCCAATTAAAACTTCAGTTAATGATGTAATTTCCCCAAGCTTGCCCCCCCTTTAGCGGCTTTTGGCTTATACTTTTTGGGCCTAGGACAGTCTGGGTGTCCTTGAAGAGCAGGCCTGGAGAGGCTTTGTTATGTCTACCTAGCATGAGAGAGCAGAAGTTAACAGGCTACAAGAAACTTCAGAGTTACACACTAGGCAGTACAGCATTTGAAAAATATGAAAGTTAAAACCTAAGGCATCAATTGATATCAAATCTGCAACCTATTAGATCATCTGCTTAAGCCAAGTTTTACTTAGTTCAGGTG
Organism: Struthidea cinerea; assembly: GCA_013397865.1. Taxonomy (NCBI): domain Eukaryota; kingdom Metazoa; phylum Chordata; class Aves; order Passeriformes; family Corcoracidae; genus Struthidea; species Struthidea cinerea. Next base: position 218,436 of record VZTI01000219.1, read on the forward strand.
TAGAAATATCATTCCATTTTGTCTAATTGGCCAGAACACGCAAATAAATTAGGGTTTATGTATTTGACCTTTGCTGCAGTATAACAAATATCCGACTGGACTTACAGTTAGAAACACACAGGCACCTGACACCTGGTCCGTAATAAAGTCTCTTAGGAGAAATACACCCAGTCACACTTTCTAAAGGAATCAGTCTGAGAGAAGGAACTTAAATGCTTCAACCTTCTGTGTCACAGGGTAGCAACATTTCTGATTCAGTTGATGGACTCCTAAACCTGCAATCACATTTGCACTGAACTCCAACATTAAAACAGCTGTTGTCTGAATCAACAGGTGTCTCAGCAAAAAAGGAGGATAACTGGCTTAGGGAAAAATTCTTCACTGTGAGAGTGGTGAGGCACTGGAACTGAGGTTGCCCAGAGAAGTTGTGAATGTCCCATCCCTGGAAGTGTTCAAGGCAAGGTTGGATGGAGCTCTGAACAACCTGGTCCAGTGGAATGTGTCCCTGCCCACAGCAAGGGGTTGGAAATAAATGATCTTCAAGGTCCTTCCACCCCGGCCATTCTATGATTCTGTGATTTTTTAGGATGAAGAGTTCATCCCCTTTAAGTAGTAGTGCATCACTCATGTTATTGACAAAAGAAAGCTAGCTCTCATTAGAGAATAGATATTCTGTTTTTTCTTATTTTCAGCGTGAATGAAGCTTAACTTTATATTCAGAGGGAATCCGATTTTGATTAATTTTGAAGAATGTAGTGAAATAATTTAGTTTTTGGAGAGCGAGGTGTTGTCTTGACATCGTTCAAATAACTGTGCTTGGATTTTCTGTATGTGGCTTATATTGTATTTGTCTTGGTCCAAGAGCTACTTCAATGCCAGTAAACAAGTGGTGCAGATGGATTGGAAAAGTTTTCTGCAGATTTTCCTGTGTGTATTCTGTTATTCATTATAAAGATGATAGTGGCAAAGTATTTGAAACCCAAGAAAATGCTCAGAAAGTTTATCTGGATTCCACTGGACTGATCAAAGAGCAAATGGTAAGAAAACAGAGGGTAAACAAGATTTGATAGAATTTCAGCTATCTAAGAATGCTGGTGAGCAGCAGATTTCTCAGTGTCTTATGGTCTGATGTGTTTTGCAACTCCTTTGTCAAATATCATGGAGAAAAGAAACACATGCAACATGTAATTTCAATATGAATGAAGCAGTAGCAGGCAATTTCAGCTATATATGACAGTTCTGAACCAGGGTTTTTTGTGGAATAATATTATTTTTTCTTTTTAAATGCATAAATAAACAGTTTTTTCTTACAATGCTAATATTAATTTCAATACTTAAAAAAAAAAAACCCTTTGCTCTCCTTATAAAATATTCACAAATGCTTATTTATTCTAACATGACATTTGAAAGAGTGGATCTAAAATTTTAAAAGTCAGGAAACAAGGACAGACAGGAATGAACATTTCCCTCTCAGCCTTATTTCATCCCCTTGCGCATATGTGTTATGATATAATCTTTAATTACACAGTCACACACAGTTTTTCTCCCAGGAGACCTCTGGCTTATAGAATGAGTAGTAGTTATCCAACATTTCTTTTTATCTTGTTCACTATGTGGTTTAGCCTCAGGCCTTATTTATGCTACATCATCCAAAATCTTGACTGACTGCAGAATTATTAATTTCTTTTCCTGGGAATTTCTTTGGTTCTCTTATCACATCAGCTAATTGCTTAATGGCTGCTCCTAAACCTATCTTTATTTTCCCTTTGAAAATGTATTATCAGTGTCCCATTTTTGCAACTATGGAACTGAAGCACAAAGAGATTAAAGCCAGATATATTGTGTCCATTTTTGTGTGCCAAAAAATGAGACATGAAGAATTATTCTTTTAAGAATATCTCAGTTTTTGAAAGCAATATGTGCATAATTGCAGTGCTCACTAACTTTGTTTGCAACCTATCACAAATACCAGGTGTCTCGTTGGGATTTTTCATTGGGTATCTAACTGCATCATGTAAAACCTGAGTGGATTCAACTTAATTAGTGCTCTTCCTTTTCCTGAAATGTCTTCTCTTTTAATTCATACTTTCTGATAATTTTTGAAAGAAATTAGGTTTTCCCCATGTTCCTTCTCTGTATGTGTCTTTCCCAGCATCCTGGCTCTTTTGCATCTTTCTGAACTCCATATATTTGTGTTTTCTGGAGCCTCTTCTTTGGCTCCCATATTTCCCTAACTGCAGCTCCTTCCTCACTTTTCTCTTTCTGCTGACTTGCAAGCTGTATCTCCACACTTGCCGCTCTTCTGCATTCAAAATTGGTAGTGTCCCCTTCTCTTGCATTGTGTGGGAGCCAGCTGAAAGGTACTTGAGGATAGGGGAAATGGACGTTTTGCTTTCAGCTCCAGGGTCCTGTGTCACAGAATTTAGCTATCAGCTGGAGCAAGCATACCGAAGCCCTATCACAGCCTTGCATCTCTTGGCAACAATGTGCTCAGTGCAGGTGGAATCATGGAAAGCGTGACTGACCAGGTGTGAACTGCGGTCTTTGAAAGGCTTATAATTGAACCACAATAAAGGCAATTTTTCAGAGACAGAAAATAGTGCATGTCACATCGTGGACACTGCCTAGACAACTTTTAGATTTCTGCTCTTGACGATACAAGCATGGAGATTTTCAGTGGAAGATTTTTTTAAGTGCCAAAATATCATTCTCAGAAAAGGCTGTGCTGTTGCAGCTGAAAGCTTCCCCAAAGAGTTCATCCTAAGAAAGACAAACGAAAGTCTGACAAGAGATATAAAGTAGCTTCAAATCCAAACCTAACAGTGAACAATACCTCTGATGACAGTTTTATGAGACTAGTAGACTATAAAAATAATTTTTTTCCCATTACATATGCTCGGTCCTGCTCATAGCAGCCAGTACGTTTTAACCAGTTATGGAAATTCACAGTTAAAGAATTCAAGAAACTTTTGTATAATTAAGTAAAAATATGTTTCTAAGGCTATATTTCATTGACATAATATCTTGGATCCATAATACTGTTACATCAAACAAGCAATAATTTCATTATTATTATTATTATTATCATTACAATGAACTTTTTTTTCTCATCCCATTGTTCTGATTATAATTTTTTCTCTTCTGTCAGACTTTCACATTCAAGATCCAATCTGGCATCAAAAAACCCTCTCCATCTCCTTGCTATTGCTATTGACTCCGGTGTTCTTGGGTTTTTCTTTCCCTCCCTTTCTGAGTCTTTCTAGAACCTGGAGAGATATCTGTTTTTTGGCCACTTTTGACCCCTCAATATACAATAGTGTTATTATATGCTTATCATGGGGTTATAAGAAACTGGTAAATAATAGTTTGCAAATGTTTGTTCAAGTATTTATCCACACTGATTTACAGGGGCTAAGAGTATAATGCATTGTATTTTGGAGTGATCACTGCACATTTGGAAGGCATAAATCGTCCTGGTTTTATTGTGCAAAAGGAGTTCACATTCCAAATAAGTAAAAAACATTTAGTAGAAAATAAACTTCCATAAAGAAATAAACTATTTGAAAACGCAGCAAAAATATAAATATTTATAAAGAATTTGAGAATAATACGATAACAAATGCGTTTTTTGAGATAGCTGATAAGCTTTTTTTTACGTTATGGGTTAATGGTAACACCAAACTGGGATGCAAAAAATAAATAATGCTCATTAGCAGGCATGGTTTAAACCATCTTGATATCATCAGTTAACTTTTTACATAGGTGGGGAAGCATGCCACGATGAGGGTGCAAGTAACACTTCCAAACAAGTAGAGGCACAAAGGAATTTGAGATGATATCCGTAATGAAACCCAGAGCTGCAGCACTGTGAGAAAATTAAAGCTTGGGCCAAGAATCAAAGAGAAACTCAAAATGCTTCAGAAGGCTTTTTATAGTCTAGGATCAAGGAGGTTTCAGCTTTTAGTGTGGAAAGGGCTAATAATGATCTGCTAATCTATGTGCAGCATTTATGTTGTTTTCCTTGTAATTTCTAACAGTCTATCAAAGCCTCCAAGTAAGGGTTTGCACGTTGGGAATCAGATGTGGCTATAGGTCCGGTGCATATAACACCACATTGGCTTATGTGATGTTCAGGAGGATATGGAATGCTTTTAGGACTGTCTAAAGGTTAAAGACTTTAAATGCTGCTACTCACTTCAGTCACATTCTGGGAACAGAGGGTAGACAGAGAGCAGAACAGAAGCACCTGGAGTGTGTTTGCCCTAAAATAAGTCTCCAGCAAGCAGCTAAATAGACACCAGATCTATAGAATTTTTCACTTTGTCCTAAACTTTTAAATAAACTTCCAGAACAGCCAAGATGGCAGAATTCAGAGAACTTTGAAATACATATTTTTTTTAATTTCTACTTATCAGAATAATAAAAGTTTCTGGTTCTTACACCTTTTAAACTTTTTGATGCATTTCAGTCCAATAGACACTCTTTATATCCTTAAATATGCATCTTCCTCTAAAGTAGGTAAAGTTTTGACCCAGATGAAACTGGTATTTTTCTGTTTATTTCTGTGTTACAGGCCTCTGCCTCCAGTTTTAAGTTTTAACAGTAACCCTAAAAGCTTTTATTTTTCTGAAAAATCTCTGCTGGTAGATTATAAGCACTAAAAAATCTGAAGGAAAATAGAGAGGAAAAATCTATGAGAAGTGGGAAACAGACAGTTATTTGGATTATGAATCAGTGAGATACATAGGACCCAATACTGTAAGTTTTCATTGTTAGTTTTTCAGCCCCATATTTTTGTAATATAAATTCTGAAGGTAGAGGCCTAATGTATTTAACTTTCTGTTGTTTCTAACTAGTGGTTTTTGTGGTCAATCACTTCAAATTATTCTTGGTAGCCGTTTTGTAATACATGATGAAAATCCTTGCTATTTCTTTTTGGCACTTCAATGAGATTTACATATCCACAGAAAATGATAACATAGTAAAAAATAAAATATCTTCCAATATGTTTGGCAGCCTTCATTGCTACATGAATGATTGCCATCTTAATATAGGTATGCATTTGTGAGTAAATACCATTGAGTGTACTGAAAGACCCTAATATCTTTCAAACAATTTTGAATCTGGGTCAGAGGTGCAAAAGATCTATGAATTTTCATGAAAGCAGGTTACCAGGCAGAAGACAGAGAGGCTATAATAATTCCTCTCCTACAGAAAAAGAAAATGTAATCTATAATGTTCCTAGACGTTAAAAAAGTCACATTGGAAGTGGAAATTAGGGACAGAGTTGAGGAGGGAGGGAGAAAAGTAGGAAATCAATGAAAAGGTAAGAGAGGCTCTGAACATCTTGTTTTCTTGAGAATTAACTTATTAGATACCAAAAAATCTAGTAGTTTTGCTGAGGACTGGATTCTCTACTGTTTAAAAAGGCACGAATATTCTTTTTTCAGACCATGAAGTGGGATATGCTTTCTCCATGTGGCTTGTCTGCTTTCTCATAATGGTTGAGCTCACATTTATTTAAATTCATTTTAAATGTCTATCAATCATGAAACACAAATTCACTGGAAACATTGAGACAGATATATGAATTTCTAATTCTTTTCACACTTGTCAAGTCATTCCATCTTAACCTGGCTTGCCAATTATTTACTTTCAGATTTTATGGCCATATTTAGAGACAGATTGTAGAACTCATCAAGTGAAATGTGGCCTGTGCTTAGGTCTATTGGAGATTACTGCTGACTTCAAAGCAGGAATTTGCCCATATTGTTCCCATTCACATTCTGGAATGTCATGTTTACTGGATGAAATACCATGTGTATTGGCTTTGATTTTCTATTCAAATCACAAATGGTAGGACATGTTCTGTTAGCAAAAGAATTCCAGTCCAAGTAAGGCCAAATAACCTGCTGCGGCAGTTGAACTGTTAGAAGAGAGAAAAACTGTTAGAACTATTAGAAAAAAATTAAGCCACATAAACTACCATATTTTTTAATCAAAAACAATTTGTTTTACTAGGCAAGCTACTTTCGAAATTCTTTTACTGTAGGCCACACAGGTAAGAAGACACCTGAATAATTTCATGTTTTGTTGATATATTGGGTTGGCATGGTGAAAGTGCTCTTCTTCAATTAAGTAATTAAATGCTACCTAAGAATTATATGAATATTGATGTGATTTGCACTGGGATACAGGGACTCTCTCGTGCTGTAACAACCTGGGACCAATTTCTTGTTGGCTTGATAGAGCAATATGGAGGTGGTAAGACAGCCACTTCCTACAAAACAGAACCTAAGCTTAGGTCTACACTCATGTCCCAGCTGAAAACAGGACCAGAAGCACAGATACCGAAAGAATAAAATTTCCAAGAAAACTCTCTGGAGACAGAAGGAAACCATGCTGTCGTTGCTGAATTGAGAACAAATGAACATAGAATGACACTTCCTAAAGAGTATTTGAAATTTCCTCCGGTCTCCCACTTCCTATTCTGCAGAAATTTGAGGGAGAAAAGACAAGTTTAAACACTTGATTGTCCTAAAATGTGTTTTCCATTAAATGCTTTCCAAAATGGTTTATTACACATATTGTTTGAGGCACTAAAAGAAAGCTGATGCCACATAGTGGGAAGTATGGGGAATTCCATCGCATAAATAATGAGTCAAGGTAAGGGCAAGAAAAACGTGAGTCATGGTCACTTTAATGATGATCTATTCCATTTGAAGCAATAGAAAAGTCCCCTAAATACCTCTGAATACTAGAAAGGGAGAAAAATTGAATCGCAGACTTGATTTATAACTAAAAGTTAAACCTGTTCTATTCATGTATAAAACACCTTCTGTATTAGGATATTAATTACCATGAAGAAATCAAGAGAGAAAAGTATTATCATGTCAGGTTCTATTAATAAAAGGAAGACTATGTGCTCAGTTTGCTACAGAAAAGACAAGCCATTCATTTGGCATTCTGCTACTTCTTTGTTTCTGTGGTAAGGAAGAGGCCAACTAATTGTCCTTCTTTTTGTCACCCAGCATGTTTTTGGTGCGAAAGGAATTATCTTCAAAATCAAGGAATTATTGTCAAAAGTACATGTTAGGTAACAGTCTGGCTCACAGCAATCTTCAGTAGAAGCAGGAGTTTACCAGAATGAGCAGTTTTTGTCACATTTTAAAGTGTTTGCTACATGAATAGGCAATACCACCGTGCTTAAGAGTAAATAAAGTATTACTATGAAGGATGAGTTTGCAGGACCTTGAAGCAAAGAAGCATGAGCAGCTTGGGCTTGGTACTGAAACTCCTCAGGGTCCAAGGATACTCTAAAATGCAGCTGTTGTGGCACAGGCACAGAACTGCTGCAAGAAGCTGGTAGGCTTAGAGCCCGTGCCTCACCTTCCCTCCTGTGCAGTACCCTTATTTCTGCCTCTTGCCTTCTTCTCTACATATACTAAAGAGCAGGCAACAAGTAGCACACATGGCCAAGTGCTAAAGGTTTTGCGTTTATCAGTTATACTACCAGAATAATTCCATGGAGATCAGAGATAATCTCTGGTATTACTCTCATTGCGAGTAGGTAGACACTCAGAGCTGTTAAATAATAGGCTGTATAAGCATTATATGCTGATGATTAAATGTAAAAATGGCTTAACCTTGATATACAGGATATGCCCCACAGCATAAAAGAAATTAAGTAAATGACTATAAAACATTGTATTGCATGTAGTTATTTAATATTTAGGGAAAAAAGGAAAACAACAGGAAAAATTGCACTCTACTCTGAGTTGGATAAGCACTAATAGTTTTCCCGATGTTTTTTCTTATACCTGTGCAATAAATTCCAATTTGTATTTGGCACCTTCTTCCCATCCCTCCACACAGCAACTTTATTGACAGAGTTCATCCAGAAGAAAGAAATTCTAATCTGAAATTAATAATTTTTTGTTTGATTCTCTATGTACCCTGTTTAATAGCTCATTCTTTAAACACATTCAATAGTAAAAAAAATGAAATTTTATATAAACTCTTTCTATAGTGGCAGATTTAATTTAGAGCTGCTAAAAGGACTAGGTTCTGATGATTTTAGTCAGTAAAAATGAAATAAATTTCAAATGAAGTTGTAGCTTAAAGAACTGAGAAGTAGAAACTACCAGTTAAACACAAAGCTTTTGCACGAAGTGCTGACATACCTCCTGTTCAACTCCTTCTTCTTTCCTGTTGCACAAAGTATAATGCCGTGAAAGGAAAATGAAAGAGGAATAATGTTTTGGCAAGGAAAGATCATAACACTAGTAACTACAAATAAGCTGTACTTTATTTCTTAAAAATGTGTCTTTTTAAAGGACACCTACTTCTTGTTCAATAATTCCAAGAGCAGGCATATATACCCCCAAAATAGGGATTAGCCTACTATATGTATGTGAATATGATTTCTTCCTTGTTAAACACATTTTCCAAAAAAGTTTTTATTGTAAGATGTTCTACAGTATGCTCTAAAAAAATCCTACTGTCTATTAAACTGCATGTTTAGTAAATATATTTCCCCTTTGAGCCATACAGGTCAAATTCTTAGGGGCCAGATGCACTGTGCTCCAAATTTGTCTTTGAAAACAGTTCCCTCTCCATTCTTGCCCCACAATGATCTATTGAGTATTAATCAGGAATTGTGTAAATGTGTCAGTTTTAGGGCAAACTTTGTCATCATTCTGAAAAAGTAATCAGGTCAGATATAGCAATGTACGTAGGAATATAACTGCCCTTGGAAACAGTAGGAGTAAATGATGTAATGACTTTTTGGTACCTCTGATACCTTTACCTGTTAAGGTTTATTTATATGTTACACTTACCTTAATAACATTGTTGATCTTGGTTGGCTGTTGATTTGTTTTCATTAGAAAGACACTGCAGCAAATGGGAATGTTCTTGACACGGTTAGGAATCTTCTGCCTTTTGTAAGAAGATGTTTACATGGTCTTTGATATATAGTGACAATCACTACTGCAAACAGCAGTGCAAATGGCAGGATACAGGATTTTCTGAGCTGGTTAGCTAGCAGGGCTCTGTGGGCAAGTATGGCAAACATTGCAGTTGTTTTCCCTTCTACTTTTGACAATTGAAAAAATCAATTTTCAAGTTCGAGGTCTTGAATTGTTACATTATTTTTCCAATTTTTTTTTCTGAGGGAAGGATAATCAAGCTTGTTTGGAGTGTCATAATGAAAACTTCAGAGAAACTAAGCATGTAAAAAGCCAGGAAAGCCTCAGAAATGTTTTCTACCTAAAACTTTTCCACTGAAACAGAAGAATCAGTAGGCCCCATAATTGAAATAACTTCTTGCCCTCTAGAGAGAGGGTTATTCCTACAGGTCAAAACAGGGGTTACTGGTAGGTCAGCTGAGATAGCCATTACTGCAGCTATCTGCACAGTGTTTAGGCTTTAAGTACACCAGAGATGTTATAATGTGGAACTGCTGGTTCTTGGCTGGCTTTCCCAAGGTTATTAAGAAAAAGACAGCTTATTAAGCCTGAAATCATTAAGGAAAAACATTAAAACCTGTCTCTAAACAGAAGTTGTATCAAGTCAAGTAAAACTGGTTTTGGTATTCTAGTTAGAGTATGACAAACCTCTTTAGACACTATTACCCTTCAGAGCCATCATTTAACTGCTTTATTGACCCAGTCACTGTTATTTTTTATTTCTATCATATTCCACTTAATATTCACATTCTCATACTATATTCAAGCCAGTGCTGCTTTTCAGGTATGAAATTGATTCATTGAAATCACAAATATTTGTGTTATGAAAATAAATGGTCACTAAAATCAAAGTAAGATTGATTGACTAGAACTTCCATATATGTTGTACAATCTAGTGTGAATGCTCCTAAAACCCAAACATAATGCTTTACTTTTTTTTAAATAAAAAATTAAAATATATTAATTCCATTAATATTTTTGGCACACCCTCCTTCAGTAAAACTATTTGCATATTGTGCTATAAAGGGAACTGAAAATTGGAGATAAAGTGGATTTTTTTGTTTTCATGCTCAACTCTGAGAAGTAGGCAATGAAATTATTTATTATATGTAACAGCTACAGTTGTGAAGTGTCTTCTTTCAGAAATAATCTGTTGCAAATTTTGAGAACTCAGTGTATTATTTTTTTATGTGAAATGTGTTCATACCTTAACTTCAGATGAGATTGGTACACCACACTGCCTTCTGAATCTCATGAATGAAACCACAATTATGCTCCTAACAGGAGCTGCAGAATACTCTAAACTATGCCTGACCTGGACATTTGGAGAAATATAGCTCCAGGATAAATGAAAGCATGCCCCAGCATGTAAGTAAACATTCAGCTTGGAAGAAGAATGTGGATCTGTGTGTTTGTTCTGAAGTTTTGCTTACCTCAGTGCTCAATACATTCCCAACCCAGACAGATCTATGCTCCTGTTACCATGTGTTTTGGCTTTTCCATTTTGATGAGTTATCAGAACTCTGTTTTATATAGCAACTGTCAGCTTCAGTTCTCTCGAGCTAACTGCTTGTTTATTATATATCACAGAAACTGCTACTGAGAAAATACAAAATACCAACCTCCAAGAATCAATAATACTATCAGGACCCTTGAAACACCCCTTTGGTTCCCTGCTATTTTAGGGTTAAACTGCAGAACTGGCTGCATCTTTTTAAGGAACTTGCTATTTGTTGTTGGGGAATGCCTTTCTGACTCTTAACTTGCCCTCTCTTTTCTTAATCAGATGAACTGATCTGAAACCCAAGCCTATCTATCTTTCTTGTGGATCAAATTATGATTTTCTTTGGTGGGATCAGTCAAAGATGTGTAGAAGGGTGAATAGATATGTGCTGATTTTTTGACGGGATACCCTTCCTTCTCGGACCGGGGTAGAAGAGAGCAGAGGAGGCTGCTGTTCTGCAAAGTTCTTTATTTCATAGTCTCACAGTTTCTTGAAGGCAGAGTTCGAAGGGGGTTACATGATAAAGCTAAGCAGCAACAGCAGCAGCAGCAAAACAGCAGGCAGCATACAACATCTTCTTCTAATTTCCCATAATTCCTTATTATTCTTATATTTTTTCTCACAGAAGTGTGGATTATATTTGTTAATTAACCAATGAAATCAATACACGATTCTAGTTTTTCTTTTCTTAACCTATCCTGGTCTAATTCTAACAGCCGTAAGCATTACATGGGTATTACACAGATTCACGTATACAGTTTCTATCAGCTCTTACTGTTTATGTGAACATTATATCTAAAAAATGTGAACAATATCGTTCTATCCATATTTTGTCTAAAATAAAGAATTTTGTGAAAAGGCAACACTGCTGCAGAAAGAACTGTGTTTAAGGTCTCTGCTGCAGCTTTTTAATGTTTAAGGCACTTAGCATGGATTTCTACTGAAAGCTAAAAATCTACATTTTTATTTTACTTTGGTGTGACTTCATGTATCTCAGCTTGTCCAAAGGTTTTAATTCAACTCCTGTGCTTTGGCTTTCATCTGGGCTTTAGTCCAGAGAAGCCTTCATTCCAACATATATGCCCACATAGCACTCTCTAGAGCCACATGGGGAAATCCGTAGGCAAGCTCTGGTTTGTCTCTGTAATATGTATCTGAATGTCATTTAAAAAGAATTTCACCAAGGGTATTTCATCAGTTCAGTTATGATCCAGGTTTTCTCCATCTGTATGATGATAATATTAGGATTAGAAATACCTTGTTATATTCATGAACAAATATAAAAAATTAGACAGGAATTTTCATGTGATTAAAGACTCATTTTGCTCTACAAACAATGAATGTTGGTTTGAGCTGATGAAGGATCCAACTCAACAGGGAAACTGAGAACTCTCAATGCTAGCCTATGGGCAAGAAGTCACCTCACCTGTGAAACTGTATTTTAGCATAAAACATCACAGAAGTGTTCTCTCTCTGGTTCATCGTATGCATTGGCTAAGACTAGTGTATTCCTAAGCATCTTTCAATGTACAATCCAGCGTATTAAGGAATTTTAAAACATCTTATTAACTTCACTTATCAAAAATCAAACAAACCAAATCACAACCTGCTTGTTCTTAATGTTGCCATCACTAATAACTGACAAAACCCTTAAAGCTGTAATTAGTCATCAGAAAGGTACACATACTGCTTGAATTAATGTTACTATACAGTTTTTAAACTGTTGTATCTGCACCGCAAGTATTCATGAAGTTAACTAGGAAAATTAAGCTTACATCTGTCAGCTTGTATTTTTCTTCTAGGGTTTCAATAGAAATGAAAGAGCGTTACACATCTACCTTCTCTCTCCCTTCTCCCACAAAGTGAAAACAATGCATATTAAAATGTGTATGTTAGAACTATTAGGTCTGATGTAACAAAGTACCCTGTGTATATGTATCAAATTACTGGAACAGAAGAGTATGCAGCAGTCTCATTTGGGTATCCAAACACTCAGTCACATAGAATTAGAGGACAACTGAAACATAAGTATTTTCCTTAACCCACATGATTTGTTTCCTCTCCCTTTAAAACTGGGGTATTTTGTTCCTCAGACTCATAAGATATTGTATAATGAAAATTGGAAACACCAGGAAAAAATCTTGAGGATCTCAGATAAGGTATGCTATATATTTGCAAACTGGCATTAAATAAATTACTAGTAAAGGCACTATAGTATTACTTTCAAAAATTAAGAACCAGTAATATATTCACAAGAGAAGTATAAACTCCATGAATGTACTTTGATGGTGTTGCTTTGACAGATAATTTTTCGGAGGTTATAAAAAGACCTAAAACAGGTTAACCTCCTCTTTAGTAAAATGCCTTGAAATTAGTAGTTTGTTTATAAATATAGGGCCAGATTCTATCTTGATACAAATCCTGTACAAATATTTTGAAGTCTGTTTGGCTGCAAGTTAAAACTCTTACGTAGTTTGTTGCATAGAGTTATCAGTGGTGAGAGTTAGATACTGCTCATGAACTGTGGAAATGCTACACCTGGAGGACACACAGAAAATTGCAATGCTTTTTAATGAACTAGCTGACACCTCGTGGAAAATCACTCAGTAAATTCTAGAACTTCTCTTGAGTTAATGATATCTTTGTAATGATTAAAATCTTCATTTATATATATATATTAACATATCTATTTAATAAAAATATTAACTGCAGCCATGAAACTCTTCTCCAAAAGAAAAAGAACTTCTGAGGATTCTGCTCAGCCACTGATGAAAGGAAACTGGGTGAAACATATGTTATGAGATAGAGGCAGTACAAATAATGCTTGATTGAAGAGAAAATATGTATATGTCTATTTTATTGTACTGTTAAACACAGTATTTACTAAGTTTAAACATTTTCTATTTTTAAAACTGAATGTTATTTCCCTGATTTAATGCTACTTGTCCTTCAGCAACTATCGAATAAAACGATGTATCTGACAACTCTTCAATGTAGGTTTTCTCAAACTAAGTAACAGGCATGGAAAGATGTGATGAGATCGTATCACAGCGCAAAATTAGAAAAAATAATAATGATTAATGGAGTAATAAATCCATGTTAAATGAGAACTTGTTCTATTACACTGTAAAAATTGACTTCACTAGACAGCTGAATGACACACATGGTCAGTACTGACTCCTCCATGGTTTGGCTGTAGAGGCAATCCCCACACTGAGGACCTAGAAGCAATGTGTGTGTATCCACGGCCTAGGCTATCCTGCTTCACTTCTGAGGATTTCATCCTGTGATACGCAGTTTTGCCTTGAGAAAATTTCCTCTGGCACTTAGATTCCGTGAAGAAACACATCTCCAACCTCTCTGCTTTGCCAGCACCCTGCCTCCAGCACCCCACAGCCCTGCCCTGCCCAGCCATGGGTCCTGACGGGCGATCCCACCTGTGGAGCAACATCCCAGCATGGCCCGGCTGGCCTCACCTGAGATGCCCAACGCCCATGGCTGGGGCTACCTCCAGCTGCCCTGCTCCTGTCTGGGCGTCTGGCCAGGCACTGCCCAGCCAGCTGGGTACCCTGAGGGGCCCCAGCACTCTGTCCTGGAGGCAGCAGCTGTGGGCACTGTGCCCTGGAGCTGGCTCCAGCTCCCCCGCAGCCATGAGAAGGGCAGCTGTGGACAGGGGTGAAGCTCACTCGCCTTCCGTCTGTGTTACCGGCACTGGTGCTGGCCTCCAGCTCCGCGAGTGGCCTCCCCTGCAGCGGGGCCAGTGCAGGGAGCTCCTTTCCTTAGTGTGCAGAACAGCCTCTAGTCTGCAGTGACTAGAGAGGTGATGGTCATTTGAGGGTGTGAAAATGGTATGTGAATACCAGTAGAATAACAGAGTAGCATGAACCATTTTACTGACAAAGAAAATGAATCTGAACCTTTTGTCTTGGTTCACGATGTACAAATGACATGCCTTCTGAAATGGAATAACAGTTCTCACCTGGCTTTTGCTGTATAAGCCCTAGTCATTTCCTGGTGAAATGAAAGAGCTACCCAGGAAATGGAATAATACCAATTAACCTTCACTTTCTTTTTCTGCAAAAGCTCCCGTGGATTTTAGTGAGACAAATAGAGAGGCACAGTTTTAAAAAATTATACATGCAAATTAGCAAGCCAAAGGAAATGAAAGGGAAGTTAAATATTACACATAAAAACCAGTGTTTTGAACAGAACTAGGCAGAGAACATTAGTAAAAATGACCATAAGGTCTAGGAACAGGGAAAATGCAGAATAAATTTGTTTGAATGAGATTTAGACTTCGTCTCTGATTGTAGACAATTAACTTAGGAGCTTCTGGTATGTTTATGTTCATGAATGTTTCTCTGGGACAGGAAAACAAAGTTGTAGTGTAAAATCCATAGAAATACCATTAGCTGCTAAAAGAAAAGACAGATTTTCTTTTTATTGCAGCATAAATGTAGCAATCTTTTTAGTACATTTGACCATACTCCAGTATTCTTTGCCAATGTATTAAAGCTCAGGCTCACAAGGACAGCAGCATTACCCTCTACTACCTTTTATGTAGCATCTAAATCAGAAGTCAGAAAAAGTTATTTGGACTCTGCTCGGTGATGAACACTGCTTGTGTAGAAGTATATTTATAACTACTCCCTTGATGATGTCTTAATTTTAAACACTGTTTTATAAACCTCAGCCTGCAAACTAAAACTGATAGAGATCAGAATGATCAGAGCATATCCTGTGCAGTAGGCAATAATCAATGCAAACACAGCACCATATGGCCTACTATGAAGAAAATTAACTTCATCCTAGTCAGACCCAGTACACTCCCCAGCCAAGTCTCATGGAAAAATTTGACCATAGAAGGGCTCAATTTTCTACATAAATATTGTCTTGCATAATTAGATAGCTGCTAAAGAACCACTAAATACTTCTCATAGGAATGTTCTTTTGAAAGAGAGGGAAAATACTTGGGTTGTTCATATATCTCTGGAGAATTATTTTGAATCCATGGCTGGTTTTGTATTTGTAGAGTGGAAATTGAGAATGAAAGGTAGAATTTGAAGTAACAGGTGGTTTTGGCTTAATTAAATACTCTTGTATCTTGACAGATCACAAATTATGTATCAGACAGTAGTTTTATTTTATATTTGAGTTTAGCAACAGAACCATTATTTTAAATGAAGGCAAATCTCTGAGGTGCTGGAAAAAGGTTTGTCTGTTACTGTAAATCTGAAGTATTCTGTAATTTGTTATCCAGAAACTTCTCCAGGTGGATTTTAATACATATTCATGAGCATGGTGTGGAGATTTTCTCTGCACAAGTTGTTCTATATGTATCCACACCTTTATATTCTTGTTAGGCTGCTGTTAGTGGTGAGTTTTAGAGAGGAAAGTGGATTAGATAGTTCCTCTGGTTTGATTTAGTGAGGCCATATCTTTTAAAGGCAGAAATGTGGAGAAGAATCATCAAATGAAGTGGAGATTACATTCTGTCTGTCCTGTATGAATCTGTCTGGAGATTACATACTCTTCTGTTCTGTATGAATCTGTTACTATTTATTGTTGTTCAATGAATTGTGAAAACTTGGAGAAGGATAATGGAAAAGCGAGAAAACATACGAGCACATTGACACTACAAAATGAAAGCAGATAAGCAGAAATATACTGCTGAAACCTGGCTAAAAATTGTTTATCCATGTGATAGTAGCATATGTGAAAGTATCTCCAGAAAACAGAGAGAATGAGAAATACTCCTACAACTTGAGGGAAAAATTAGTTTCCAATGGCAATAATAGAGCAGAAATACAGTAGATTGTAAATTGTAATCCTAGAATTAATACATTAACTCTTTAATGCTGTCTTGCATTTCCAAAATTATTGCATGAAAAAGAGTTAGAGATCCTAAGCTGAAAAGTCTCCAAATCAGCATAGTTGGTTGCTCTGGTAGACTTTCTGGAGCATAGAAAAATAAACAAAGCAAGATTTCTTTCTTTATGCTATTACTACAATAATAAAAGTAATGCTATTTTCTTGAGTGTATGTGAGTGAAGGCAATTTTTACATTTTTGCAAGAGGGATTAACATTTTCTTTATGGCAAGTGTTACTTTACACAGGAGAGGTAAGCTATATGTTTTTCTTCCTACTTTTTACCTTTAACTCTGCAAGTAGTGAAAAAACCCCAAACAGTAGGGGATGCTTGTGTACACTTACTGGTGAAGTTGCTGTGAAGCCCAACAGAGCCCAAATATGCTCAGGGATTTAAGAGAACTTCCACCTGACAGGGCCTCACAGAGATCAAAGAAGGATGGTTAACCTGTTAGAAAACACAGGAGCTTAAATTAAAGCCCTGGCAGTGCAAAACTGTTGAGATGCATAAAATTTACCTGCCAACATTTGAAATGGAGGTGAACTACAAGTTGATAGGGTTGCAAAAAACTTATTAACCTCAAAACTCTTTCACTGACAACTGTAAGTCTCCAGTAGATTTACATATATTTCTCTTCAAAGGAATGGAGTGTAAAACGTTAGAGCTTAACCAAATGATTAGCATTTCAGTGGTATTTCTTTTCTTGTAAGCCACTTCTCATAGAAGAGTGATTGGTCATACAAGTTGAAGAAGCAAATAAGGTGAATGTTTAGTCCAGAAGATTGTATGTGAATTAAAAGCCCAGTTGGATAGTAAAATGAATGAAAGAAACAAAGTGGTCAGCATATGTTGTTTCTTCTCTGTATTGAGCACATGAATGTAGCTTTTCCTACAAAGACTTTCTCCTATAGGTCAAGGTACAGAGATTGATGCACACAGCTCTGGATATTTTTGAGCTTTTTAGCCTAGAAGAACAAAGTGTGTCACCTGAAGATTGCAAAATGCAGAATGACGTTCATGTGGCTGTGCAAGAGATGAAAGAAATGTGCTTTTGCCCATGGGTCTAATCAGGAATATTTTCAAAGTACATATTTGGAGATAAAGCTAGAAAATGTGGCCATGAGATTTTAAGTACTGTTTCCCACACTTTCAGAGTACTTAAAATCTCCATCACATCAAATTGAGTTTCAGTGTGAAAGGTGAAACAATAAACACAGGACATAACGAAAATGTGTTTAGGTGGTGTGCGTAATGGAGCAAATTTTATGGCTGACTTGCTTCCTGATTCATGGCATATTGTCTGTTGTAAAGAGAATCCATTTAATCTGTTTGCATTTCTTGCTATCTATTTGCTTTTTAAAAGAAATAAAAACCTGTGTCATGCAGATGCATAGATTGTCACAGAAGTAACTTTTTCAGCGTATTTGACTACTGCAGAGAAAAACCTAAAAAGCTGAATGTTTGCAGAGACATCACTGTCCTTTAATTGCTCCTAAATGCCAGAATTGGGATGACTTGCAGCAGCTAGTGGAAAAAAATAAATTTATGTGGGAAATCAGTAAGATTAAAAAGTATGTTGCTAAAATCAGAAAATTAGTCTAGTAGATACCCCAGTTCTCGTCCTTTTGCCAAACAGTGCTCTCGAAGAGTACTAACTGTCCTTGGAAGACTGTGTTTCATCAATATTTTAGTGGCAAATATGGGCAGATGCTTGGAAATGAACTAGTTCAACTACAGATTTGGTATAAGTTATATCCATCTAATCTCATTCATGTTGTACTTTATTTTATATTGAAAGCTGATATTTGTGTCTATTTGGACAAAGTTAGTCACTTCTTGATAAATCAAGCCTTTACGGAACAAGTGCCAAACTATTTTGGTGCTGTTCGTGCAAACAGTATATTCCCTGATTACAAGCTAACTTTAAAACTATGTCCCAAACCTCCCTCCATAATATTAAATAAATAACTAATAAGCAATATACAGTGCAGAAAAATAACTTCAACCTATCAAGAGGTGAAAAGCAAGCTGATAATTTGTTTGGAAATGTGTCTGTTTTACAAGTGCGAAGTGTTGTATCTCTTTTGGAGAATTCAAATGCTGAAAGATGAGATGCAAAATATTAATGAAAAATAAGGAAATACCCATCATCAGTCTCTGTATTAATAAACTGTGGTCATTTCCTGAACTTTACAGCAGCTACTTTTCTGTGTATATTTAGCACTTATTAAATTTCTTGGAATAATTAATGGGTTAGATGAACCGAGCTTTCTTTCAAATATCACAGTTAACAGTGCCGTTCTTATTCAAAGATGTTACAAGCCCCCTTGGAGATTACAAGAGTAAGACTTGTAGCCATCACCAGTTTAAGTACAAACAATTTTAAAAACATTTTTTCATATTACCTTGACATTTTTTTCTGAAAATCATTATCTAAGCACATCTAGAAGGATAACAAATGTTGCATTTCCTTGCAAACTGAGAATGTAAGTTCATGGTACTGGTAACTTTTCAATAAAACCACTCTGAAGTGTCTTCAGATATCAATTAATTAAATAATTTGTTATTCTTCCAAACAGGTGTCTTTTTCTTATTGCTAGCTACGTGTTCACACCTCACTCTTTACAGCAGTTTCAAAAGGGCATATCTTTGATGTTTGCTGTCAGTATCAATATGAGTCAATTTATTGGAGTTATGTTCACAGGTTGAATTAGTTTAGCTTGCTGACAGAAAGCCAATTTTTTCAGTTATTTGTTCCAGTTGTTGATTTACCAGTTTATGAAAATTATCAGTTGGTTTCTATCAAATCAGTCAGTTGAGCTGAGACATCCTGAAGCCACACAGTCACTGGTGCAAAGGAATGGGCTGGAGCGCACAAGCGGAGACAGAAATGAGGAGTAGCAAGGCCATGAGATTGGATTTCACCTAGTCTGCATCTGCCCTCTCTGACAGCCAAAACTGCAAGAAGAAAGATTGCTTCTCTCATACCTCACATCACAGACTTGCTGCTCCTAATCAGCAGAAGACAAATTCGTTTCTCTACATTTCATTCACTAGATTTGGAGTGAAAATAGGGTGTGCCAGAGGTGACAGTCTAATTAGCCTGCTTTTCGCCCTGTAGATATGTGACAGTCAAATGCCAAGAGGAAAGGCTCCATTAGGAGCTGTTTCATCCATTCAGATGGTAGATTACAAAACAGACACTATTAGGCAGGATTACTAAAAGCCTGTGTTTACTGGAAGTTTTCTCCTAAATTCTGTTGGCAGATGATTAGCTTTTTGTACAGCTGAAGGACAACTTTTCTTCCACCTACCACTCTCACTTAGGACTGTGGCTGATCTTGCCAGCTTTGTATTTCCAATATTTTAATGGACTTTACAAAATTAATGATCTGAAATATGCAATGTGGCAGTGTGATAAGAAGGATTAGTTAGTGTCAGTATTAAACGAGTTAAAAGATAAATCCACTAATTGATATAGAAAACCTTCTGAGCACATGTAGGCCAGACATCAGAAGTAAGTAAATCCAACAATAAGCAGTTTGCAAGCTGGGACAAAATGACACCAGCCAAGGAGGAAAAATAGTTCGCAGTTTGCATGGGCAATCAGTTTTTTGGAAAACAACAGGAAGAGGATGGGAAATAGATATCCTGTCAGCAAAACCATTGTACCTCTAACTACATGATCACTGTAGGGTAACACAGGAAGGTTCTTCACTGAGACTGTTTGTTATTGAAACGTACCACAGAGGACTCTGTAGCAGAGTTTGAGTAACTACTGCTATCCTAAGGACTTTAATTAATATAACAGATGCAGGAGCTATTTATCGCTTCACAGAACTGTGAAAGTTTTATAAATTGTATCTATATTTGCTGGTAAATAAAGCTAATTATCATAAATTCAGAAAGCATCTTTCTAAAGTGCATTTGGGATAACCACAATTTATAGCCTCTCTAGCTTGTCAGGATGAACATAATCAAATACTAAATATTGCTAGCAGCAAGCTCTAGACTTAACTACCTAATGACCTGTATCTACCTTCTGTTTCTCATGTGACTGAGGTCAAGATGAGTATGCTGCTGTTCTGAGCCAATAGCATTACACACCATGAATTGTGCCATCCGCTGCTACAAAACAGGCACAGCAGTGATGAGTAGGAACTAATGTACACCTGCAGCGAAAAAATGCATGCAATAACCTCTAAAAACACCTCACTGTGGGAGATCCTTCCCTGGATATTGCCACCGCCTCCTACTCCAGCTCCACCTCTGATGTCGAGGCTCCTCCCAGGAGGAGGACTCCCTGGGCGGGACCAGGGTATAGAACCCACCCTTTCGCCTGGGAGGGAGGCGTGCCCAGAGCCTAACACCCACCCACCCTTCTGGAAAGTTCTGTGAAGTTCGGTACCCCATTGGTTGTCGGCTGTTTTACCCTCCCCTCAGATGTTTTTATTGGACCCTGGATCCCTGTAGCCTCCCCTTGTCTGTAACTCCATTGGCTGTATCCCTCGACCCCTCCCAGTTCTCGCCTTCCTTAAAACTCCTTGCAGCGCCTTTGATCCTTGGCGTTTTCCCTTGGGTGATGTGTGTGGTGAGCTTCTTCGCCTCACCCTGCAATAAACGGAGACCATGGGGGAGACCCCCTCCTGCAGCCCTTTGCCTCCTGTGCCTTTTGTCCACCGCGTCCTGTTTGCCTCTCACCGGAGCCTTCTCGCCTCCACGTGAGTGACCCACGCCTCGCCCTGACCGCAGCAGCAGCACCTGCTGCAGGCTCTCAGGCCCCAAGAGCCGGCGTCCGTGGCTGAGGGCAGCCGGAGAAACGCCAGGCAACACCTCACCAGGTTCTCCTGACACAGAAAGAGGTTAATACTATATTCAGAATATATTGCATTAAACATGATTTGTTTAATTCTATTTAGCATTAGGAACCCAACTGATACTTTATGTTTAACTAGAATTTACATCACAAGTGCTTTTGCATGCTGTGCCCTTTTGTTCAGAGCATACACGCCTGTATGGGTGGAGCTCAGAAGGGTGTAAATTAGATAAAGAGCTTTTTACTGTGTGTACCACTCATTTGTATGCTTTGTGTTTCTTCTGATTTCTTTCTGCTGTGTAAGAGCTGTTCCTAGACTTCTGAGAGCTGTATTTCAGGTTGGTACAGTAATCCCATGGCTGTGCTTGTCTAATGAGTCGTGTGGTCAGGTAAGACACAGATCCTTGCTTTATAGTGAGTTCCTGATTTTAAAAGCTTCCTAGTTCTCTTTAGAAATGCCAGTTTTAATTAAAGTGAGAACAAGAATAGCTGAGTCAGTAGAAAGGGATACCCAGATAGACCAGAAATAAAGGTGGCTTATCCTTAACTCTCTTGCTGATAACTGTATTTTTGAAAGGTAATAGGTTTTCACTTCAGTCAATTGTGTGACATTTATAGTTTCATCAAGTGATGTGCAACACCTTTTGCTGCCCAGCAGGTACAGTTGATCTAGTAAGGCTATTTTTTTGTCTGCTTTTCTTTGTCTGTACTCATTAAGCAGCAAAGCAGAAATAGTTCTAGAAAGAACACCAATTGTTTCTGAGCATCCACAAGCTATGTTGTGCATGTTTTGGATGTTTTGTTTCAGGCTATGTCTAGTCTGATCCCCATGTCTCTATGCCAATTAGTGGTTGGAGCACCCTGACCCAAGTTTATGTTAGTGTTAGCAAGATGCACATATCCTAGTTCAATCAGAGTGATGCATTTTATGTGGCCTGAGACAACTCTGGTGTAAATAAAAGCATATTAACTGAGGAAGATTAGGAGATTTGCATTGGAAGGGCATACATAATGAAAGCCAATATGTAAATATGCCAATACAGACCTACTCTGTGATTTATAGATTCTCATCTCCTTGAGCTCTCATTTATTCACTTATTGTACATATGGTTTGGTATTTTCTTTCCCTTGAGAGTGAAGATAGTTGTTCTTCAGAGTAGAAAGATCTTTGTCTCTTTCTAGAGGGTTCTGCCTGCCTTGTGAAATCTTGCAGAGAGTGAAACATACACCTGCAAATATATATATACACAATTAATAAGAGAATGTGTTTCACAGGGAATTTCTTCCACAGCCCATGTGAATTAGAGGTGATGAGACAGCCCCTTCTTGTAATGGGATAGATCGAAAGAGTATTTGAAACAGGCAAAAGTAATTGTGAAGGCCTTTCCTGCAGCAATTAAGGAGGATCAAGCCAAGGGAAATGTGCAGGGTTGGGATTTCTCATTAGGTACTAGAATAAAGTACTTGAATAAAGAAGAGCAGATGAGTAGTGTTCTGGAAGCGTCTGGAAACTACCTGGATATTTTTTTGAAATACACAAAGTGAAATAAAACCATTCAAATGACTATTACATTTGTAAAAGGACTAGATATGACTTACACATTTAATGCCATTTAAAAATATTTTGAAATCTTTCAAGACCTTAAATACTAAGTTGCAATTTTTCTTCACCTGAGCAAGGAAAGTTTCATTCAGTGAAAAATGTTGCATAAGGGAAAGAGAAAAGCCAACCTCAAGCCAGTCTGGAGAGAAGCTCGTTGTATTGCCTTATACATTTTATTCTGGGCACCTGAGCAGGGAACAATGCACCACTTTTCAGTAGAACAAAAGATTCCTTCATTGCCCAAATGCTGGGAAAGATGACAGCTGCAAAATCGGAGCCTCAGAGGACAGGTAGCTTGCATGAGTCCTAGTAGGAAACGGACTATTCATGCAGACTTCAATGTCTAACCGTATCTACTTCAAACTGAAGTAAGATTAGCCTCCTTTAAAAACATGGGCATGTTTAATGGTAATCCTAGATGATTTTGGTTGTGAGAAATCTGATACAAATGCAGAGAAAACAATGTGTCATACATTGGTATATATGAGAAATTTTTAAGTTCTAATATCCTAAAAATATGAATTATAATTCCCTTTATATGTGTTTTTGTGCTTTTCTAATTCAGACTATCTCAAGTAAATTCTATGAAGCAAAGGATATTAACAATATGCCAGTACAACTTAATTCCATAGTTGTAGACCTTAGATAATTTAAAAATAAGACTTACAGTGTTACTGATTTACTCTCATATTAAATAGAAGCCAGTAAATTTTTTTTTTAATCAAAAATCTGTAATTAAGCTGTAGCTCTGTTTCAGGTCTCCTCACTGTTGTAGTGGAAGAAGGTGACATAAAGGGATGGTGAATGCCATGAAGACACAAAATGGCAAGTACTAGGAGCATTCAAAGTTGAGGGTCTGACATTTGCACTTGCCATTCACCACAGATGTAGTCAGGTTTGCCATTGTTTCACTTTTCCCTTGCCTGTGAGACATGCAAACATGGTAAAACTGTAATGATGGTTAGAAGCATAGTGAGGGCTATTCCTGCTCAGTTCTATAATTTTTTTTCCCCAGTAGTTTACTTTTTGTAATTTGAAGCTGAAGTTTGAACCTGTTGGAACGATTTCAGGAAAATGCATAGCAACTGATTATGCCAGATTCTGCAAATTCTTAACAATTTCTGTTAAGGTAGTGATTTTATGTTAGATTTACACAGATTTAACTACAAATAGGTTGTGCTTTCTCATTAAAAGCTGTTTTCTTTACTGTTAATCACTTTACTAAAGAGATTTAGAAATTGAGTCCACAAATTTGCATTCCTCTTTTTCACGTTTTCTAAGGTGTACATGCAGAGATTTTTGTGATAGGTGACTGCAGTGTTCACGGTATCCCTGCCAAACAAAAGAAGGTGAGATGAACTGTTTTAGTCACCTTCTCGGTTTCTGCCTGTTGGTGTGGGCACATTTTTATACACACTGTTCTACTTTAGACTGCAATTGCTGCAAAGGCAGTTTTATTCATGTGTGTAAAACAGGTTGAAAATGAGAGAGCTATCAGTTTTGCAGCTGTTGTCATGGAGCTGAGCTTCCTGTGTCTGAGCAGTGTCCCAACACCTTATGAAAGGGGATTAAGCCACAGGTGAAAGAAGGAATGCACAGAGGAGAAGAAATCTTTCAGCAGTCCCAAAGACTGGTAAAAGTAAGTCTGTACAACAGATCTGAATTGCAGCAGTGTTTTTCAAATGATAAACGTGTAAACACACCCTGTTCCCACTTGACAGAAGCACCAAGTTGGAAGAGACGTTCAGGATCACCGAGTCCAACCAATGCCCTAACACCACCCCAACTAAACCATGGCGCTGACTGCCACATCCAGTCTTTTTTTGTACACACCCAGGGATGGTGACTGCACCACATCCCCAGGCAGACAATTCCAGAACTTCATCACTCGTTCAGTAAAAGACTTTTCCCTAACATGCAACCTAAGTTTCCCTTGGCGCAGCTTGGGACTGTGGCCCACCTGACTACAACCACGTCTCAGGTGGTTGCTCTCACTTCCTCTCACTGTATCATAATTTCTGATGGAACAAAGACATAGGCTGATGTAGAAAGAGTAATAATGGGTGAACAGATGGAACAGTATGATGGTAGGAAACATCAGCCTGGAGGCTTTTTTTGTGGGGAGTAAGAGTTGTACTGAAATAAAATGAATGTGGGATGTGGGTAAACAGAGTGGGGCGAACAAGGTTGAAAAAGTGTGGAGTGAAGTTGAAAAGAGGCTATTAAAGGGGGAAAGGCCAAATAGGTCAGTTCAAAATGCAGATAGTGCTCTGATTGTCATATAGTCTCAGTTAAACTGTTCCTGTTCATGCTGTTACTCTATTAAACAGACTGAGTCTCAATGGTCTGATACGATTTTTAGTTGTACATGTGTGCTGTTTTCTCAGTTACGAGTGACAGAGGAGTTTTGTCTGCGGATACGTCTGCTTAAAAGGGGCAAGGTGTTGACAGGCAGCTCTCTGTGTGCGGTCCCTTTGCTTTGTCGTTCATTTGGCTGTTTGATCTGACAAGGCATGATGCAAGCGTTGTGTATTTTCTAGGTTGCGAAGGTGTTGGTAGACGTATACTTTGAAGGACATTACTATCGAAGTCAGTATTCTGTTAGGAGAAGTGTAGGAAGTTTATAGTAATGGCCAGAGGTTTTGCATGGTCACTGAATTACAGCATTTACAAAGTACTTGAAAGTTGTGTCTGTGGTTTCTATGAAAACAGGGGAAGGAGTGAAAGCTGACCGACTTTCTTCTAGATGTGTTTTCATAGCAACATTACTGTGTGGTACAGTGGTTCTTCAGACTTCAGCCTTTCTTTTTGTTAATTTCTTAACTATCTCAGTAGAAGCTGTAAGTGGTTCTGAACTGAAAATTATCATTGTCTTCTATTTTTAGACCAAGACAAGAAATACAGTCGTGGTCTAGTGCAAGAGAAATAATGTACTTGCATGAAACTTAAGGCTTCATAGAACTGGCCTGTGGTAACTTTTTCTTTTATGTGCAAAACTCATAACTTTATGAAAAATGACACCATAGAATAGCTATCAGAAAAATGCAATATTGCACAAACGTAAGAGGGAGAAGGAGTCTGAAGAGAGAGGCCTTTTAAGGTAATTTCAGCGATTTTGTAATTATGCTAATTATTAATAAAGCTTTAAATCTTCTGTCACTGGTTACCAGCAATGTTTCATACGCAGTAACAAAAAGGACTAGAAACTCATTGGTACTTATTTTGTGATCTATGTTTGTAGCCTTAACATATCTACTGGAAGGTGTCAAAAATGCCTGCCCTTACATCTTCTACTAATAATAAGTGAATAGCATGAGAAGGCATCCTCTTGACAGCTGGCTATGTGGTAAATGCTGTAGGTGATGGACCTTTTAAGGAAGAAAGTCAAAGACCATTTTTGGTCTCTAATGACATAATAGTAAATAAGCTTTTGACTTAAGGAGGTAGATACAGAAGGCTAAAGCATCTATCTTCTTGAATAAAGGTGCTTATTTTATTCACTTTCCATTTCCTTCAAGGTTTTGGCTCACCTTGGATGCTAATACTTTGAGTGCAAATTTTAGGTCAAACCAGTTGCCAGATGATGTTAAATATTCCACTATTGAAAAGAAACCAAACCCCAAACAAACCAGAAAAGCACTCAGCATTATCTTTGTTCTAATATTTAGCATTGATAGAGAATCATAGAATGGCCTGGGTTGGAAGGGACCTTAAAGACCATCTGGTGCCAACCCTCTGCTGTGAACAGGGACACTTTTCACTAGACAAGGTTGCTCAGAGCTCCTTCCAACCTAGATACAGCCTGTCTTAATAAATTTCCCAAATTTTTTTCCTCTACAGAAGCTTGAAATGATCTTACTCATCTCCCGAGTGCTTGTCTGAAGCCTTCATTGGACTACACCCTAATATCTTGGGAACTTCATAGAGTAGGTAGATCACTACTTGTCTTGAGAATAAGAGTGGTAACAACTGAAGGCTACAGTCATGTCCTGTCAGTCAGTGGTTTTATCACCGTTGTTTGTACCACTTCACTGGGGCAAGGAGGACCCTTGTTGTCTCAGGAGAAGGCAAAATAATTCCTTTGGGTGCCCTGGGGGATGGAAGTTGGAATGCCTCTCAGGGCAGGGTTGGAGCCAGTTGCTTAGGGAATTGCGATCATCCTGTATTTTCAAATCTGCGCGGTATTGGTTCTTGTAATTCTTGTCATGATAAATGTATTTCACATAGTCTAATTTAGTTTTTACCAAAAGTCCATCAATTATTGCTGTTACAAGCTTCTTAAAAAACTTCTTTACAGTAGCTGTTTTAGAACGGGAATAAAAAGTCTACTAAGAAAGCTTTACTTCGTGGTAACCTTTCTAAGAGGAAGAATGAAGCTTCTTCCTTCAGTCCTAGATTCTTCTGTATTTCCATAACATGTAATCATTTCATTGAAGAAATAAGAACAACACTGGTCCTGCATGATGTTCAGTTACTCACTTAAGTATGTAATCATCATCACATAGAGCTTTTCTCTTGAGGCTTATGCGATCAGGAATGTAAGGATTACACAAAAGGGTATCATGTACATTGTACTACTACCTGACAGTCTAAAATATCACAGAGCGCAATAGTAGTGCCTCTCTTGGAATGACTGCTGACTTTCTTTTGTCAGACCCATGAAGATAAATCACGTAAGCTTCTTAAAAGTTGGAGTAATAATCTTTGGTGATTAAAATAGCTGATGAAAACTTTAGAAGTTGGCTTGTTGCCACATGCTGATTTCCTGTCATGCCAGGTAATGTTGTTTGACCAGTTACTGGCAAAGTTTCCTTCTCAGGATCTTGCTTT
>VZTI01000219.1:246096-307027 GCA_013397865.1 Struthidea cinerea
TTTTAAATAACAAGCCTCGAGCTTCAAATTTAACAAACCTATTAGCTGTATTCATTCCTTTTTTTAGTTGTTAATGCTTACCTGTAATACTAAATTTAATTTTAAAGTGGACAAAAGGCTGATTTGTTGCAGTGTTATTAAAGACAAAGTTAAGTGTCTCAAAGATTTAAAGCCAGAGCTTTATGGTAAACTTGCCTTTTTGCAGTGTTGTTCATTGTCTGTGATGAAGCAGTACACAGTTACCAGTATCATTATTATTTTTACAGAATTATTATACCTTGTAAGTCAAAGAATAGAAATTATTAATTGATGTTAGTGTTGTATAGATAATGTTGGTAGGTGGTAAAAGGCACGTGTGTTCTCTGAGTTTGGATTCAGTACCATAACTAGGCTCATGGATTTAACTGTAAATACATATTTTAACAATTCTGGAGATTTTACACCAATTTCAGGAAAAAGAGAGGAAAACAGAGCTTTTGAAATGAAACATGAAATAGAACATCTTTGGAGTAGCCCTTACATTACTTAGTTTGATGTGTTTATTTTACCTTATAAGCCTCATTCTGAATATCAGGTTTTATTTGACAAAAATGTCAAGGCTTTGAAAGCCTGGGGGGAAAAAAGGGTGATATCTGACTAGCATTTAGGATTTTAAAATAAACTGATAATTCTATTAAGATAATACTCAGTTAATAATTTTTGTGTTCAGGAACTTGGAAGGAAAGTTAATGATATTAAGCTTTGCATAAGGTATCAGTTCCATCTAAAGATGATATGTTTAGATTACCACAGATAGGTTTCAGAGTTATATTAGATGAATGAAGTAATTCACACCTTTCCAAATTTTTTTTGTCATAGTCTTTGTATATGCAGTGAATGTGCATCTGTGTTTACCAGGCTCATGTTTATTATTCTTTTTGCTTGTTGAGGCAAATTTTGTTGGTGCAGAATTAAAAAAGCTTTGGTTTGTGGGCCTTAGTTTCCAGATTTCCTCAGATGGTTAGTTTTCTGATGTTTGACTGATTTCCTAATTTTTTTTCTGCTAGTTTATGTTCAGAAAAAAAAAAATTTGAATTTCAGCTTAGGATGTACATGGTTTCTTTTGTGTATTTGAAATTACAGTTATATTATATTTATTTAATAAAGAGGCAATTCAGTTTTCAGTGTAACACTCCCCCTCTAATACGAAGCAGTACTTTTCATAGTATGACTCCATTTTAATACAGTATCAAAGCTTCTGCTGCTTATTTTTCTTTGGAAGTCCAGTTAGAATTCTGAAAAGCCCCCAGACCTTCCAGGGTATATTTGAAACTCTTCTGAGATAAGAATACTTACTTAATCAATGGATAAATTGGTATTATTCCTTGTGTGAGCCACAATTCCTCAAGTGTGGTGGCAAAACTACACTCTCCTGTGGTGAAATTACACTGATGCTTGTTTCACATTGTGGAGTACTGCAATGATAAACATCTCTTCTAAGATAGATAGCACATCTTTTATCTCAATATATTTTTGATGATATTTACATACCTTTAGAGAGTGTGCATATCTTGAGTTTTGCATGGTTTTGTTCTGTTTGCACAAGGAGCAGCTTGTTCTTTGAGCGAGATTATTGTCTTGGACTTTTACTGAAGCAAAGGGAAAGATAACACTAAAAAATTCTCAGTAATGCTGATACATATACATATTCTAGTTATCTTCTATTTAAAATTTGGACCCTTTCAGCCTTGTGCCTATTACATTGTGCTCTTTACTGACCAGGTAATCCAAGATGCTCTTGTAGCAACTTCTACACCCTGCATGGCAAGACAAGGGCGACAGGGAATCAGAGGCTTCAGCTTTCCCACCTGCAAAAACTGATGAACAGTAATTCCTCTGCTTTAGAGGGGAATCAAATTGTTAGAGTAGTCTAAATTTTGACTTGGGGCATTGCATGAAGGATGGGAGCTGGTACCTTACTTTTCTATTAAGTGTGAAAGTAAAAGGGGGATGATAGTAGATGATCTACTTGTTTCAAATATATATAAAGCCAGCAGCAATGACAGTGTGCATTAAGAACAGGAGAATGAGGTCAGTTGTAATGAAATAAGATAATGTATTAAGAAATACATTTTATTTATTTGTCTGTGTAGCTGAAATCCTGACAAAATTAGGATGATGCATGCTAGTGTAGTCAACTGGGTTTTTATCTTTAGGAATCCTCACATATCTCGTATTTTTGATTTTTTTCTATATGTTTCAAATAAATTCTGAAAATGTTATGCTTACAAGTTTTCAATTCAGATTGCACTTTTGAGGAAATCACTTGTTAATTTTTAGTAGCTATGATTCAAGTAAATTTTAACAATGGTTACTAAGTGTGTTTCAATAAGCAGTAGGACATAGGTGTAAAATGGTAGTGTGGAAATTAATTTCAGGGGTCAGAACTTAAATCAGTGCTGGTGTTAAAATCTTACACTGGCATCTACCTATTGAGATGTGGCTTCTGCTGGCATGTTTCAGTCTGCCATTGAAATGAACTCTCTTCTCCCTACTTTAAGCTGCACATGCCCATCACAGCCTACTTGCAGTTAGAAGATGTATGAAACCTTTTTTTTTTTGTTGTTGCCAAGTTAATTTTCATCTGAATCAATGAGGTGACCGGACACATTGCCTAGTTGTTTATGTAATGTCACAATGAGAGCAGCAGAAATATGTGCCCACGGACATTGCAGAAGGCGCTCTGTACTCTCTGGTCTCAGACAGAGGCAAGACTGCCAAAGCTGAATGAGAAGTAACGGCAAAAGTATTTGCCTGACTTTGCTTGATAAATGCACTGAGCTATTCAAAGTAAATTCTTATTCAGTAAACATCAGGTTTCAAATAAAGGATATCCATTAAAACAAGGGCCATTGCCAAGCCTGTGTTTTAAACACGTAGAGTCAGTTTAACAGGGACTTACAGCTGGAGCACTGTTAAGTTCAGGATAGAGCTTGAAGGAGAATTACTTTCCAAATTAGAGCTACTAATTGAGCAAATCCTTGAATGTTTAAATTTACATTTTGAGCTTTGGCCATACATGTAGTTTTACTTTCAAGGGCATGAAAGTTGTAACAGCAGATCTGGCATTTAGCTACGAATGCTAATGGCAATGCTAGCAATACTAATTCGAGTCTGAAAAGGTTTAACAGGGCCCTGGTTAGTTGAATTGACTGTTTTGAGTTGCCACTGTTGGAGTGATTTACCATATGCTTCACTGTCACTAATTGTAACTGTGCCAGTCAGACCATCTGTTTTATGGCACATGCTATAAAATGTGTAATTTACCAAGTGTAAATCTATTTTATAAACATCATCTTTCAGGTAATTGAGAAAAAGACTGTAAGTGGCAATTCAACTTTATCATGCTATCAAGTAAAGCATTTTAGCTTTAACAGTCTGGCAGACTAGACAAACAAAAGTTTCATGGCATGACCAGAAAAAAAGAGAACACATGGAGAATTTGGAAAAAAACCCTGAACTCTTCCCTCTGGTCACAACAATTTATCTGCTTAATTTTTTTGTCTGTGCTAGCAGTTATGATTAGCCATTTTGGCCATCTTTAGTACTTGATGAATACTTGACAGCATGTGGCATGGAGAGTATGAAACAGATGAGCTTTAACTGACAAAACGCAAATCTGATTTATATAGTACAACTTCCATGAGAAATGCTAAGTGCTACTCACGAGTGAAAGATCTACCTGTATTTTCTGTATTCCTCTACTGCAAGCCATCAGTAAGCATTTCGATAATACGCAGAATTAAAAGGTCAGGGATATTAGGTCAGGAATAAAGCATTTCTCAGTCTGTTTCAGCTAAATGTTTTGTTAGTAGATGCATCACAATAAGAAACACAATGTTAGGAATAATCTGGTGTGGCAAAAAATAAATTTAGAAAGTGAAATCAAGTTATCAAAAGCAGGCAGCTAAGACAATTTAATGCTGGAGGGCATGAGAATTTGTGCACAATAATGAAGCAAGAGAAAGAAGCGAAGAGATTGAGTTTGTCATGAAAGTTTGAACTGAAAGGGGAAGAACAAGGTTGTCAGTGACTAGTCTCTGCTAAAATACTAGCTGAAAGAAATGTGGATGTTAAAACCAGAAGAAATATAAATTAGCCTGACATGCCTGTTAATACCTATTTTCAGTGTTCATGTGGCATTAAAAATGATAGAAAAGTATCTGAATTTAATATTACAGAGCTGTGTATTGTTACAAACCTTTAAGAATAGGTCATCTCTAAGTGCAATACTTCGCACAAAATCTCTCCGGACTAAGAGCAGCTACAGCTGTCTAGAATAGATTCACAATTCATAAGATCACTTTCCATATTCTTAATTCCGCATGTGATCTCTTCAAAAATGCATTTGAACTTAAAATAAAAGATTTCAGACCATTCAATACGGAGAAATGTTTTGGATCTGGCTTTGCTCTGTTTTTGTATAAACTGAATGATAAGCTCGTACTTTTCTTTATCCTGCTCTGTAAGTACATTAAATAAGTGGCTTGCCAGGAATTAATGAACCTATTGTGCTGCCAACTCAGTAAATCAAAACTTAGCTAGAACTGATGGCATAAATTAACTGCTTTGTTTCATTGATGAAAAGGAGCTGCTGTGACAATGTTCAGCTTCTCTTTTAGGTTTCTTATGAAAGCTATAGATACATGCCCTAAACTGCCATAGCATGTAGATATTTTTTGTTCTTTCTGCCTTTGTGTCTGGATTGTGTTCTGCATGTAACTATCTTCTGGGTCTAGGCATTGTCACGGAGGAGATGTGGCAAAGATAGGAGGGATCACTTGTTCCTGGTGTTTTCTGCCTCTGGTAGGTGTGTTTGGATTTGAAGGAAGGCACAGAGCCATTGGAGGAGGTGAAGGAAAAGAGAGCGAGTTCTGCGTTTATGCCCCTTTAAGTTAGTTACTTGCTCTCCATCGATAGCAGTGACAAATATCCCTCATCTGGGAGTCACTATCCATTCTGTTCTGCTCTTTGGAATATCCTTTGGGTAATTTGGGTCAGCTGTCCTGGTTATGCTACTTCATGGCTTCTTGTGCACCTCTTCAGAGCATGAGACACTTAGAATTCCTTTACTTGCATAAGTGCTACTTGGCAACAATTGAAACGTCAATGTGTTACCAATTTTTTTCTTGTCCTAAACCCAAAACACAGCCCTTTGCCAGCTACTAGAAAGAAAATTAAATCCCTGCCAAAAACAGGACATGAAGAAGCAATGTTCTTGAGTTAAAAAAGCAGACTTAGCCAAATTTTCATCTGAACATACGGTCACCTGCTTTTCTGAAATCATCAAAGTATTTGTTTCCCACAACATGGTATCATTAAGTCTCCATCTTTCTATTTCCTTCCTTTTCTTTTTTTGTTGGAGTGATTTACCATATGCTTCACTGTCACTAATTGTATGGCTTCTCATAAGATAAATTCTACTTACGTGGCTTTGAGGGTAACTTATTTTTGAAAACTGGCCCCCAGTTGCTGAGACTCCCACATCTCCAGAAAGGGATTTTGTATGATTATTTTTTCATGCAATATTTGAAAGTCCATTTTGCTCTAGGCAATTGCATCCAATGTAAATATGCTGCCTTGTCTCTCATGCTAAGACTTCAACTTAAGCAGGAGATGCAATGTCTGGTAAATTAAGATGTCCACAGTTTTCTAGAAGATATGACACAATTTGCTATAGGAAATACAATAAATAACCTAAAGGCCTTTTCTTGGCATGTAAGTAACTAAATTGTGTTAATCTAGCCATGGTTCTTTATGAGTAGAATGGAGAAAAGAGCATTGAATACTGTCAGCTGAACAATGATCTCAGTTCACATTCCAAGCAGATGTTACATTAGTTATCCTATTCATTTTTTTTTTAATCTTGCCTGTTAAGAATTGCCTACTTTTGAACTGAGATCCCAGGATCAAAAATTGGGAAATTTGGTTTCTAATTTCCACTGTCTAGCACTCAGGAAATTAGTGTTGCGGGGAGCCCTGTGGAGAAGCACTTAGGGTACTGGCGGATGAAAAACTGGACATGAGCTGGTTGTGTGCACTCACAGCCTAGGGAGCCAAGTGTACCCTGGGCTGCATCAAAAGCGTGGCCAGCAAGTTGGGAGGGGGTTCTCCCTCTCTACTCTGCGGTATTCTTGGAATACTGTGTCTGGCTCTGGAGTGGTGTTGGTGTGGGTCCAGAGGAGGGCAATGAAGACGATCAAAGGGCTGGAGCACATCTCCCATGAAGTCAGGCTGAGAGAGCTGGGGTTGTTCAGCCTGGAGAAGAGAAGGCTTTGGGGACACCTACCTGATTGTGGCCTTCTAGTACTTAAAGGAGCTCATAAAAAATGATGGCCTATTGCAATAGGACAAGGGGTGGTGATTTTAAACTAAAAGAGGCATGATAAAACTAGACATAAGGAAGAAGATTTGTATAATGAGAGTGGTGAAGCAGTGGAACAGGTTGCCCAGAGATGATGATGTATGCTTGGGAAGATTCAAGGTCAGCTTGGATGAGGTTCTGAACAACCAGATATAGTTGAAGATGTCACTGATCATTGCAGGGGCGTTGGACTAAATGACCTTTAAATGTACCTTCCAACCCAAACCATCCTGTGACTCTATGATTCAACATGTATATGCTTCAGATATTACAAGTAAGCTAAACTTAATTTGATAAAACTCTTGACACGTTATGGAGCTATAAATGCAAATGTTATAAAAATTAATAATAGAGCATTCTGCTTTAATATTTTGCAGTGGAAGACCCAGTTAGAAACAAAAGACTATGAAGAGATTATCATGTAGCTAATATTATGATTTACACGAGTAAAATAAAATTCAAGTTGGATATCACAGGGAATGTGGCGCAAGCCCTACATGACCTTTTCTGCTTTTTTATGTCTCTTACTCTGCTTCTTCAAGTGATAAAGTTCCTTCACTTCCTGGGACAGTGTAGTCCTCTGATCTGGCACTTTACCCATCTGCTGTCCCTACATTTATATAGACACTAAATTCATTGGTGAAGGGCTTTCTTTTTTTTTTTTTTATTTTTAGTTTTTTTAAAAATTGATGTAGTTTTTTTGTGTATTATTACTAGTATACGAGTGTCTAAGAACTCACGGATATGTGATGGTAATTCAAAAGGAATAAGAACACTATGCGTGTAGATTCTTCCCACATGAAGTTACTGATGTTTTGTTGAGAAAATGTAAGTATTAAGTAGTTGACATAGATTTTTCAAAAAACCCGAAAATTCACACCTTTTCTGAAGTAAGATTAATATGCTGCAAGAGTAAAAGACCTGATCACAATCTCTGAAAGCCTACCATGTCAGGTGTTGGCATCACAGTGAAATGAAAGAATTTGGATTGCATTCTTTACTCCATCAGAGTTTGAGTCTGGCTCTTAAATGCCAAGTGTGCAAGAGGCATCTGTGTGTAGTCATTTTTATCCTGTGTCTTTATAGTTTCTGTCTGTCAGTGCTGTCTTACGTAGTATCTGTTTCCATGCCCTGGATGTTGTTCACTAACCCACTGGGGCTGAACATAATGCACCTGCCTTTTTGGTTTCAGAAGTCACATTAAAAATAGGAGGCAGGAGAGAAAGGTGTCACAATAATTTACTAATATTACTGTCTGAATAGTAGCTGCATATTTTTGAGAATTCCTGTTAACCAGTATTACTTGAGTGAGAAAAGGAGAAGATGATTTTGCTGGTATTTTTGTTTTTTTAAGAATACTTAACATCTCTGTTACCTGTCTTATTTTCACCTGTGAAATATTTCGGCCTTTTAAGGGGCATTAAGTATTAGTGCAAACAGTGTTCTAATTGATATCATTGATGCTGTAGGGGGACAGACCTAAACTGCACTGCCCAGCCCCAGCCTGAACTCATGGACTTTGGGCTTGGGCTTCAGCCCTTACCTGAGCAGAGCCATGGGCAGATCTGTGTCTTCTCTTGCCTTGTCCCTGCTGGTCCTGAATGGTTTTTCTGGTCTGATCTCGGGCCTGACTTGTCAGCTTGCCTGTATTTGACGATTACAACCCATGCCCTGCTCAGTTCCTGGGACTGTGTCCTGACAGTGAGGGCTCTGTCCTGCTTTCTTCAGTGACCTTCTTGTGGAACAGCTCCATTCTTGATATATCTAGCATGGCATACAATAATGTATCTAATAATTTTATCTTTCTATTCCAGAATGCATCATTAACAAGTAGGAGTGTTGAAAAAACACTCCCCTATCCATCAAGTGTTTCATATTCGCTCGCATTTTATAGGTGATATTGAAACCCCTAAACTGTGGTGGTTTGAATATGAGTCAAGGCTTTATAAAGAAATTATCATAAATATTCAGTGTGTTCCCCTATTTTGTCTGCGCCAGCAGGAGTGTGGATAAGCTCTCCTTGCTTCAACCTGTAAGTGATGCAAATGAAGCCTACAGTTACCTCCCTGAGAACTGACCTGATAGTAATGGGGAGATATAAATTGGTTTCTTAGACCAGTTACCTTACTCTACATATTTTAGAGGTGCTGAGGCAGAAAATGTGAGAGTCCAGTGTTTGTTCCATCCTTCTGTATTGTGATGGAGTCCTTATTCTTACGCCTCAGGATGTACGGTGGATGCCAACTGAAGCTAAACACAGACTGGTAAAGTAGTCTAATAGGGGAAACTGTCATCAGGATAGAGAGGGATAGAATTCATTAAAAACTGTTTTCTAGAGGATGATACTTGGAATAAGTGATTGCTTTGACTTCTAAGTCAGATTTCATTGTCCTAGACTTCGTGCACAATTTCTAAAATACAATCTTCTTCCCATGTTTTGTGAATGGGTCAAAGTAGAGATTGCTCAGCAGCAGCTTAATGGAACTTATGGAAGTAAGGGATTTGAGAATTTTTCATGTTGGCACAGCAAATTTGGCACATTACCTGCAATTGGGTTTGAAATTACAGCCTTTTCACTTAGAGAGGAAATCTTTTTGCATACAGAGCCTGCTGAAGCAGTGGATGTGAAATGGATCCTTCCTGTTGCACAATTCCTTCAGAAAGAAATAGTTAAATTGCTGTACAGGCTCTGAGGCTCCTGAAAGAGGGCGTCTCACAGTGTTTCGGTCTGTATCCAACATGGGGAATTGAGGCCAGCTGTCCAATCTTTCCATCATCATTGCCATCACTCACATTCTGAGATGAAACAAAATAGAACAATGAAGAACAAGTATAAAAGGCTTGAACTGCATATGAGACTTAAGTCAAAAATGTTTCAGTCCTCAGGTAATTTGCTCAGTTCTGGCTCTTTCCGTATTTACTTCAAAGCTTCAGTGAAAATGAAAGGATAGAAAATGGCATTTAGGTTTGCAGATAGCTGTAGTCACATTCTTGTGACTCGATCTGGCCTTGTTGAAGGGTGTCTTCCCCTTAAAAGTCTGGACCTGTCTACACATCATGAGGAAATGTCTTGCATCAGGGCTAGTCAAGGATAGAACAGTACTGTGTCCATGGGATTATATCTGTTTTCCTGTGGTATACCTCACTGCAGATTAATGTGAATCCGTAAATTAAATCAGTTTACCTAAAGGTAGCACGTGGGTCTTACTAGAAAATAGTTTATTGCACAAACTTAAAATCAACAAAAAATTACATAACTTGCGGGACGCATTGAGTTTTTATGTTTTCTGTGTTGTGTTAGTAATGTCAGTTTGTACACGTAATCTTTTTCTAACATAGTGCAGCCCTGTGTAAGCATGTAATTTCTTTTAAAAAGAGTGTTTGAATTGTGATATTCTGACATGAGATCACAAATGTGAAATGCAGAAAAAGACAACCCAAAATCTAAATTTCCTACTGAGAATGTGGGGTAACTTGTATCAGGACTTTTACCTTGTTAGTACAGAGTAGAAATCTGTTTCACTTCCTTGATGTCATTTTTCGTTTGTCTCTATTTCTTAGTCATTTCAGCAAGAATGGGATACTTAATCTGATTCAGTGCTACTTTGTTGTATATAAACTGGCTTATTTAGCTCTCTTGGATAGCTTTCTGCTGCTGCCTGTAGCAGCTAAATGCTACCAAGCGTGTGTTGTGGATGACCCAAATGATTCCTGTGGTCTTCTGAGAGGGCAAAGTGTGGGTGTATTTTCATCGAGGTGCCTAGAGAGATTTGCGTGGCATAAGGGGGGCTTGCATGCAAGTTGTAGTATTTGTGATAAAGTTCATAGGTGATAGAATATCTGAACAAAATGTCATCTGTGTGAGAAACAGAGTTTTAAGTATGAGAAAGATGCGTAATTGATTTTAAATATATATGTGTGTGTTGAGAGGGGGGAAAGAGAAAAAATGGTTGTTATCATGATTTGTTGGCTTTAAGTGATATAGGTGAAGCTTTTGAAAAGTACACAACCTGAACAGGGGGCGCTTTCTCAAATGTTTTAAGGAACATAAAATTACAAATGTTATTAAACGTTACTATGTGTTACTGTTTGCCATAAATTGTTTGGGGAATGTCCAAAGCATCAAATGATGGCCATATATTTGAGTTGTATAAGGCAACACTTTATATTTTTTAAACCCCATTTTGGTTTAAAAGCTATTTCATACTTAAGAATGGCTGCCCACACTCTATAAATGAGGTTAAAAGGGTTATTGATAAAAGTTAAAGTATTGCATAAAGCACCAATAATACTTCACCTGATGTATCAGATCAATAAATGGTCAGTAATTTTACTTTAATCAGGAGCTTGAGATGTTAGGTGGGCAGGGATTTTCTTCAGTATACAAATTACATTGTACTTTGTCCTGAGGTTGCTGAGTTTTGGTCTTCAGTCACTACTATTAACTAAAGAGCTTGTTTATTGTACGATTAGTAGTGCTTACCGTCAGAAGCACAGAATAGCTAGAAAACCCTTGCTCAAGGAGTGCAGGTGAAGTTGACTCTAAAAGACAAAACATGCTGGATTCTGTTTATTTGTTTGAAGTCCCCTAACTCTTGAATTCTGCCTGGCTTGATAGTTCACAGCCAAAATGTTATATTCCTTTCCAGTTAATGAGGGTTTTTGTGGCTTTTGCTAGGAGAAGTAACAGCAGGGATGAAAACTTCTGTTACTATCATCTTCCATGTATTTGTGAAGGGACTTTCACATTTTCTCTTAAGCCCTGGCAGTATCTGTTTCAGGGATTTTTGGTCTCACAGCCTGTGACCTGTATCCAAGAGAATATTCCTTCTTGACTCTCCTATAGTGTTAAACTGAAATACTTGTTAGAAAACTAGTTATTTTGTTGTGTGCTTATATCAGGTGACAGATACTGTATGTGCTGTGTGAGCAATATAAATTTCATGCCTCAGAGCAGCACACAAGTCAGTTAATCTGTGCCGTGTCCAAATTCCGGCATTTAGTTGGATGACAGAATATTCTGACAGGGCTCCCATTTTTGGACTGAGTCTGAAGAAAGTAGGAGGTTGAGTGGCATGAGCCATCATACTTTTATTGACTAATTAAAAGTTTTGGGCAAAATATCTGCTGATAATGGAGAAGGTAATTATATTTTTGGTGGTGCTAGCTCCAAAGTTTCCCCCCCTAGGTAGGACACATCCCTAGTGTCAGTGACTCCTTGTATCAGAAGTAGTTAAATTGTTCCTTTTTGCTATTGATGTAGACAAAATCTGAGTGCTGACTTTACTCTGTCCACAAGTGCAGCTACTGAAATTTTTGCTGTATTTTACTTTCTGTATCCTGTGGCTCTTGACATGTATTCATTCTATATTAGATTAGGCACCTGTCTGAGTCTTAGAAGTCTGTCTGTTCTGGGTTCCCTTTTGCTGTTTTATCAGTAGCAAAGGTGTTGAGCTTCCCTCATGCCCCAAATGTCTGTAAATCCCATTTTAATCAAGAGGAAGTGGGCTTTCATGACAACAGCATCAGGACTCTAGCATACCTAGTTTACTAATTTTAATAAAGCGGGGATTGCAAGCATTTTTTGTATTTCACAGTGAAAAATCAAGTACAGAGACTTAATTTGTGCAAACATCTATCTATCTTCTCCTTAATGTGAAACTACGCATGTGCATATAAATGGAGAATTTTCTCTAACAGAATGTAACTGTTCTTGCTAACTTTGCCATAACAACATTCTATTTAGAAACAACTTAAATGCCCCTTCTTATCAAGCTGAATAGTGAATAATTGACTGATGTGAGCCACAGGGGCTGCTTGTCTGGGGAATCACTCAGTTAACATCTGTACAACAACCTGCATGCTTTGTATCCATCACTTTGAACTGAAGGCAAAATGAAACTGTCTCACCCTTGGACTGAGGTAGACAGGTTTTTTTCTCTTTTACCATCCCTAAGACAAATTAGGAATGTAGGAAAGCTTTCACTCAGAACAAAACGATGATTATAACAGGTAACAGGACCTCACATTAATCAGTACTTTCAAAGGAAAGGACTCGACCTGTGCCCTTTGTCTAGGGCTACTGGTAGGTATGGTTTTTTTCCCCGGTCCCTTTCAGTGTCAGGGCATTCTCTTTCTGTGTAATACACTCTCTTGGAGAATGTTTCTCTTTTCAGGCAGTCCTTCTGCATTGATCAAAACCCATCCAGAAAGCCACTGTAGAAATCTGAACTTATAATGATGTTCTTTTATATTTTTTTACAATGAACAATGGCTCTCTCAATACTAATGGCAACAGTACATAGATGGAGGCAGCAGTGCAAAGAGTTGGGGGTAAATAGCCATTATTTGCAAGACTTGGCTGTTTCATGTCCTGGAAAAAAAAAAGAAACCCTGTCTTCTGCAGCCAAATCTTTACTACCTCTTGTTGAAAACATTCAAGGCCTTTGCAAACCAATGCTGAGATGAGGAAAGATAAGCATGGATTAACATTTTTCTTCTTTTTGGAAGAAAACATTAGTGACAATTAGATGGCAAAAGATCTTAGTTCTCCTTCCCTCCTGAATAAGAAGAAAGAGCAAACATTCTGCTTGATAATCTTTTTTTGGTTTGCTGGCCGTGACCTTTAAATCAATTATCCCCCAAATATCAGGCTCAAGAGTAAATGAGTGGGACTGCATGTGGCTCCATTGAATAAAAGACTCCCTCTGCTGCCTGAAATACACATCACCAGATGAAAAAGAATGCTTGTTTCCAAGACGGGCACAAAACACTGCTTTGCCAGTCTGGTCAGTTTTTTCCCTCCTTTAAAGTCTGTTGCTGGTCTTCTTTTTCTGTTTTTTTGTTTGTTTGGCTGGATTTTATTTGGTTGGTTTGTTGGTTTGGGGTTTTTTTGGTGTGTATTTTTTTTGGTTTGTTTTGTTTTTTACGATTAATATGTTTAAAATCTGAGGAATGTGGGGAGTGAAGGAAAAGTTGTTACGTAAGTGATGTAATGACATGTTTTGTCAAACATCTAGAAATATGACTGCCAATAAGCATCCAGTTTTTGCTTAGTATTCATGAATACTAGACTGGCTTATGCTTAGGTCCAGCTGAATTCAGTTGATGTTCCCTCAGCAAGGAATAGACTACAGTTCCATAGAGCAAAGGACATTTTACTAGGAAGGCAGAAGCATTACTAGTGATTTCACTGGGAAGTAAAACGGGCGCAATGGCTTAGCAAGTACCACCAAAAAATAGGCTGCTGCAAGAAGGTGTGGAAAATATTCCAGAAAGGGACTGAGAATGAAACCTTGGGAGTGAGATGCCCAAACCTCATTTACTGGTTTTATGTTTAAATTCTGTTTCCATGTGTTAGCTTTTTTTCCTGCATTGGAAGTTATAACAGGTATTCTCGGAACTAGTGTTTCATGGAGAGATGATGGATATATTTTGTTGGAATTTGAATTGTAAGTTTACTTGTGGAATAACAAATATGACAAATCAATTCTGCCTTTATACTAAGATGAATAGTAAAATGATACTTGGCTCTAATGTTTTTTTTGTCTCTGTGCTTTGTCTTTCAAGAGGTACGAAAAGCAGCTCTTGAAATGCATAACAAGTGTTAGACAATTTTACTAAAGATGTAAAGAGTACATAAAAGATCAATAATAAATCATTTTTCATTAGCTAAATAAAAATCTAGTGGGCTAGTTGCTGCGGTTGATATATCAATAATGTACTCCAGAGAGAATGTAAAGGCAGGTGGAGCTTTAAGCAACTGATAGTACTGGAGACTTAAACGTTCTGAAGCTGTTCAAGTGCCACTGTAGAACCTGAGACCAAAGGAAACAGGAGGGGAAACACATGCAAATGGAAAAACACAGATGCAATTGTTCAAGAAAATCAGCTGATGCGGCTGTTCTGGCAGGAAGGTCTCCCTCATAAAGAGGGAGCCAGCTAAATGATCAGAATTTCTCAGTGTTTTTAACATTGTACCTTTCTTCTGAAGATCAAGTGTTCCCAGCAAAAATTTCTTGATGTCTTGTTGCAGGCAAACCCTGCAATAAGAAAGTTGAGAAGTTCCACTGTTTTTAGTTATTACTAATTAAGGTAAAATTTAATTACTAAGTTGGGTATTGAAGGAAAAAAGTGTGTATAAACACTTAAGTTATCACCTTTCCTTCTCCTTTGCCGGATTCAACTTTAGACTCCTTTATCCTCATCTAATCCTGGGTTCAGAGAATTTCAAGAGCCTCAACTTTGCTGGTTCTTGCAGCATGTAACACTCACTCACTGTGTCCCAGTCTGTTTGGTGAGGGGACAGACAGTTCAGCAGGCTGAGATCAGTGTATAAGAATTTCTTTCTGCTACTCCTTGCTTCTTGTTTTCCTCCACAGCTTCTTGCTTCTTAAACAAGAAGCATCATCTGCTCTGGCATGGGTTGCCTCTGTGCAGCAGTCCCTGGGGGGTGACTCTCCTCTGGTATGTGTTGCCCATGGGCTGTAATTTCTCAGACTTCGTCCTGGTGCGTGGAGCAGCTCCTTCCAAGAGCATGTTTCCAGGTGCATCCTTCAAACTGTCTTCTTCCACCTGTCTCTCTTGTTCTCTCCCTCTCTTTTCACCCTCACAGTTCTCTAAGCCCTTTTCCTCACTTATCTTCTTATAGTTGTCCTCTCCTTCTACTGTTATGTCTCCTGACCCTTGGGGCCATCACTTTATTATTATGCTTGAGCAAAGGCACCATGTGCTCCCCAACTGGTCTAAGTTTTGGTGAACAGTGAGTGGTTTCCACCTCTTTCAGAGCTGTCTGGAGAAGGTGAGATCAGCACTGGTCCTGTCATGGCCTCCTCCCGTACAGGGCACCTGGCAGCAGCATCCTGCTGGCTAAACACTGCTAGATATGCCCAGCAGACTTCTTGCTCAGGATTTCCCATACAGACACTTTATTTTCAGAGTGGAAAAGGAGTAAGATTTCATGTACTACTAATAAACCATACCACCACAGTATTTTTCCGTGCTTTTATAGAGAAATAACTTCTCAGATCTGGTGGTTTGTAGTGCTGTCTGATATATGAAAACATCTTGAGAAGTTGCTTTGCTTAGCAATTCAGTTATTACTAAATACATTAATTATAATTATATTAATTACAGGAAGCAAGCATATTTTGACTATTTCAAGCTTGCATGATTTGCGTCTTTGTATTGCATTTTCCTGCAAGCAAAAGAAATACAGACTTACTAGAAAGCTAAGATTCAGATGAGATTCTGGAAGTATTATAAAATAATCCTAATTATGAAAACAGTATTTTGAAATATATTGATGGCCAAAATAATTTGAAACAGTTCTTGTCTTCTCACTTCCTGACAAAACAGTTCTGTACTAATCTGAATTTGACTCTTCCCCTTCTATTCTGCTCTCATCCCCACAATGAACTATGGAAAATGACTCTGATTATTTTTGGGTTAAACCTTGAATGGACATGCTGTCCTCAGTTTTCCTCAGATACCCTCCTAAGTGGCCTCTTAGGAACCTTAATTTCACACTCACCCTACTCTGAGAAATCAAAATCCCTTCTCATCCCATTTCCTTCTCCTCCTCTGTTGCTTTTGTTGCTGTTGCTCATTCTGCGTATCTTTCCGTCAATGGTCCTGCTCTTTCTGCCTGCTTCCCATTTCATTTGTGTTTGTATTCAGGAGAATTAAAATTAACTGCATTCACACGTAGCATGTGAACTTGTATATCGTGGGTGTGAAAGCTATAAACGTTTCAGTCCAACAGTAATTTGATTGCCTTCACCAGTTTGTTTTGGCTTCTGTATTTATATTTTTACAAAATATGATTTGGGTAAAACCCCTCAAAACTAAGAAGTCACTTGAAACTTGCACTATGATCAGATAACTGGCTATTCACATTCTTTACATCTGCAAAGTTCTGCATTTGTACGGGGAAAAAAAGATCTGAAAGCAGGTAGAGGTCATGGACCAATGCAAAGGGGAGAGGGGTCTCTTGAGCGGAGGTGAATTGCCAACCTCTCACAGATCTATTTAGCATTTCTAAGGGCAAGATGGAGACTAGCTGAATTGCTAAATCAACTATTTGATTACTGCCTTATGGGTATATGGATTTAGCATAAGCATATTTAGCAAATTGCTGATTTAATGTTTAGCAGGCCATAAGGTAAATCATGTGGCAACATTGCAGTAAAGACAGCTGCAGAGCAAGTGCAAAGTGAGCAGTTATCCCTGGGTCAGTTTTGGGACTGAGTCACGGGAGCAATGAACAGGCAGTCTGGACAGATTGAGAAAGTACAAAAAGCCACAGATCATGGTGATCTGAAAGGGTTAAAAAGCACCTCAAAGACTGAGAGGTGAGATCAGCAGAAGAGGACCAACACTGAAGACCTCATTGATAATTGAATTTGAGCATTAACTGCTATTGAGGCATGCATCATTTTCCTGGCTGTCTTACCACACCAGGTGGGATGTCTCTGCAATCTTGTGCCATGAACATGAACTCCAAAAGCCAATGGAGGGGTCTCTCTTCTTTAGTTTTGCCTCCAGTTAAATGACTCAATTTCAGGCAAATTAGTTCCCAAAAAAAGTTATGCAGTATGTAATAATGAAAACCATTATTCACTTTAGCCTTGAAGTCATCCAATTGAATAATAATCCATAGCATCATACTGGATGATGAATTCATGTCTATAGAGAAAGCTGTCTTTCCAATACTCTAATCTTTCAACCATTTTTTAAAATCTGCAAAATAACAAGGTTTAGTGAGAATGCAAATGTGAATGCTACAATCTTCTCTATTATATTTATTAAGAGATTTTTTTTGTTTTGATGTCAGGGCAAAACAACTCAGCATAATAATTGCTTTGATTTTCTTTTGATTTTTCCTGTATGTGTTTAGTGCTGTTTTTGATTTCATAGGTATTTACTATAATTTCTCCTTTATGCTTTTGATAAGTTACTGTTTTTTTCAGGAAAATC
The DNA here is from genome assembly GCA_013397865.1 of Struthidea cinerea. NCBI lineage: Eukaryota > Metazoa > Chordata > Aves > Passeriformes > Corcoracidae > Struthidea > Struthidea cinerea. Next base: position 263,477 of record VZTI01000219.1, read on the forward strand.
TTTGACTGTGAATCAGTGCAAAAATCATAAGCTGGCAAAGATAAACTACCTTCCTTCACTTCCAGAAGTTTCATGGACTACAGGATTTTTTTTCTGATGAACTTGTAGATTTCTCAGCATACAGCTTTGCAAATTCTTACTTTCTGCAGTGAGAGAAAAGAGCAGAGGATGAAGTTCCTTCCATTAACAAAAAACTTGTGAAGAAAGTAAGATCATAACTGGGCTCATGCTGTGAATCAGAATCCAAACGTACATATTCTTTAGATTACACGTGTTTGTCTTAAAGATTTTAAAATCAGTCTATCTCATATTAATTTATCTTTTCCCTGGAGCTGTATTTATGCATTTCCACATCCCTGCCTGCAGGCATTGTTTGGGTTTCATATGTGAAATACAAACCCGTGGAGTCCATCAGACTATCCCTTTAGCTGTCATTTTTGAGTGGCTGTGACTAGATGTGTTTTGCTTTGCAGCTTAACATCAGTCCCTGGAACTGATCTGGGAAGAAGCCAACTTAAAATACAGTTTTATTCAGAAGCAGTTAATAAAGAACTGTTAGGGGATCCAATAGATGCTGTTGCCAGCCAGGTTTGGTATCAAGGACAAGTTCTTGGGGTATAAGGCAAGTAAATTTGTGCCTCCAAAGACTTAGTATATCTGACCAAACAGGTCCTTTTATAGTTACGCAGACTGAAGAGTTTCCCTGGTTTACATGCACTCCTTTGAAATGTCTTTAGCATTCTGGGAAAGACGCAGCTTGAGGAGCTTTTTCCTGCAAAGAATATGATAACCTCGGAAAATTTTGCTTACATTTATTTTATATTTTAAGATAGAAAGAATAGCTAGAGAGAAAATGGCATATCTGTAAGTCATGATATTTTCAGGAGTAAGCCTGTTATTTGCGGTGTTACTGGATATTAAAGCTACAGATTTTAAGGTTAGGTCACTAAAGCTTAGCTTTTTTTAATTGCTTTTGCGTGCTTTGGAAGAAGGGTCTCATGCAGCCACTATATCAGTTAGCTTCCCATTGCCCTTATGTTTTTATTCAAAGGAATCAGGTTTCTCATTCATAAGAAGAAAAAAAGCCCTCAAGTAACTGTTTTTAATGAAGACATACTTTTTCTATACAGACACAAATGACAAAAAAAAGTAGCTATGGTTAGTAAATGCCATTTCCCCAAAAAACAAAGAGTGCCTTATTTACTGAAGTAATAAGGTTATTTTCTTCTCTGGAAATACATTTTTCTTCATAAAAATATTTTTGCTGTCTTGTACTGTGATTGTTTCAGGTGAAAGAACAAGATGATGAACAGTGTTGAAAATTTGCAGTTTCATTTAGGAAAGTAAGTCTGGAAAACTTTCATTCTAGAGGTAGTTTTAAAACCCTAACAGATGCAGTACTTCTAAGGTCTGGCTCGACCTTACCCAGGAACACATGATAACCTGATACTAGTAAGGGGAATTATTCTGTAGGTATAGCTGGTTCCCAGAAAGTCTACATAGTGAAAAACTTACATGTAAAATCTACAAAATATTTTATATGAGTACCTTAGCAAATAGCTTTCCAAAATTAAGTGTAATTTTTTTTTTTTTAACTCAAAGCAATGAATTTTCAATAATATTACTAAGAGGAGAGCTTAAAAAAAACCACCCACAAGTAAATAGAATATGAAACTATGAAACTTGAGTACAAAAAAGAGTAGTTTCATATTTGGTGATACGTACAATTCAAAATCTGGAGACCTTACCTGGATTCTAGTTTGCTAGTTTGGAACCATCTTATCAGATAGCAGTGTGATGGTAACAAACAGACCAACGTGCATGGCAGAACATGCTGTGGGTATGAGAGTCCTCACCTCGTTGCAGCATTATGAAATCAAAATTACCTCCAGTGGGTCTTTAAGAAGTTGTTCTCTGGCAACTGTAATAATAAGTAATATGAGGCCAGGAGAGCAGGTTTAATGCTTTACTATTGCCAGTTCTTAATTTAGTCACCGTATCTTTTATTTTTTCTATCTTTATGACAAAACATGCTGCTTTTTTTTTCTGATTTTATTTTCTTTTCTGCAGTCATTTCTCTTCAAGTTTAGTAATGGCTGTTTTCAGCAGCCCTTAACAACGGTAGTAAGACTGCAACTACTCTTCATACACTAAAAGTATCAGTAACATTCCCTGATTTAAAACCAAAATGGGAATTTGTGGAAAGTCTACATTTTCTCCATTAGGGGGAATCCTTGCTCTATCTTCCGAAGGTTTCAATTTCTCCCAAAGCACCTTCAAGTTGTTTTTTACATTAAGAGATGCTGAACTCTGTAGCTCTGCTTCTGAAATCTGTTTAAAGTAGTGGTCAGATCACTGATGCTTAGAGTTTAACATTTCAGTGTGTGTGAGAGGAAGACTGACTTCTGTTGATTTGTGCTAGAGCACAGAGTTTTTGTTCTCTTCTGTACATTATTGGCTGTTGCATGAAAAGCATAGTCCTTGCACAGAAGAGTCAGACAGTTCAAAGACTGATCAGGAGACTCCTTGCAGAACATGTCACTTTTTGAAAGAGTCAGCATAGTGAAGAGTTGAGTGGCAACTACCATAAAAGTTCTTTCTTCTGACAGCTTTTGTTTTTAGCCAGCTCTGGCTCCATCACTTGATCAGTTCAAAATATTCCACAGAAAAGCAACATTCATGTGGAGCTGATTTGCTTAGCCAGTTGGAAAAAAATCATTTTAAAAAGTACATTTTAAATCACTGTGATGGTGGTGAATCTTACGAGGGGTGCTAAAATTTAGCTTTGACTAAAGATTTTCACCTTTTAGAAATGTGAAGTCATGGAAAAGAACTGTAGCAAAATCAGCACTTTTGCATAACTTCCAAGCTTTTTCCTTTTGTTCCCAATAGTAAAAGATTTTTCACTGTTTCGTGAACTGGGAAACCATTACAGAGCTAGGAAAGCATTGCAGTGTTCACTGTGAATTTTGGAAGATATTTGAGGGGTAAATATGTCTTTGGGGAGCAAAGTTTGATTTTGTGAAGTGGGATTGAGTAACAAAAGAAGGAGATAATTACACCTTTGAAAGGGAAGTGCTGTTTTTTGGGAAGAGTCATCTTTGTCAAATACCAAGCAATAGAAAGATACTCCTTTACTTTTTAGTTTTTTTTTTTTTTTTTCTTTTGTTATAAACCAGATAAGGAGGAAAAACCAAATGAGAATAAAAATGGAATATAGTTACTTCTCAGGTGAAAGGAAATTAAGTTATTGTTTTTCTACTGGCAGGTCATGTGCTCAGAACAAATTAGTGCTGAGCATAGTGGTTGCTGTGGCTCTGTCAGGCAAACAGCAAAGTAACAGTGTGTCTCCACATAGGTGTGGTCCGTGTACTTGAGGCTGAAAGGACCAGAGAAAGCTTAGGTTTGACCTGAGCTCTGCAATTTCCACTTCGGGAACATCTACCTACAATATTCATCACAGGCTCATTCAAGGACAAAGTGTTACAATTTTTAGTATTTTAGTTCAGCTGAAGCTAAAATAGCTCTAGGAGGTACTGAGGAAATCTTTTCTTGGAATCTGAAAGGCTAAAGTGACAGATACCCAGTGGTGCCTATGAAGACTCCAGAACATTTCTAATAGACAAAAAAGGTGTTGCAAAGCTTCAGTGATGTGACATAAAAAAAAATAATGTTCAGATAAATTCTGAATTTAATAAAGTGCTTTAGGACCAGAGTTGCAAATGTTCAGAAGGAGCAGAAGAATTCCACATCAGCAAACACCAAGCCTTAAGAATGGGTGGTTCTATCATGCTCTCTAAATACAGCAACAGTAGCTCTCAGGGCCCCATAGCCTGCAGGCAGCATCAGTTCTCAAAACTAAAAATGACATAAAAAATCAAAGTCTTTTGTTCTGCCTGAGTTCCTGTAGTTTCAGACAAAATAGGAAGTGACCCTGCTTATGCTTTTACAGAAGTCATGCTATCCTCGAAGAAAACCAGGGAATATCAATACAGTAGCATTGTACCAGACAATGATTTAATTAGCTGACTCTGTCTTATGGGGAAAACTGGGATATGTGTGGCTGAGACAACAAATAGGCCAAAGTTTGAAGTAAGTTCTTTAGTGGCTTCTCTTTTTTATAGCTCTTTAGCAACTGTGTGTGCGTGTAACTCACGTGACATCTATGCTGTAAGTGCAAAAGGATATCTATGTTTTGAGTTCTTACTTTATTTTCATGTTGAATAACTACCCTGGTTTTTGTTCAGATATGGTAATAGTGGTGGCTTAATACAGCAGAATAAAAACAACATACTGAACAACTAATGATAGCAGTGGATTTTATGTACTGCATTTTCCAGAGGATAAAGTGAAAAGAATAGATACTCCCTTTATGTGAAAGATGCACGGTATAAATCCCAACCAGAATATCCTTTTTGTAATTCTATGAAAATGTAAAAGAAAAAGGTAGTTCTTTTACTCAAACCAACCTAACATATAGCTTATGTGATTATAGAAAAAAAGCATAGTTCTATACTGTACTCAAATGAATTGTTCATGGAAATCGACAGGAGATGACTTTCAAAATTCACATGGAATTCTTGAGGGGTACAGAGAGTGTCCATGTTAAATCAGATTTTATCTTTACAAGAAATAGTAGGAGTTTATGAATATATACTACTTTACGGTTTATTCAAGAGCTTACACTTGTGTCTTTTGTCTTGGAAAGACTTCTAAAATGTAGTGCAGAGAACACAATTACAACTGAGGAAGAGTGGAAAAGAACTGACTTAATCCAAAAATGAACTTGACAGCTGACTGTGGTGCTAGTTTCCAATGCAGTGTGTTTTACTGTAAGAGATAGAAAGTGTAGATTGAGAAGGCAGAAATGTAATTCATAGAACTAAAATATCTCCCAGATAAATCCACGAAAACGTTTTCTTAGAATCCTGTTGTTTGCTGAGTTGATAAGGACTGAAGATTTCTGCCTCCTAAGGGAGGACCCAGTTGGGATGTTAGAAAAGCAATTCCTGGTGACCTTGCTTTCAGCTATCAGATGCCTTTCCACCTTTGTTTTCAGCATGACTTCTGCCATTGTTTGTGTGATTTTTTTTTTAATAACAAAATAACAAAAGGGGCCAGAGGAGGCAGATCTTAGCAAAAGTTGTGACCAGAAGCAGGAAGGAAATGTGAAGGCAGAGGGTCTGGCAGCAGGTGGGAGGCAATCGTAACGAATGGATTTCAGTGCATGGGTGAACAGACAGGAGTTTATTGGAAATCTGGAAGTATCTTAACAGAAGTGATGGCAGAAAGTAAAGGTGAGGGAAAAGTGAAGGCCAAGTAGTACTCTGCACAGAAAAAAGCTACAGATTTTTTTTTTTTAACATGGTCAGGCATCTTTTCTTTCAAAACAGAAGCAGGAAGCTACACATACAGAAAATAGTGCTACTGTTAACTCTAAGAGCATCAACAACTGCTTCAGTTACAGGACTTGTGACACTTATGTCTTCAAGGAAGATACCCAGGCTACTGGTAAAACAGCAGTACCATTCGAGATAGATAGGGCAATGATGTTGATTTGAACACAGCTATGATTGAAAAAAAAAACCCAAACTTTAATGACTAAATGGTGGCATAATGATGCTTCAAGAACTATAAGCTAAATCTTGACTGCATTATAAGCTATGTGACCTCAGAGTTTTTATGCTTATGTAGAGGAGTCCATATTAATTTTGTAAACTGGTATAGAAACAATGAAATTTAAGGAGTGACATTTTCTAGAGTACAAAAATGAGAGTTCTGGTGAAATACTTGTCTCTTTCTGTACAAATCATTGTAATGTTACTGCTACAATTCTACAATGTGTATATTAAATGGGTACAGTAGCAAGACACTACTTCTAGTGGAAGAAAAAAAATCATGGCTTTCACATTTCAATCAAAGCAAGTTGTATGTGTAGTAATATTTAATTTGACTTTTTATTTTTGTCTTCTGTTTTTTTCTTTTTTCTATTTCCTACAGCGTTTTCAGAGGACTGAATAATTGACTGCATTAACAGCTTGTATCTTCTTTTTTTACTAACAGTTCTCTCCATCACTCGTTAGTCTTTTCAAAGCAAATAGATCTTTGGTGATTTGGTAGATGAAAATGTGCCCCTCTGTGTCAATATTGAATCAGTGTCTCCATGTGATGACATGGGAGTCTGAATCTGGTTAATGACATGGCACACAAGTCAGTACTTAATTAATAAAAAGTGATGGTGTACAGAGATAATTTGCTGATGCAGAGGCACTGTGTGTAGCTCAGATGAGATGTATGAAATTGACATCTTGCATTCTGTTTGATGAATTCTTGAGTTTGCAAACTGAACTGTAGGCAGTAATCTATTCTCCCACAGATTTCAGGGACACTTGTCATTTTTCTCTGCCGGTAGAGGTCCCAAATGTTCAAAAGCACGGACGTAAATGTCTTTGAACTATTGAATCCCCTTTTCATTTTCTACTTCTCTGGTTACTTTCAAAATTGAGATGAGGAATGTTTAGCCAATGGTAAGATTATACTTCAAAATTTTCTCCCAGTGTGTTTAATGGAGTCTTAAAAAGACACATATTGAAGTGATTATGGAAGCACTAGAGGAATTTATTTTAATAGTAGCTTTAATGGGCTTTAGTTTCAGCTGCATTCCATAATTTCTTCTCCAGTTTCTGAATATTCTTTTAGAAAGTGGAGTTTACCCTTATGTTTACTGTTGTGCTGTAATGCTTTCTGTGTATGTACTTTGACTTTATACAGTCAGGGAGCAACTCTGGGTATTTCTTTATCCATGTATTTGATTTGTCACTCTGAACCCCCCCTGCCTGTTGGTGTCAGTCTTCTGGAGGGAAGAACACTAACTAGCTCGCTATAACTATGCAAGGCTCTGCAAAAGAGGACAATGTTGCCTAGAGATTTTAACTATTTAATGGTTTCAGAAGTGTTTAAGCTTGAAAGCAGCAATAAATTTTCCTTATTTTAGATCCGGTGACAAACTACATACTGGTTTTGGCATTATGTAAACAGGCAGCTGCCAGGCAGGATACTCCATGTTGCCTTGACTGATGGCTAGCAATTCTACTGAATAACATATGAAGTATAGGATCTTGTTCAGGGCTAATCCCAAGGGAGGTTTCTGGAGTTAAAGATAGCTGAACTTGAGTGTAGGCCATCTCCTTTGCCGTCAAACAAAATAACCTCAGTGACAATACACTGACTCAAAATCAAAAGCTCGTATAAAAAGATAGCTTTGAATTGGGAGTATGTTCATGAAGAGAAGGAACTGACACATCCTTTGATGTTTGACTGTGCTTATTTTAATGGCCTTGGTGTAAAACCCAGAGAAGACCTTCCTTGAGTTTCTAAAAGGTCAATTTACTTCTGATATGGGATGAAACTTACTCTGCTTCTTGCATTTAAATAGGAGGCCTTTCATTGTGTTGCTGTGGTTAATTGACTGGTAACATTGAAAGGGAAAACTCCCAAACCTGTAGTACTACAGCAAATAGCTCAATTAGTGTGACTCTCCACATACACGCAATAGATGTTTTCATGAATTGTATACAGGCATAACCAATACAGCCTTTCAGGATTCGATGATGTTACTTTTCAAAGCATGTATGTACTGCTTTTATGAAATACAAGCCCTAATAAATGGGAAGGTTAATGATAAAGATATCTATGTTCCCTGGCAGATTACTGATTTTCTGCTTTACTTTCTAGATTATTTTTTCTTCCTCTATTCTGCGGCTTTTGCGGAAGTGTTTAGTAGCTTGGAAACGAGCCGCTAATAGCCAAGTATGGTACTGTTCATCAGAGGAACAAATTCCTCTGGACTGGTGACATGCTTGCTCTTGACTTGTGTAGAGTTACATTCACAATGTTTTTATGCAAAGGATCATTACACCCACTTGTAAATGAGTTGGGTCTGTATCTGATACTAGATATATATATTTGAATGCAGGGTGTCTGTGATGCATACATGGCTTGGATAAACATACTCATTTATAAACACATTTTCAACTATTATTTATGTTATTTAAGACAGCCTGAATGGGTGCTTGTTTATCAGTTTATTAATTACAGATCTGACTAAATGAATTTACACTTAGCAGATATTGCAGTTAAAATCTCTCTCTTAGAACTAAATGTTCTGGATAATACTTTATATAAGTTCAGGTTGCCAACTAGTATCAATATTCTTGTAAGTTGTGACAGATCTGAACTATTCATTCTAAATTTCATACTCTTTCCCTAGACATGATTTTGCATCTAATGCAAAATTGAGAATGATTTACATTTCTTATTTACCAAATATCCTTAAAAATTTAGATGTGCCTCAGATGGTGTGGGCAAACTAGTACTGAATTTTTTAAACTGAGGAAAGGAAATAATAAGTTTATTTTTTGCTTTTTTAGTGTTAAACTCTACTTATTAAACAGCTGGAAGGCTTTAATTATAATTTCAAGCACCAGACATGCTTCCAAACCTGATTTCGATAGGTTGTCTTCATTCTACACTGCTATGTGTTAAGGTGTTTTAATCACATACCAGAGTAGTAACTGATACTGAAAAACATTGTGTCACCATGAATGTCTACTTACATAGCTATGCAGATGATAAAGCAGTACCTGCACAATAATGAAGTGATAATTGTGAAGAGGCATTTTTGCTTTTAAGACAATTCATGACTTCTATGTTGCTTTTTGTTATTCATAACTTACTGTTACTTGCTGACATGGTCAGTGTGGCTGCACAAGATGCAGACCCATGCTTTTAAGACATGGTGAGCATTGATGGCTACTGCCGGTGTGGTCATCTGTGGTGTGCTCCAGGCAATATCTCATTTTCGTTTTGCCCTGGCTTTGTTTTGCCAGACTGAGTTACGATGAAGAAATGACTCTTGTCTCTTTTATCAGTACAGTTTGTAAGTGCGGCGTTGAACTGCCCTGAAAGTCTCTGCTGCCTCAGACCTGATCTAATTCACACGGGCGTTCATGATTTTTGGATTAATAATAAAAGATATATGGGAAGATAGTAATTTCTGCTTTTCAGCCCTTGCTAAACAAATATAAAAATATAAATGCAAAATTTTGAGTGGACTCAATAAATCTAATTATGCACCAGATACATCTCATGTATGTGTTAATAGATTTTAGTATCTGGCAGTAATTAAGACTTTATTCAATGAGGCATAAATGTGACTTTGATTCAGAGAGCTGGCCTAACATGTAAATAAGCAAAATTATGGGCTGTGTAAATATAGTGCAATATTGATAGTCTGAACAGAGATGCTTTGGTTGAAATTTGTTACTTGAACCAGTAGCTGCATTAAGAGGGAAAAAAAGAATCACGCAAGAGTGCATTCTTGGTACACAATTCCCCAATTTTTTGGCTACAGGAAAAAAAACTTCTGTTTCTTGGGGTTCAAAAAACATCTGTTGCTTTCCTGTGATGGTTTATTTTGTGCTTTATTTAATTTTGCTCCATGACTGTGGAGTTGGTTTATTTTTTTTGTTTGTTTTTTATTTTTTTTTGGTATATTTCTTCTGTTCCTCTGTGACTTAAACTTCTTTGTCTATATTTCTGATTGTATCTAACCATTATCCCGTTGCTGGATTCAGTGATACTTGCATAGGGAGGGGAAAGAGTGAGGTACTTTTTACATGTTCTCTTGAGCCCCAGATATCATAATCTTTCTTTGATTGTGCCGTTTTATAGTGAGTTGTTTTCTGAGGAGAAATTTTTCTTTGAAGATTTTTGACTTTAATTGGAACCTGGGGGAGGAACACTACTTTAATCTTACATACAAAAATAGGAGCTGTCCTCTCTAGCCAATAACTCTTGCCTCAAAGGATACAGCATTACTTTTTAAGAGCTTGCTCTTAACTTCAAGAGATGTCTGTTGTCTTTTACTACTGTCTTTACCTCAGACCACAGATGATATACTGTACAACTCTTTCTTCTAAGTCACCTTAAGGGAAGTTTCTGGCTTTTGCAAACCATGACCTTGATGTTGCTTCTCATCAAACAGGTTAATTTGGATAGGTCTGTTCTATGAGAATTTTAGTTTTCATTATCTTGACTCTTCTGGCAAGGTAAGCAATGACTATACTCTCTGTGTAGACAGTGAAAAAATGGAGTAGATACTTACATAAATTAAGATCTTGCACATCATGAAAGATAGTTCAGCTAAGCTCAAAGTTAGAATAGTCATGGGTTTGCTTTCTAGCTTGAGAATCTAGTTCCTCAATTTTTACTTAATTTGCTCAGTTTGGAATGTCTAGGTTTAAAAGATGTAAATTTGAAGCTTGCTGAAATAAATGGAAGTTTGTCTCAATTTTTTTAAATTTTTCTTTTCAATTTGATTCATGCTGAATTAAAGTTTTGCAGGGTTGCTTCCTGTGGTTTTGATTTTACTTGAAGCAAATTTCTTTTGTGGTGCATCTTCAATTCCCTTGAAGCTGGGATGCTTTTTAAAAATTATGGAGTTAGACTCCAGTTCTAAATCCTGCTGGAGAGAGAAGTGATGGAATTTTGTTCTGTTGTGTACAAATCTTCACCCAAAACATATTTGCTGCTGACAAGGTTAAAAACTGCTGAAACAGAATTGCTGTCTATTTCTCTTTACCTTTATTCCCACCCCCCCCCGTCTCATAAAGCAATCAAATCCTGTTTTTGGAGTCTACCTTGACGTGCCCAATACAGCACCTTGCTCTTTGCTGTATCTTCCACCATTACCTCTGTGACATAATCTTCACGTTCAAGCACTTAAATGTAAAGACTGAGAGAAACTGAAAAACTTTGCTCTATTCTGCTTAAAAATTGATGAAAATGCACTGTATGGGATTTTCTCTTCCTTCTATGATTGAGTAGTGTTTGGTGTACCCCCCAAAGAAGATGATGAATATGAACTCTTGTTCTGTGTTAAAGGTGATGGTTTTGTGGATGGCTTTGGGTCTGCTAGCCTCAGTTTCCTGTTTGTAAAATAGCAATATATTCACTAATTTAGGTCTCATCGGTATTTTAGTATTTAAGATTTGAGAGAAGATTAAGTGCAATAATAATGATCATTTTGAAAAAAAAAAACACCAGAAGAAAAATTAATTACTGTGATTCAGAGCAGGGAATGCATGGGACAATATGTTGAACCCACAGGCACAAAGTGCAATAACTTGCTGCTGATTTCCTGGCATATTCAGTGAGGTAGGACAATATGTAGTCATGCAAGCGATGCACCTTAATTCTTGTGGTCTGTCCTATGAGTGCAGGTGGGAAGAAGAAATTCAGGAGTATTGGTGTATTCCACTTTTTGCAGCCAAGTGTCTCTGTAGTGTCGTCGTTCTCTATAATCTACTGAGTTGCTGCTGAACTACTTCATACTAGGATAGATCCTCAGAATTGTTTCGCCAGTTGCTACAAAAATGCATGCCAGGTAGGTGGAGAAATATACTATATCCACAGAGAAATAGTGAAGTTTCAGGTATTTGGAATTCTCTCCAAGCTTGGGAATGGAATGAACTTTGGAGAGCATGGACTCTTCATTTGCTTCCTTGCAGGAGGGGTGGATTTTGTAAATCCTTCTCTTTCAGTCTATGTCATTGCTCTCATGCATTAGGTTTCCTGAGTACAAGATTGCTTACCAACTTTTAGCTAGAGCTGGTCCTGCCTTTCCTGCATCCTTAATTTCATCTCTTCTTCCAGAAGGCCCACAGCCTTGCTTTTCTCTGTTTTTGTTTTAGTTTGGTTGGTTCTGTTTGTTTCTGTTTTTTTCCTCCAGCAACTGTTTTAACCCCAGTTATCGCTGTAGGGGATCTTCAGTCCTTTTCCCAGCTTCCTCTAGATTTCTCTTTATCTCGGTCTCATTGCTCAGTCACACTTACCCTATCACTGAAGCTATGCCATGGATGTTCTTTGCTCTTCCAAGCCCCTTGATTTGTAGGTAATACAAGGACCTTCCAAACCTCCCTCTGTTTCTCTGGAGTACTAAAACCTACGGAAGATTAACACCAAGTCAAATGCCACACACCTGTTAACACATATTAGATCACTATGACTGAAGAGAATCATGAGTGAGGAAGCACTGATGCACTGGAAGGGCTGAATTAATTACTTGACTGTCCTGTTTGGTTTTTTTTTTCCAAAGAGTGTGAAGTGCGAAAACTTACATTATCAGTGACTTACTCCATCACATTTCCTTGTAGGATGTATTTATTACTTTCTCCGCTTTCTTATAAGATCAAAGTCAGTTAATGTCTTATGTTTTCAGATACATTGGTATGTTCATCAGCAGTATTTTCCATTGTGTCTACTGTACTCCTCAAGGTTTGCCTCCCCATCCTTACAGCCCAAGCTTATGTGAATTCTTTGAAATGTGTGACACTCTGTAGGCCACCCTTGAAAAATTTTTATTACACATTTTCTTACATTTGCAAGCGTCATATGCTTGTGTTACCTTCAAATTTTATATTTTAAAAAATTTATAGTCACTGCATAGTTGAACTTTTTCATCTTTTTTTTTATTACGGTTAACAGTGATAAGCATAAAAAAATGCAGTTTCTTCTGATGCAGAGACTGTTGGGTTCTTAGCCAATCTTCAATTTTCCATATTTTTACCAAGTTAGTAAATAACTTCCTGGAATTCTGATGACAAATTAAGTGGAACATAAATCTGTTTTCTGACTTTCAAACTTCACATAACAGTGAGGAGCTCCCTTAAGAACACTAAATAGAGTTTACTCATAAATCAAGATTAATTTCCACTCTATTCTTACTGACTTTATTTTTTTATTGTTTTGGTTTTTTTTTTTTTTTAAACCAGTGCAGAATTCAATATCATAGACTGAAAAGTTTCACGGGATTGATTCATGAGCTGGAGATGCATCTCCTATACTGAAATAGCTGAGCTTAGATGAAAGAACTAATTTTCTTCAAAACAGTATTTTTTTCTATATATATAATCCATGCACATTTTTGTTTATAAGACCACTGCTATTGGCTGATCTAGTTTTTCAGGAAGATAAAGAATATATAGCACTTACACTATATGTCCTGTCAATATACCTTCTAAATATTAATCAGTAAGTACACTAATAATGCACATATTTATATTTTAATAGCTGCTAACTTTTAGGACTGCATTTTGGAGAGTGGGTCAACAAACACAAAGAGATTCAGTTGCTGTTCTTTTGCAGTTCTTTCCTCCAACAGATTTCTCCTATATGTGGGTATCTTCTAATATGCTTTCCAAAACAATCCGATATGTAATTGTAAATGTTCAAATATGGCTTTTTTTCTTCCACCCCCCGCAATTTTGAGAAGAGCTTACCCACTGTGATTTTGCTTTTTCTTTTCCTCTTAATTAAGCACAGGGTAGACCCAGTGCTCACATTTTACTGTTCAGTGTAACCAGGGAATGTCTACAATGTAAAGCCCAAATGATTAACAGCTTAAGGAAAGGAATAATTACTGGAAATCTGTGAATGGAAAATTTGTCATAAAAAGAAGAGGATTTTTGAAATGTATAAAGTAAATGGTTCTGCTTTATTTTAGTAATAAGATTAGCTTTTAAGGTACTTCATTGCAGTAAACATAATGTAAAATTTTAAGTTACCACTCACTTTAAATTGACCTTTTTTTTTTTTTCTTAATTATCTTTAAAAAACTTAACACCTGCCTAAGACTCTTCATTTTGGTATCCTAAGAACGGTTGGACTATTTGAGATAATCAGTTTTTATAACAAAACATCCACCAAATGCTATTGCGCTTTCTAATGATCCATGAAGACCATGAAGAGACTGCTATAAATCGTATAGGAAGGCAAAACAATGTTGTTCATATGGATGGAGAAAATAAAGGTTTAAATCCAACTGTGTGATGCCTTCAGATAACTCCTGATGTTTTCAAGAAGATATGTTGCCTTTTCTGATACCTTCTGGTAAAACTTGCTGTTTTGAAACACTCCACCTTGACTGAAATCCTAAAAAATAAATAAATGGAGTTATGTTTTGCTGACTTTTGCCCAGAAGGCTTGTTAAAATACTTGAGGTATAAACATGTCCTTACGGAAGGAAAGGAAAATGCAGAGTTCTTATGGAAAGCCCCTTAGGATTTTGTGTTAGCCTTTGCATTCACGTTGAGCATTGAAGCAAACCCCAGAAATGGGCGAAGTTTAGAGTGGCTGCTGCTGCTGGCTGACTTCAGCCAGAGAGTAATTTGCTCAGAATCTTTTACATTCAGTGTGCCTTCTCTGTGTCTGTATTCAAGCAAGCCTGTTTCCAGGAGATTTACAGCTCCTGTGCTACCTGAGCTTAGTGTGAGCTACCCGGAGTAACAGTTGTATGTGCTTCTCTTAGGGTTTAGACTGTAACATACGAGTAAAGAGGAAAAATATTACACAGCCAATTTTCTGCAATACTTACATTTATTGTGTATGAGCTACAAATGACTGAATAATGCATTATGGCTGATAAAAAATAAAACTGTTGTATAAGGATTTTAATAATATTTAAAGTCATGCTCACTGTGTTTTGGACATAGGACCAAGACCTCATATACATATATTTCCATGTGAAGTTTACTTATTCAATTTCACTGGGACACTTCCTGATATGATCACAAGTCAGCCTGATCAAGGTGCAGAAAGAAATTTGCAGTTCTTTATCCTTCTAATGCATGCCAAAACACTCAACATTTTCTGTAGTTAGTGCAAATGAAAAATAGCTAGGTGTTGGCAAGCAGTGCTTTTAGATACCTCTGGGGGCAGGTTTAAAGCTTTTTAAGACCTTTCCAGCTTTAGATTCTGGAACAGGATTTTGGATTCTATGCTCAAGTTTTGTAACTTATTTATAATTTTATTACTCCTTGGTTTTTTGTGTGTCCCAGTAGAATGTAATACACTAATATTAGTCACATCTTTTCTTTCCTTCTGTTGTCTCCACCAGAAATTGCTGAAAAACTTGCTCACATTATTTAAAGACATTTCAGTTATATAAAAATTTAAATATTACAAGTGCCTTTTAAAATACTCTGAAACTGTTGAGAAATTGTATTATTTGCAGTTCTGTGATTTGATTAAACTGCCTGTATCTGGAGAAGCAACTTGGAAGAATAATCTGGAGACTGCTACATAGAAGAATTGTAAATCAGTCCTTGTGCTGGTCCATGCAGCAGAAGGTTGGGGAGGGTGAGACTGAGATCAGAGGGGCTGATGTTTGCAAGCAGCTTAATGCGTGTCTGTGAGAAACAAGGCCAGCAGCTATTTTCTGGAGTTATTTTTGCATGAGTAAAGCATGAACAGCACTTGATAGTTTTTACATCTGCCATCTGAAGTGTTAAGCCTTTGTTCTTAGCACTTGACCTGAGTAAGAACTTAAATATTGGTCTGAGGTTTTAAATGAGCCGGAGTGCATTTTGTGTGGACACAGCATAATTTAAAGCATTTTTTTAAATTGGAAATTTAGCTGCTGTATCATAGTGAAATAGCCTTGATTACTCAGGGGAGGAAAATGGCCATCATTGATTGTGTGACTTAAGCAGCACGTACTAATTTTGTAACAATCACAATGCCATTAATTGAGCAGGTGAAATACTGACACATGATACTATTGATAAAACTTTTCTAACTCAAAGTATCATTAGCATGGACTGTCCCTGAAAGGAAAGGTAGTTAAGAGGAAATGAAAATGCATGTATTGTGCTCAAGCCATGCTAACAGATAAAAAATATTACTTAGTGCTCACTAAGATGCTGGTGCAGTGAATTGAAAAACATGCAGTTAATTTCTCCAGTTGGAAAGCTGATTTATGCTGGAAACCAGTGCTGGCTGCCATACTCCTGAAGCACTGGGAGCTGTGCTGCTACTTGCCTTATAGAGATGATAGTGAACTACTGGGCAAGATAGAACTGTGGCTAGCTGTAATAGTCACTGGCCCTTACACTCTCGTCATTTCTATTTTCTCTGCCTCCTGTAAGCAGAGAGATTTCAAGAGATTTTGTGAAAAAAGGAACTTAGTACACTGGTGTTTTGCCAAGGTGAGTAAATATTATAAATAAGATGAAATTGTTGAAAGTGAATAAAAACATATCCATGATAATTTGTTGGATAAGCCACAGACCGGAGATAACGTGAGAACAGGTCTTAGTGATATGATGAGGTGGAAAGACAGAACCTAGGTGGAAAGGCAAAGCCCAAAACATGCAGGTGGAACGCAGGAGGCAGTGGTGTCTGAATCTTGGATGAGTGAGCAAAAAGGAGGCCTCTGATACGAAGGTACCACTGGAAGAAACCAAGGTTTTTTTGCTCAGAGCTTGGCTTGAAGGTGGCTGCTTGTTACTTGCTGACCTCACACTGCAAATGAGCAAACCTGTCTAAGGACACCACACAATATGGGATTATTCAGCTATATCATAACAACTTTCCTATCTCTTGCTTCATCTGCTACTCAAGGTTGCCCATTTATTTTGAAGTCTTAATGTCCTAGATAGGGCTATTACAAACTTTTAAGCTTATCTGAGAGCCTAATATGCCCTGCAACACCTTTATAAGACATGATGATGTGTGAGACTGAAACAACTCAGCAGGAAATAAATTGGAATTCATATGAACATACAATAGTAGCCAATAAGCTTGGGTCCTACCTATTTCATTTTAACAAGTCAGCCTAAACCTAACTGTGTTTTGGTAGAGATGCTAAGTTAACTTAGCTTTTCTGTGATTTTTTTTTTTTTTTTTAATGATTTGAAAGAAAAGTTTATTTGCCTTTAAAATTCAATGTGTGTGTTCATTTTGGGGGTCAGTGGCTCTGAAGGGATTTGCAGATACATTCCTTCTAAATGTGCGCTTTGAAATAGAAACAGTGTTCTTTTGGTTAGATTGAAAAAAATTGCATTTCATTTAATTTTAAAATGGATATTAGAGATGCTGTTATGTCCGGTATGGTAATGTGACCTTTCACCAACTGAAACTGTTGACCAGGAAGATTTTGATTCTGGAAAAATAATTCATATTTTAAATAAGAGATGAAAGATTTGCACTCATTAGGAGAAAATTAATAGGTGATGGGGTGAGGCGTGGCTGCATGAACATAGTTTGAAAAAATCTTGTCCTATGAGAGAAGTTCTGGACATCAGTGTTGATGTTTTCTGTGCTTTTTATTTTGTGGTAGCGAGCTTAAATAAAAGTTCATCACAATCCCCCCGTTCCCCCACCAGTTAAATTCCCAGTAGGTGACCCCAAGTGCATTTTTTCCCTTGAGGCAGACCTGGTCGATTTTTAAGAGTATTTGATTAATGTGGAATTCTTTGCCTTTATGAATGTTGAGTGGACTAAATGAGAGTTAGAGTGATGATACGTTAGTGTTCTTCATTTTCCAGCGCTGAGCATGTACAAATAACATTCTAATAGCTCATTCCACAGCTGTTACTTGATATATTTTAATGAGCCTTTGGTCTTTGACATCTGGGATCTCCATATATTAGAAATAACTTATAAGTACTTACATGAATGAAAGCCAGAAATTTGTGCACTGTCCTTGCAAGGCCAGAAATGCTGATGTGCTGATCGCTTCGCCATCAGCATCTGCAAGCTGCATTTAGGAGAAGACTGATGAACACACAATTCGTATTAAAGCAAACAGAAGAACTCAGGTTTGGAAAAGAAGTAATAACTGAGTTACAGTCTGTTTTTCTGGGTGGATCTACATTATTACTGTGCTGAACATGGCACAAATAACAGTTCCATTCATGGAGTTAAAAAAATGACAGACCTGTTAGAACACCTAAGATTTGCATGAGATAATTGTTTTTATTTAAGTATTAATGAGGAGTACTTAACATCTTTGAGTCATAAAAATGAACAAATAACCTGCACGGTTTTTTTTTTTTAGAGGTCTGCTTTGTTCTGCCTTGTTGAATATAAAATGCTTTCCTTCTTTATTCCTTGTCTCTGGTTACCAGAAATTTCTGGTCAAGCCCCCTTTCCTGTTGAAGGTGTATTTTGTGTTGGTTTATAATGCACATGAAAAACTTCTAGATATTTTTGATTATTGAACCTTAGTTTTTTTTTCCCCTTTGATTAGCTGTCCATAAACCTTGACAGCATGAGATGAAACTTGCAAGAGACTTTAAGCATGTAGTAGTCACTTCAGATACCAGAATTATGTGAGTTTCTTGATGTACATCTCTCATGACTCCTCTTCCATTACATTCATCCTTAACAGATGAAAATTTCATCTAAATACTACAGATTTTGTGTTTTCAGTAGGTATTTGGGCATTGTACTTGCCTAAAATAGCACACTTTTAATGACCTTGTGTAACTGCAGGCTTTTTCTTTAGCATTATTTAGAGCTGCAAACTATTCCTAGAGAAAAGTATCAGGCATTCCTGCATATTGACCCAGAGAGGTTTTCTTCCATGTCATCTACTGTAGCAACCATGAACCCTCCTAGATATCTTAATTGAGTGACATATCATATGCTGATTATATCCTAGTCCTATTTTTTTATAGTTTATTTCTATTTTCTTTCCATTTCCTTCAGATTTGCAACCACCCTTTTTGATCATTCTCCTACAGTGGTTAAATCACATACTGAATTGTGACTAAGCTAATTTTAATGTGATTATAATGTAATGCAATTATAATGCTTCCTTTGTATTTTCATAGCTTGTTTAAACAATAAAAGCTATAATCATATGCTGACATGAATGGGTCAGGACTTCCACTCTGTAAATCTAATTAACTTATGAAAGAGCCATACTAATGAAGTAGACTGAAGATACTGTATTATGTTATAGCCGTGCAAAAGATAGCTCTTGTTAAACTATTCCATGCTTTCTCAAAAGCTATCCTATCCATGTCATGGTTATATTCTGATGATATTCTTCAGTAGACTGCTGAGTCTCACACTTCATAGATCTAGTGTTCTTCATTGGATGCATATGCTTTATTTCCTATTTCACTTCATCTTCCTGGTTTGGAAGACCTTACAGATACCTAAGTCAGCATATTTCTTAGAATGAAGGAAGCCCATTACTCTTCTTTTGTATTAAAAGCAAAATGTTTTCTTGTGCTCTGTAAACTTCTAGGTCCTGATCCTCACTAACAAAAGGTGCAGTTTATAAACATCCTTGTCCACCTTTTGTTTAGCAACATGTGAATTTCCATTTGATAGATATGAACAAAAGCATGGTAGTCATGTTCTTAATGACTGTTCTACTCTATACATCTAGGAAGGAACAGACATTGTAGGAAAAGGGTGGCAGTACTAGTTTTTCAGGAGTTTGTCTTTCACTTCAGCGGGTCACAAAAACCTTTTGATTCAGCTGGTGAATGAAGGTGATTTCCCAAGGCATGGGAGCTATTACTTTTTCATTTTTTTATTTTTTTAAGCTTTGTTCTTGTATTTATTTTATTTGACAGTCTCATCTTCCAGGTTTGTTGCCAAGGGCTAGAAGTGTCCTACCTTCTTCAGTGACAATCTCTATCACTCACTCCTGAAGGTTCTTGTGAGAAAGGATACCAAAAGATCTCATGAGTTTTAGCGAACAATGAAGTTACATCTCTAGTGAATTCAGTAGATGCAGATGGGGATATCTCTGATAGCTGTTTGGTGGTGAAATGAAGCATATAAAAATATAAGGCAATTGAGCCAATGATGTCTGCTGTATTTTTAAAAATACGTACAAATACACTGATTTTTAATTTAGTCATGGTAGAATCCTTTTACACTTCTCCATAAAATGAGAGATTTTAAAAATGATGCATCATGCTAAGTGAATGTCATGAATTTAATAACCCTTTGACTACAATGAACACTTGGCTTGCTTATATGAGAGCTGTGAGTTACTGCCTATCCATCTCAGTTCTTGCTTTAATTCGGATTTCAGTATTTCTCATGCAACACTTAAGCTATTCCTCCGCATAGTTAATAATTCTGTATTTCACAAAAAATGTCAAAATAATTATGCTTATTTCTATGGATTGCATTTAAAATCTTGTTTCGATTTCCTCCTCCACCAAGGTCTGTGCTTTACAGTATTCCATACTTTATGCTTCCTTTTCTCCTTTCGCCTTCATATTGTGTCTTTGGTTGTAAGCTCCTCTCACACCATTGCTATGCTTAGAAGCAATAGCTTCTCCTTCTCTGGAGTAACCACTTTTGAACAGATTTTTAAATACAGTCATCTCCACTGGCTGCTATTTATACTTAAAGATGAATCTTAGAAAAAAGATAAATCAGTTAAAATCTGACCTGGTAAAATGAAGATCTTGTTTGTTCTAAAAAATATTTTCTTTTCCATGTAATTTTCAAGCCTCCTGACCAGAAAGAAAAATTACCTCATTTTGACCTATGTGTCAAACACAGTATGTTTCTAGGTCTCTGTGTTTGCCTGATCAAGGAATTTCCATCTATTCAATTTAAGAGATATATTTCAAAATGTCCGATTATCATCGGAAAGTACTTTTGTAGGAATCAGAGTTCTGATAGTAGATATCTGTATATGAGATGAGACCTAACACTATGGCTTTTAATGGAACACGTGCAAATTCAGGTTAATGTGCCTTTTTCTCTAGGAAGAGTGATGAACTGTTAGAGTAAAGATGTGGTGGATTCTTTATTTCTTTGGACAGCTTTATGAAAGATTTCTTGTGCTATTTTAAACCAGTAGTTAGTTGCTTGAAGAATGGTGATCTGGATCAACCACTAGGTGAATCTTTATATTTATTAATCTGCTGAACAGTCCTGAAGAAAGAAGCAGATGGCAACGCTAGGAAGTCTTATAAAACACTTAAACTTGAAGTGGGATTTTGATCTGTGCTATAACATGGTATGGCTGGTAGGTGTAAAGCACCAATTTTCTCTCCAGTTACCAGTCCTCCATTAGGTGTGTCATTAGTGTCCAGCATAGCTGTGTTTGATTTAGCATGCATTTTGCTAGTGACCATCTCCTTTATAAGGTCTTCGTAGAGCATCTGATTTCAGCCACTGCCAGATAACCGTGTCTCCACAGGGACACACGGAATGTCTCCTCTCTTTGGCCTGGGACCGTTAATTGCTTTTCCCTCACCCCAGAAGTGCCACTTGGTTTGACTTTGAAGCACATAATTCAGAGAGCAGTAACTAGAAGTGACATTGACAGCTTTTCTATCCCAGGATAATATTTATTATACAACATTCAGAGTTCTTGGCCTATCGTGTACAGACTAAGCTGAAGTCAGAGTCCATGCTAAAAAGCTTTGTTCAGAAGTTGGCTTCATGTCAGTGTAGGAAGTAAAATAAATTATTCTGAGTTGTAGCAACAGTTTTAGAAGACTAGAAATTAGAACATTTTTCTTAGTGCAAAATTCATTTAGTAACTCAATTTTCTTAACATTTTAATTTAAACTTTAAAATAACCCTTTGGGCTGAGACTGTGTATGACAAATTTCAGCCCAATAGGGACTTTTCAAAGCTAAAGGGTAGTGAAAACAGTGCTAAGGATGGAATTACTCCTGTAGAACATTAACTATGACTTCATGCTATAATTGGCTTTCTTAAATGAGACTGCAGCATATCTCTTCTGGAAATGTCTTTACACTTTGAAGTTATCTCTCAATTAAGTAGAATTCTCTGCTACTTCATGTTTGTCTCTGGCTGAACAGCAAATAGGGGATGAGTGTCTTGGGTTTTTTTGAGTGAAGACTGTCAAAATCTCTGCCACTTACTCTGGTAAGTTCTATTTTTGAATGAGAACCTTTATGATCTAAAAAATAACTCTGTACTTTTGATTCCAACCTTATTATCTAGTATTTGGTTCTGCTAATTTTACATTTTTCACTTCATTCTGCTAACCAAGTAATTCAGATGGCTCAGTAAAAATTTAATGTTGTTCTTTATCATGCTTTTAATTTTTATCAGTCTCATAATAAATAAAAGGAAGAACAAAGAAACTTTCGAAATATGAATATAAAAGTACATACTGCAACATATTTTAATGAAAATATTTGTCATAGTTATTAGCCAATTTCATAAAAGAAGTATGAAGTAATTAATGAAATAACACTTTAATTTTAATATATTGTTGTACTCAAAATAAGGGGAGTAAAATTAAGCAGAATTGTCATGAGTACTTGAATATTTTCTGTCAGGGCAAATAAATAATACAGCCATACAGGATAATAATGAGAACAAACACTGAAGTTTTAATATGAGAATAATGCATGTTGACTTTATTAGATGTTTTGCTAAAGTATTTAATCAGATTCACATTAAGAAAAATAATTAGTAACATCTGTTATTACCATGCCAAAACCAAAAGCAGGATCAGTTTCATCTTAACCATATGGAGTTTCTGTTAGAATCAAGAACTCCATCAATACATGGAATGAAACTTTAACTCACTATTCATGTTTCAGAGAGAAAGAGGACAACAAAAAATGAGTAATCTTGTTAGGGAATGTCTTCTTCAGGCCTTCTATTGTTATATGCTATGCCCCCTGCAAGACAAATGGTTGAATCTTTATTTATGTGCCCACAATTTGTATAGACACCTGACAGCACTCTAAACAAGCATATACAAATTCTATAAACAATTGTTTCTGGTCACAAGGAAATTTATATCAGATGATAGGACAACTCTTTGAGCACAGAAGTCTCATCTAAGGTAACTTACGTATTTTAAAACAATGAATCACAAGCAGATTTTCTACCAAGTTTCCAATCCCTGTCTTAATAGCATTTATGCAACATCAGAAATAGGTATTTGCTTTCTCTGTCAAAGACTTCATACACAGCTTTAAAAAAACCTGCAGCTATGTACAGGAATAATAACCTTCAAATTTTTTCGTTTGAGAGCTGCCCTGAGCACTGTTATTGGAAAAAATACTTCGAGGGTGTTGGCATGGGTTTCTTAAGCTTTCTGTAGGCTACAGTTATCTCTGCAGGTAGAAAAGCAGGCTGTATTTGTTCATGCTCAGTACACTCTTACACTAGGTATGTTTTACTAATTTAACATTCTAAGTACTTAATTGTCTTTATAATGGTTCAATCAGCCATATGCCTCAGAGGTTATACTGAGAACTTGTTTGATCCCCAGCCAATGTTTACTTTCAGATTATAATGAGCAGTTAGTAAGTACTCACCATCTGTTCTGAGAAAAGGGAAATCTTCTTTGTCTTAGTGGACAAGTGGGAAAATAATTCAGAAAGCTGATTATTAGTTCATGCAAGTAGATAAAATGGGCCAAACTTTGTTAAGAAAAAACCGAGAGAAAGCAAAATTCTTACTGCTAGTACAGACCAGCCCTATGCATCCGTACACAGAGCACTAACTGACTAGAAAATGGATGCTGGGGCTTCACCAGGTAGCAAGTCTGAAATAACTTTGCGTGACAAATTCAGATTAGATATATGGATTTTTTTTTGTTACAACGATGATCAAACACTGAGATATGTGTCCCAGAGAGGCTTGACTATCCAACTCTGATAGTCAGAACTCGATTTGACATGGTCCTGAACAACCTGATTTAGCTTGACTGTGCTCTGAATAGAAGTATTATCAGCTGATGACCAAAGGTTCTGTTCAACTTAAATTGTTCTTTGATTCTGTGGTTTAGCTACATGATATCATTCCTCCAAATTATACCAATGTATAAATCCAAACCACTGAAATCACTATTTTATTCTGAGGTGAAGTGGGCCCAGTACATTACTTAGTTATTTCTGCTCTGGTGTTCATTCTTCCTTGAATCTGAAATGTACTGAAAAGAAGTAATGTGAGATTATGTGGTAAAAACTACATTCTTGTTTCATTTTAGCAGTAAGAGAATGAGATATTTGTCTTATCTGATTAGAGCTCCAGTCTTCAGAAGGCTTGTGTATTGTTAACAAAATAAAAGCTCTGAATAATTTGTCAAATTTCATTTGACTACATGTATTGAGCATTGTGGGGAATAGTCAAACAAGGACTGTATCTTGTATGGAAACAGAGGAGTCTTTATTTGTAGAATGCTTGTAGGAACAGGCAAACTATTGGTCTTTATAAAATGAATGTTTATTTTAAAAAATGTAGTATTATGAATTTCAATTTCAGATTTGTATTGATGGCAAGCCTGTGAAGGACCAAAGTGAGCCTAATAAACTGTCTTTTATGGACCTGATAGCTGACATATTTAAGGTGACTCAGCTAAGGCAAGATAGACCCCTGTATTTTAATATGAGATCACTTTATAACCAATTTGCCCTGCAATTGTAGCAATTTCTTCCAGCAAGTAGCAAAAACATTATCTTTCACTTTTCATGGCATGAGGATGCCATAAATAAACTGTGAATCCTACAGTGCCAGGACCATTAGATCAAGTCGTTAAATCAGTAAGAAATACCTGGGCATCAGTATTGTTTAGGGTGTTATTTTCTGCTGTTTGCCGATTATCACCTTGTCTTTAATAGTTTGACTTCATGATATTCATCACTCTGGCATTTATTGCCATTCTCTTCAGTGATCCCTTGGATCTTTCTAAGATGCTATTCTTTGTGTCAGTATCTTTACTTTTCTCCTGACTTTAAAAAAGCATGTCTAGATTCACGAATTACAGTTCATAGTGGGCTATTTTAATCTTTTTGATTTATAACACAGGAAGAATACTGTGAACTTTATGTTAGTCTGTTACAAATCTTGAAATATTTCTTAGTTTGTAATACTGTGAGCTTAAAATGCAGTAATGGTTAAACAGTGTATACTTTAAGTGACAGCACAATACAATACAACACATCTAATGTTTCCCCTTTAAAGAAATTATGTTACAGCTTTACGCTTCTCTGAAGAAAATGATCCAGCTTAAGCCAATTAAGGTTTGTGTTTTTTTATACTGCTAAAACCCAATTTTATTCATCCATTTAAAAAAAATCCAATTTAAGATATTGGTTGGCTTGCAAACTCCCAGCTAGAGAATGTGAATTGGTTAAGAAAATAGACTTTCTATTTTTCATACTGATTCTTAGCCGTTGAAAATCTAATTTGAAAACTCAGTGTTGTCTTCGTACCTCATACAGCACTTGCAATGGGAGATACAGACTGCAAATTAACTTTGAGGGAATGTGATGCTATACAAGACATTTTCTTAATAAGATGATAATTTATGCTCATGTTTTGTAAAATGAGAAAAAAACCCAAAAAAATACTACTTCTTACCAGAATTACTGTAAAAATATTGCAATTTTCAAAATGTAGTTCAGTAATTACGGTTTCAGGTGCATTCTCTCTGCGTACCCCATGCACAGCATTCTGAATTTCAGCTGATTATTTTGTCAAGAAATTTACTTGCTTCTAGCACAGAAAATTGTTGTTCAGTGGGATAGTCTTTATTTTACCACAAACTACTTACCTTAGACCGTTGGTTTAGTCTGTGTGTCCTTGGAGATGACCTGTATAAAACTTACAGTGGTACATTGCTGCTAACTGAAAGGGTAAAAAAAAATGCCTTAGGAAAATTGGCAGCAAGAAATAGCTCATGTTTCCTGAAGGAAAGATTCTGTCACTGGGAAAGAGGCAGCTCAGGCGAGCGTGGTGAAGTGCAGCTTCCTCCTCGCCCTCTTGGAGGTGCTCACACAGTGAGCGTGTGGCAATGCTGGGTCTCCAGTGGAGGGACAGCTGGAAAGGTGGCAGGTTACTGCTGCTAGATGCATGTGAGGCATCTCCCTGGCTTTGCAGGAGTCAAGCAGTAGATAGCGGGAAGGCTTTGGTGATACTTGCCGCAGGGAGGGGAGGCCAGAAGTCCTCACGATTCCTTGTGAAAAATCTAAGCATGTAACTATCTTTACTCCTCTGCAGTTCTCCCACAAAAATCACATTTCTCTGCATTCTTATTACCCTGTGAGACTACCTTTCTGATTTTAATGTAGCAGGAAAGACCAAACTAGCTTCAAACTAACTGTTTGGGATAGCTAAGTATCAATGTGCCTGCAGTCACTGTTCTCTGCTGATATTTTTTTCATCCCCTTCTCTGTAGTGATCTAAATGGTAGAAAGGGAGAATATTTTTGATGCTACTTTTCATTTGTCATCAACACAGGAGGAGGCTGCATATTCCATTTCCTTGACTGCAAGATATCTCAGCTGCTACCAACTTGGAGCTGCTGAGAATGTACTTGTGTTGGAAGCTGTGACTTTCACACACAGTGAATACTCTAATCAGCATACCTTTGATGTACTGGAAAGTAACTGTGATGTCACATTTTGCCCCAAGCTATGAAATTCTACATTATTGATGCAATTTCAATTTTTCCTTACTTTTATAAGTTATTTAAAGGGTATATTTCAGGAATTGTTTTGAAAATAATTCTCATATTCTGTAGGTGAATCCTGCCATTGCAATTACCGCTGACAAGTGATCAGGCTGCTACAATGGAGAAATATAAAGAAGATGCAGAGTTCTTAAAAAAGAATAGACTTTTTGTGGTGTCTATAATATTTAACTTGTTTGGCTTTTAAAAATTTGAATAAGCCTCAAAGGAAAAAGATGAAATATTTCCTGGAAGATTCAATGACTATCTGATGTCTCATTTCTATTAGGAGAAAACTCAAGACAAGTTATTTTACACAGAGATTAGATAATCAATATTAGGACAAATATATTTAAGACATGGCTTTGTGTTTTCTAGAAAAGATCTTGGCACTGTCTTGCTACTGAAGAATCAGTGGGGTTTAGATTACTTAAAATTTGCATCATTTGTAATTGGGGAGAGAATTCTATACTTCCTTTGGCAAAGTAAAATGGAATATTAAAGTGTTTTCTTCACAGAACATAAACATCTCTGAGCTGTGTGGTACTGCAAACATATTTAAACAAAATCAGCAAATTCTAAAACAATGTCTCTTTCTATAGAACAAAAAAAGGGCATTTTTAAAAATATTCTATTTTATGTGGAGCCTCTGGGACAGACACTGGGACTCTGGGGTCATGTTAACTCTGGAGCAAAATTTTGGTGTGACTTTGTGTTGGTTTCTAATCTGTAAAACTCTGATAATAATTAATTTTTGTCATCCATGCGATTTATGAGATGTCCAAGGCTGTCCATTAGATCATGTTTGGAACCTCTGCCACAGCTCCTCTTTTCTCCGTTGCTCCTTGCTGTACCCATTCTCTAATGCCCCTCTGTGTGTTTTCTTCTCTCACCAAAATTTTTATCAAAAGGATAAAGAAAAATGAATGTGAGAAACGAATTCCACATAGATAAACACTGAGAATAATGTGCTCTATTTTATGTTCACAGTTTGAGCAGGAATAAGATTAAACAAACTGTATTTAATAAAATATATGTAAATATTTGGATGATGAAGTGTTTTTTTTGTTTTTCTTTTTTTTTTTNCAAACTGTATTTAATAAAATATATGTAAATATTTGGATGATGAAGTGTTTGTTTTTTTTTTTTTTTTTTTTTTTTTTTTTGTTTTTGTTTTGTTTTGTTTTGTTTTTGTTTTGTTTGCTTGGTTTTTTCCTTTGGTTTGTTAGTTGGCTTTTTGTTTGCTTTTTAAATTTTTTTTCTTGAAGTAGCTGTATGTTTTTAGTAGATTGTTTTATATTCCTCCAGCATATTTTAATTCAAGCCTATTCTAACTATACAGTTCCATGCCTGTTGGCATCAGCCCAAGAGCAGGTAAAAGAAATATTAATTCTTTTTTACAGTGAAGGTCCTGTTGCAAAGGAGCAGTATATTCACTCCGCTTGGGAGATGATGACCTGGTTTGATACAGAGTGAGGCATTGCTAGCAGTTACTGTGGGTTTATGAGAGACTTGTCAGCAAGTGGATGCAACAATTTGCTTTGTCTACTGTAAAGCTCTATTGCTTCATGATTTTTTGGCATGAGAAAAACTTTTTTGTTTTGTTTCGTTTTTTCCTGCTTTACATAGTGAATTTGAAGGTAAAAGGCCAGGGTGGGAAGCACCAAGTGTCACTTTTGTGACCTGGGGATCCTCTAATTCCCTTTGTGGGAGAGCTGCTACTAAAGTTGCCCGTACAGGCGAGGAATTAGAACTGCACTCCTCTGCATACTGAAGAAAGGACAGGGCATTCTGGCACCTTCCTGTATGAATGGCTGAACTTAACTTGGCATTTATATTTGTGTGTATTTCTCTAATCACATTGCATGAGAAGCTGCAGAAATGGTAAAATTCTTAATCAGTGATGGATAAAAGGAGTTTTTTTGATGTGCACATGTACACATATAGATAGCAAAGCAGAACTAGGGAAAATCAATCCTCTCTGAGATTTGCCATTAGCTGGCGTAGCGGCAGCTGCTGTTTTTCTTCACGAGGTCGGACTTGAGACAAACAACTTCCACAGATTTTGCACCAGAGGAAATTACGACCCTCCAGATACTCACTGTGATATTTGCATAAAGATGAACCGTACTAAGGCTAATCTACTTGATGTAAAGAAACATTCATTACCTTGTGTTTAGCATTATGCTTTTTTAAAGTGGCATATAATTATTGCCCTTGTGTAGCAGAAATACCTTTGAGGAAATGTGTGTCAGCTGTTGACGAAACATATCTGCCTGTTCTCCCTTAAGAACATGTTAATTGTTCTTTGGCCTTTTTTTAAAATTTTGTTATAGTAGTTATTTAAAAATGCCTCTGCTTACAAAAAACACATAAAATTGGGAACAAGTGGTGTCTCAGTGAGCCTGCACTCAGAACACCCACATTTTGTTTGACCTCAGATGTACTAGAAGAGACCCCAACACATGCCAACACATAAAAATCCAGAGCAGGCTGTGGGAGATTAGATGAAAGTATAAAGTTTATAGAAAGATACTAGCACTGTTTTAGGGCTAGTCTGTGCAGTCTGTTTTCTTTAGCATCTCTTCAGTATACAAAGACGTAATTGAAGAAGGCACAGGAAATAATATCTAAATGTTGTCATAATGTCAATATGTATCACTTGGATTTTTTAATGTTGTTTTTCTCAGTTCAGTTCATTGTTCTGTTTGGTTTCTTGTCTGGTTTTCAAATACTATGGGAAAGTGTGCAGTAAAACATATTTCTCCTCTTATTTTTTGGCTTCTCTTTATTAATACCTTCATAGAATTGAGCAGTTTACCCTAAAAGTAATGCTTTTTGTGCTCACATAAATACAAATGCTGCCCTGTATTTGCATACCTTTTTGCTCCTGATGACTTATTTCAGTACATTTGCTATTTTCTCTCTCTGCTGTTTGAATGAATCTGCAATATCCTTGTTTCCTTTAACATCTGTGCTTACATTATTATAATAATCTTAAAATCTTCATCAAGTGACAACTTCAATTTCCAAGGTGATACCTTACAATTTACTGAAGTTTTTCAGTTTCCTTAAGTATCTTTTAGTAGTTGGTACTCCTTGCCAAAATACCATTAAATAGTGGATATCCTGAAGTGTGCTTGAAGGACTTTTCTCATGGAAAATGTTTAAGTAAGTAATTGCCAGCTGTGATCTGTAATTCATAATGATTTTTTTTGTATCTGCTTTAGTGTCATCTGAATTTTATAATGGATAAAAAAAAGTTTGGCAGGCATATATCCAGAAAATACTAGTTAATGGCTACTGGAGCTAATAATACAGAACTGATATGTTTTCCAGTTCTTTGAGAAGACATATTTACCTTAATTTAAATGTGATCTAAACTTTTATTAATATTTACATATTTGACAGGGTCTACTTTTATTATTTTTTGCCTTTTTTGCTTACAAAAAGCGGTATTTTTTGAGAGACGTATCACTTTTTGGCTTGTGTGAAAACCACGAGTTCTTTTTTCTGGAAAGACAGTATTCTATGAATAAACCTAGATAAAGAGGGAAGTATTTAAAAAACAGATAATCTTCTTCCTTCTCCTTTCCTATAGCTCAGCTTTCTTAATAAGCAGACAGAATTTTTGGCCTACATTTGTTTCATTTGTCTGATAGATACCTGGAAAATTTGACCTGTGCAGACATTTTCAGATTGGGAATATTTTGTAGTTCACTTCTTCCCTTACACTCAACTGTTTCTTTGTCTGCTTAGAAACATGCAGATGCCAAGGGGATTAAAGTAGTCTGGGGAGAGGAGAGTAGCTGGGTACGGTATTTTAACTCCTTGCCGGGTAACATCAAGACAATAAGATACGAGTTTAATATAATAAAAAGTAAATAAATACATAAATTAGGCTGGCGTTAGGCTGCTATCTACAGTGGCAGGAATAGCAACTTTTTCAATTTAGGTGTGCTGTTTTGATGAGTTCCAGTCCTCTCTGTGCTTTTGCCTGCTTTTTTTTTTCCTAGATACAGTCTCAGATGTTCCCAATTCATTCCACCTTATGAATTTTGTTTCTCAACCCCTGTAAGGTTATGACTCGTCCCCTTTTCCCTTTGTTAGTGCTTTGCAGTTTTCTCTCAATAATCCCTTACAATTTTAGCTAATACTATTGTTTGTGACATCTGTTTTTCTTGGAAGACATAAACAGAACTGCTGATTTTTAAAATGGCTGAGGGAAAAAAGGCAAAAATTGCATACAGTTTAAATTTATCTTTGATATTTAAAACTTCCGAATATTTTTTTCCACTTCTTTCATATTCCCAACCAACGTGAATGTGACTTACTGAACATTTGGGTTGCACACAATGTTAAGTGAACAAGACTTCGGTCCTTACTGACCAGAAAGATTTAATCGTATTTGCCTTAAAGTAAGCATGCTTTGAACCATTAGGAACATACTGTTAGCCATTAGGATTTCTAAAATCCATGTCTCTATACCGAATTTAATTTTTACAAAGAAGGTGTTCATGTTAAACAATGTGGGGCTGAATTGGAAACCATGCATATCGCTGTGAAACAGCAGATCTGTCTGTTTGCTCTTCCCATGCTTGTCCTGACCTCAGCAACCTGTGCTGTTCTGTGAAGAAGTAAACAAGGGAAAATTGACTTTGACAGTTCACAGTGTCTTCTGAATTTTCCAGAGGAGATTTCAACTTCCTTTATTTACAGATGCTTTTTCCCTTGCACAGCTTGTGCGTATGAAGACTACTGAACCAAAAGAGATCTGCTTATAGAGAAATTAAGTTTTAATAAGATGCTGTGCAGGAGAGCCCACTACACAGATCCCATTACAAGATAGGTGCAACAGCTATTTTTAGAAGTGCAAATTCTGTCAGCTAGGAAATGTACATATAAACCAACTTACGGTGATTTCACCATGTGTACAAAGCTAGTCAACTGCTTATTATCAAATTTCACAACTGACTGCATATGTTCCTTACCTCTTTTTTATGTCAAGTAAAAGAACAGCAAACTTTTGACTCTGACCATAGAAAAATAAAAAATAAATTCTGAAGGATGAACTTAATCAAAGCACACTTATATTCATTTAGTTGATCCGTGAGCTGCCTGGCTTGGTCACATCGCCCTCTGCAATGAAGTATCTTGTTTCCTTTTCAGTTTTTTCATCTGCTGAAAGTTACCATGGTCCTCACCTGTCTTGATTTTAGCTTGCTCTGCATCTCTACTCATTTCTTCCTAGAAGATTAAGTAGCTTGTGGCAAGGAGATGGTTTTTATATTGTTCTGGGAGTCGTGTGTGTTTTGGCTACTTTGATTTGCTTTTCATTCCTTGTAGCAGAATAGGCCCCCTTAGTGCAACAACTTAAACCTCACTTTCCTTTTTTCTTGTCAGGTCATGAGCCGAATATTTAAAAGAAATCCGTTGAAAGACCTGTGTGAGCTGAGAGGTTAAATAGTTTGCCTTTATTTAGTACTATGCTAGACCACTTACGAATGGCCATGTGGTATGCCATTGAAGGTGAGAATGTAGGAGTGCCACCACCAAACTCCTCTGGAGAAGCTTAGTGTCTTTTGGGGAAACTCTGTGAGAGGAAACATGACTATAGGCTGGTGACTATGGGAAATGGGATTTAGACACTGTTCCCAAAACTATTTCTGTTTTCCTACAATAACTACCAATGAATGCTAATCCTCAGGGAAGTCAACTGTACACCCATGTGAAAAGCTGGGTCCTCAGCTTTTTCACAAATCGTCCAGCGTTCTCTTACAGGGTTTGATAACTGATGATGTATAGGACAGTATATTCCAAAAAGTTTTAACCTTCCTTGTGATAATTTCTGTGATGCTAGTTCTGCAAAGAAAAATCCTGAATGGCTCAGCACTGCGGCAATTCTTGTGTACCCACCCGAGAGAGTTTTCTTAGAAAAGTCTGTCTCTTAAAGTCTCTGCTGGCTCTGCGATCTATTAATCTCTTTGCCTTGGGGAAAGAAAGGCAGTAGCACTTTTTCTTTTTTTTTTTGTTCTCTTCATTGCAGTTTAAGCACACTGAATATATTGCTGGTGCTGGTAAAAACTTCCGAGTACAACCTGGATATCTAATGTGTTTTGCGTAATACAGTACAATGAGTATGTAAAGTGTGTGGCTATTTTTTGATTGTTTTTTCCCTTGAGAGAAAGGGAATTTGTTTTTATATGAGACACAAGGAAGTGGGATAAGGGCTAAAAGGGAAATAGAGTACTCATATTTAAAAAAGGAAGAAAAGAAAAGACAGCCCTGGGAACTACTGACTTTTCAGCCTCATCTCTGTGCCTGGAAAGATCATGGAACAGATTCTCTACCTCATGTTTTCCTGTGAGAACCAGGAAATATGACAGATATGCTGAAGACAGAATAAAGAAATTTCCTCATATAGGTTCAGGAAATTTAGTGCTATTAACTATGATTGAAATGGAGAGCTGACATTAATGACTGAATAGAAATTGGCTAAAAAAAGTGTGAGAATTTTTTTGTTTCTGTACAAGCTACATGTATTTGCTTTTAAATAACTCTTAATTCCTAGTGCTGTAATAGTGTTAAAAACTCCGTTCTCATGATGCATATCCTAATCTTTCTTCCTAAAGTATAATAAAATAAAGAAATAAACACTAGTGGCAAAACATGCCAGAAAGCATGAATTCTTACACACAAAGGAATGAGGGCAAAAATAAGTAGTGAAGTAAATGGCCCTCTTGTTTCCTAGAGGACTCTCATTTAGGTTGTGCTTTTGTGGAAGGAGTATTCTGGCATAAATTTGTAAGTGTAGCTACTGGACTCTTAGCAGAAATCATAGGTAAAGGGATTGCTTGCAGAAATTACTGGCTCGTAAGAAAAAACTCTTACTTAATCTTAGCCACTGTGCTGGAACTGCTCAAATAAAATATTTTGATTCATATGAAAAATTCCTATGGAGTTAGCTAATTCCATCCCTGTCCTTTATTTTAAATAGGTAATGAAATATCTCAATAATGGTACTAACTTTCTTGACTGCAATCTTTTTTTCTAAAAATGGGGCAGCTGAGATACACAGAAGTGAGCCAGTAATTTTTTTTTTTTTTGCTAGAAATGAACTATTGTTTAATAATTTGGGCTTTGACTTGAATACCAAGGTAATGCTAACAGTTTCTCATCACTTTGGGCCTTTTGAATTACTATAATGAAGTCCAGTCTGGTGATGAATTGGAATATCTGGGTTGACCTAATCTAGAGATGAGTGAAAATTCTGCAACTCTGCCTATGTTTCCATCAGTCAGGAACACTAATGTTTCTTGGTGGCAGTGGTGGAAATGTGTCACAAGTCCTAATCAAAAGGGTAGGTTAAAGGAATAGGTATTCTTTCCTATGTCTTGCACAGGTTAATTCTCTAGCAACTAACTTCACTGATGTAACACAGCAACTTCATCCTGCACTTCATTTTCACTGCATAAGTGAATTGCCTGTATTGGTGCTTCTCTTTGTAGCATTAAAACAGAAAACTGAAATTAGAAAAAGATGTAATCCATAAATAATTTTTTTAACTACTTTTAAATTGCAGTTCCTCTGGATAGTCAAACCAAGCTTCTCTTAATGATCGCTCCCAAGCTTCTCTTAATGACCGCTCCTAATCCACTTAAGAAAGGATTAATGCTAAATTTGGACATTCTGTGTTGCTACAGAGAAAAATTGAATTTTTAGCGAAAGCAGCTTTGACCAGATGTCAAGAAAAATTATTTCATTGCACAGCCCTAAGTTGTCCTTTTGATTTAACTTCGTAGTACGTGTTGTGCTTTTTTACAAAGCCACGAGCAATTGCATAATAGATCAAATTTTTGTAGGGCCACTGTTACGATTGATGTAAAACTACATGAACTGCAGAGATAACTTTGAGAAGCCAATAGGCAAGCCTTTGGGATCCCGGTATATTTGTCTATGCATGTGTGCATGTGGATAAGCATGTGTGAATACACTCTTTTAAATGTAAGCTAGAATTGGAAGAAAATCTAGAAAGTTGTTTTAACTTCTTTATTCTTTGTTTCTCTGATGAAAGTCTGTGACATTTGCATATATGCATTACTTGTTGGATAACCTAAATAAAAGTCATATGCAACTATTAAACCTGGACATCAAGGAAGGATTGTAAACATGCTCAAAATATTAGTGAAACCATGTCTGCTCAAAACAATTGAGCTCTGTAGCTGCTCTGTGGATGCTGGTTGGTGCTGTTAGAGGAAACATTCTTGCTTACTTTTTGGAAGTCAGTTAAAGATACACAGTTTTATTAAGACTTTGATAAATGTAGAGTTGTCTCTAAGGCATGTGAAAACTGCTTGTGATGCAACTGGATAAGTTTATGGGGATCCTGGAAAATGTTGTACAACAATTTTTTTTATTATTATTTATATTATTCTCTTGGCCCTAAGTAATGTATTATGCATAGAAAATGTACTGGTGCTGCAACAACAAATAGATCAACTGAGAGAACACTCTTTGCCTGAGGTATCTTTAAAACTGTGAATGGGAAGTTGGATGATGAATTGGATAGTCTGCTTCAGAGGACAGATATATAGTGTCTGAATATGAAAAAGCATACGTGCATTGAAAGCGTGCCCCAACCATATGTAGTGCAGGCTGCTCTCAGTGATAAAACAGTTTACTATCGTCTTTGCCACCAACGAAGTATGTCAATTTGGGGTCTGATGTTGTGCCTTATTTATTGGAGTCAATATATGTCTATATACAGTATAACATTTTTCAGTGCCTACTGCTGAAGAGTAAAAACCCCCAAAATTCATCTTTGTCTATATTAAAAAGTAATCCCTGCTTCCATCAGTTCATTTTCCCCCCTTATTTTGATGCTTGCCTCTTTTAGTTATTTCTGAAAAGCACAAAACACATGTATTCTAACCTTAATTAACTTGAGGTTGAAGGACTGAAGAGTTTCATTAGCATAACTATTTAACAGAGACAGAATTCAATATTCCTCAGAAAACAATCGAATTATGGGGTAAGGTTCAAATCAAAACAAAAAATTAAGTTTCTAGCTCCTGTTTGATGAGTAAAGTCTAAGCTGAATTTTCTACATCTGCTTTCTGACCTGGACTGAGGTAAAAACAACTAAAAGCAAGGCTATGAGAGACCATTAGCAGTCTTCTAACATACCAGTTTATAACACCCCAGAACAAGATTCATGGCATGAGAAGGACAAAGCCTGATTTTAAGAACACAGGAGACCTTGCTTGACATTGTATAAACCACGCTTCTGTCAGTAATGTTCAGCTTTCCTCACAGTACCCCAGTTTAACTTTCTACTCTCCTGTTTGTTTGAGGCGTTTTAATAATCTTTATGTAATTTTTCTTTTTCTTTGTCTCTGTTTTAGTTTTATTTCTTCCTTTGTCTCTGGGGATTAAAATGTGTGGGTATTGAAACATGCTCTATGTTCTTCATTTTGTGTGCTTCTCTGCTGTGTCCTGCCCCTTTGCCGCACTCTGCTCTTGATGCTCCGTCGTTTCATTGGTTTAGACTGAATTCTCTAAGAGCAGTAAGATGGAATGAGGCTTGTTTTTGGCCGCTGTGTGGAAATTCCATTGAAATCAGCCTGAACTAATAACAGATGATGACTGGCAAATCAAGTATGGAGAAACCATCTTTTAATTTAGGCTGAAAAACCAGAGGGAAAGAGGAGGATGTTCTTTCTCATCTTGGAAATGTTTAGTACTGTACTTTTTCAGGCCTAATTCTCTAGAAGGTTTGAATGCCCTTAATGCCCTTTAAAAGAACAGTTTGGAGAAGACGATGATCTTTTCCATTCCTGTTTCTCAAAGTTCAGTGGTCAGGATGTTAGCTTGGAGTAAAGGCAAACATCCAGATCACTTCTGTGAGTTGGGAATAGCTTGGTAAAAGACTGCATTCATGGCCACTATAACCCTTGTAACTCTTGTGATTTCCGGGGGAAGGTTTAATTTCCAAAATACAGCCAAAGGCAGTCTAAGGTATTTTGTCTGCTGTTCTGTATAACCACCTCTGTGTTTACTGCAGCTGTTAAAAGTTGTGAAGGCAGAACGGTGTTGCCAGGTGTTCCCTTTTAAACATGCCCCAAATCAATACCAGGATTTCACAATGTTCTTGGTTGAGCTGAACGTGGTGACTGACCATGGACATCATTTAATCTTAAATACGGACATACCTAGAAATACACAGATGCCTATTAGAATGGAAGGATCCGTAAGACACTGGCTGGAGGAATCGCCACAAAATTGAGAATTATTAATTATTTTTTATCAAAGTAAATATGCTTATGTTACACCTAGCTATTGATGGTTTTGTGTGATCATAGAATCAAGATGATTCAGTATCTGAAGTATGTCTTCAAGAGAACTAGCCACAACATTGATGAGTTTCAGGTATTCGGAGAAATCCAAGCTTTACCAAAGAAAAAGAAAAGGAAAAAAGGTATGTGAATTCAAAAGTATCAGATAGGTAAGCAGAGTGTTCTGTTCTAAATGTTCAGTATATTTTCAGGTAACAAACTGTAAGCTATCTACATGAAGAAAAATATTTGACAATTTGGAGTAATAGAATGTTGCCTGATGAATTTCTTGTTTGCTCAGTGAAAGGATTTGTATATATAACTTTGAAGAGTTCATAAAGGAACGAAAGGAAAGAGAAAGGCAAATCTTACTTACATATTTATAGAATAGCTGTAGATTCAACTGTCTAGATCATGTAAACTAAGAAAGACCAAAAAAACTTGCCTTGAAATCCCTGTAAAAAGACAGTGTTTGGAAATACTACTGTCTTTAGTAGTCATAAGATTTATGTAAGGATTCTGAAATGCCAGATGACCTTACTTGTAAAAGAGCAAAGACCAGTCAAGTACTCTCTTGTAAGTACTGGCAGCAGTGAAGCAATGAAAGACCTTTCAGACGGCAATTAATTGTATTAATGAGCAGAGCCTTAAAAGACAGCATTTGTATTTGTAGCTAGCTGAATTTGTGATGATGATAGTTGTGAATATTATGTATAAAAAAGGTCTGTAAATGTACTGGCTGAGTATCTGTGGTGGATAGTGTTCTTTCTGTGACTCACATGTGTTTGTCTCTTGGTCTGAACCCCGGAAACTTTGATACCAGAACAGGTCTTCTTTTGCCGGCTTTTACTCAAAATCCATCTTCATGCTTTATGCCTTCTTCTTTCAATGGATACCTGCTGTGTTCCATCAGTAAGATCAACTTCTTTTCTTTATACTTTAATGATCCATGTGCTCTTCTATATAAGTAAAAATAAATAAAGATAAATTTCTTCTGGTGCTGTGACTGGAATGAGTCTGCTATACCTCATTTATGCCTGCAAGTAAGTATCTTTTAAGTTGAGTGAATGAAAATGAGTTGTGAACACAGGAGTATGTTGACTCATCTACTTGTAAGACTTTTATTTAGAAATACTTTCATAAATTGGTGCTATTTGTAATTGTATAAATCAGTGTCAGAGCTCTGCATTGACACAAACACAGTGAGCAAAGCAAAATTCTGGGATTTATTTATTTGTATACCAAATTTAGAATTTTAGTGCATTTGACTAAATTCTTATTAGCATTCCTGGGAATGCCTTTATAATGATTGCCTCATTTCTCTGCAGAGGAAAAGAACAGTGTTGCTTCATTTCCTATGTGACTAGAAGGTCAGATAATAACTACGTAAAAACATCTTCCATGATTACAGCAGAGCTGTCTTTTCTGCAGAAATGTGTAATTTCTGCAGAAAGAAGATGAAGGAAAAAACCAGTATTCTCTCACTGTTGAGAGCATTGAAGTACATCTCCAATTTATGGGAGCGTTTGAAAATCTTTCTATTTAATAGGGAGCTCGCTTGATTCAGTAGGTATCAAAACATATCAAGATAGATGGCTTGGCATATCTTCCTAATGTGTGAAAATAATTAATTTGAACCAAAGACTCCCGTTGTGGGACAGGTTTCTCTCAGCATCTTAAAAATAGATAAACAAATAAAAAATTGAAAAAAAAATCTGTCCAAGAGAGCTGCAGGTTTTGATTAGATTGTTAGCATGCATTTTTTTAACTCTTTATCCCCGTCTGTGATTGTTTGGAGATATTTTTCTTCATTCTTTCCTCTTCATTGATTCAAATTGTCTAGTACTGTTTTCTTATTAATATTTCTGTGTTCTTTTAAAGAAGAAAATAGAAAAAAAATGTAAAACTACATTCAAAAATGCACATGCAGCATTCAAAGTGAATACTAATATATAATTCTGTTTCCTAGAGCTTATAATTCCTTCAATTAGTGCTAGAAAATACTTTTCTTCCCAAATAGTAAACTCAGTAACTCTTTGATGTTCTTAATTTCTTTTTGCTGGCCAATGGTCCATGATTGGAGTGGAGGCTTTTGTTTACCATCTCTGGGTAGGATTCTGTTCTATATTTTGTGGATATCTGTAGGCTCCATCTGTTCTTAACAATAAAAATCAGACGCTTTTGCTGTTTCTTGCCACTCTTACGCCGTCTGTCTCTTTCTGGTCTCCTGTTACACCTTCATCCACAAATTTTTAGGAGTATTTATTCATTCATGTTTCTTACCTTAAAGATTTTCCATTAAAAAGTTAAGAAAAGCTTGGTAGTGCATATAATACAAGCTTCTAGCATGGGAACTGATTTCAAGTAGGTGGATTGCAAACTTGAGCTGTACTAAATCAAGGACTTAACCAGGTTTTGTTTTAGCTGAAAATTTGTGAAACATCAGTATTTGTTGTTTACTCTGTTCTGCCTTGTTACTGTTGGAACAAAGAGAACCCAATACTACTACTAAATTATGCTGGAAGTATTCATACTTACTGCTATCTGTCTAATTATGCTTATCTTTCTAATTTGCCCCTTTTTTTTTTTCCTGTTGATAAAGACTAGGTCTATGTTCCTGAAGCACTGGAGTTGCTGTTAAACAAGCTTGTTTTGTGTGTGTTCTCTGGAAGATGACCTCTTTTTCTAACTCGTACATTTTTTTAAATTGTAGTGAGTGTTGCAAATAGTGTCTTTACTGTATGAATATACTATTACTGTTGTTAATGTTTTTTCTTATTTTCAAACATGAGATGCAGTGTTTTAAGAGTAGTGTTTGTGTTAAAGAGATAGAAATATTATCTAGGTATTTTTACCTTGTGGTGCAAACCAGACATCAGTAAACATTTCAGAGTAAGATAAAATCATGGCAAAAGCATGTTTGATTACAAATATTATACAGACAAAAATAAATGGGCAAGTAATGTTACTCTTTTGTAACTATTAATGCTGTAGAATATATTTTATGTACTCAAAGCATAAAATATACCAAGAAGAATAAAATAGGGTTTCATCTTGCAGAAATTGTGCAGCAAGTTATAGAAGCAGAACCCAGATTCAGTTGTGCTGATCACATCAGACCAACTTAAGGAGTAGTGGAAGCAGATATTGCTTCATTTCACTGAGCACATCAGAATATGGTCTGCACTCATCTTGTTGCTGATTAATCACTTTTTATTTACTCAGACATAAAATTTCATTTCTCTGTTCTGTGAGGTTAAAATAGAATGAAGTTTTGCCAAAAAATCTATCTTGATAAAGCAATCTTTGGCCAAATACATGTCCTAGGAAGAACAGTGAAGTCAGACAAGGTAGGCATAAAGTATTTGTTATTCAGTTCCAGTGTTAAGACTAAACCTAGCTGGTTTTCAAGTGTTGCTTTTTTTTTCCTTCCCACCTAAACTAAGACTTTTTAATGTTAGTATTATTTAAGCAATATTTGCTCAAAAATAGTTAATGTAATTTTGTAATTGGATCATGTTCTTTCAAGGATGATGTTAATTATCTGAAGCCTACTAAACACGGTGAACAAAGAACAGTTTTAATTGTCCTGCGCGAATGTACAATGGGAATGCTTCTATTAACTGAGGAAGGCAAATGTCTGTGTGTGGTGTTAAAAGAAACACTGTTTTTTGCTTGTTAGTGCTACTGTCTGTGAAAAAATACGAAGATTAAATATGCAATAGATGTAGAATTTTAGAGTGCTTTTTCTCAAAAGCTCAGTATTTTACTCTGAGTTACTCTGAGGCACTATGCCGATAGTACACTCAGTTCCTCATTGGACATCAGTGGCTCAGCACCACACAGCTGTGCTGGGAGATGGTAAGGGAGGCGTCCTGAGGGAACTGACACTAACCTGGTGAGTGAAGGTAGGAATAATGAACTCAAACTGATTGACTCAGACTTTGTTTGGATGTTTGTCTTATCGATATCTCTGGGGCTAACATCTCTGTTCTTGCAGGGTAAATGTTTCTCTCAAAGAAATAAGCCCTTCATGTGCCTCTGCTCCATTGCTTCCCAGCATGCCAGACATTCCTCCCATCCTCCAGACAAGTATGAAGCAGTCTTAGTTATACATACAGCATTTTGTAGCAGTGCTTAACTGAACAGGTAATTTTACCTTTTTGAAGGTCAATGTTTTATTCATGTCTTTTAATGGGACTTTCAAGCACAAAAAATGCTTGCCATAAGTTGATGTTTGTGCTCAGATATTTGCAAATTTTTTAGAGCAATTTTTGCAATGAAAAAAGATCGTATTTGTCTCCCGTTGGGTGTCTTTCCCTGTATAACTTTCCTCAGTGGAGTGTCATAGTAACAATGGTGATGTTCAGATTTCTTTTCTGAACCATGTAGAAATACATATTAATACTGACATTAATATTTAAAAAATCCAACTTCTTTCTCTCTAGGAGGACTTCTACTTTGCAAAGCAAAGTGGCTCTGTTGCAGAACTGTTTCTAAATAACATTACAGTTTAAAAATAAAGTAAAACCTTAAAGCACTTATTACTGGAAACTTTACTTACAATGAATAATAATCAACTATTTTAAGAGATAGGTTAATATTTTCTCAGGACAAATAGGTATTTTTTACTTTTTTTTTCAGAGGCCCCAATAACATATCTGCTCATTAAAATAACATTTTATGTTGAACATGCAGGATTAGCTTAATAAAGAGAAAAGCCATTTTCAAATAAAAGTTTGCTTTATTAAAACTGTAAGATGTTTTGAAGGCAGAAGCAGGCAAAAAGAATGTTATTAGAAAACGTTTTGATCCTAGTAACTTTGTCCTCGTTTAACAGAAAAGCTTAATGCCTCAATGTTACTGATAGGAGAAACAAGCTGTGATAGACAATTCAATATTTTTCTCAAAGTCACTGTATTTTTTAAGGAAACATGTTTATTCTCTTTCTGTTTAGGGATGAAAAATACAACCCAAAGTATTCTCACAGATAAATAGTCCTGACTACCTTTTAAAAAAAAAGAACATATACAGAAAATGTGTTTAATTTAAATTCACTATAATTGAAAACAGTATGAAAGGGAAAGCTTATTTTTTGAGGTTGCAAGCCCTTTTAGCAATGATTTAAATCTGGAATTTCAAGTAAATAATGAACTGGGAACCAGTGAAGACCCCCTTTTAAAGTTTCTTACCTTATTACTCTCTTCTAATCTCTGCTCTGCAGCCAAGGCTTTATCTTCTGCTTTGTACGACTAGTTTCTTCTGCCTGTATTCAGCTGCAAAGTTCGCATCCAACCTTCATAGTCTATCCCTTTGCTTTCTTCCTCTTCCATAAAATACAGTCTGTGACAGTGACAAATGTTTGGTGGCTCTGTTCAATGGCTGAAGAATATACTACTCAATGAGTCACCTAGCTGTGCTTCTCACACTTCTGCTGCAGGGAGCCCAGATTTCAAAGGGTTCGTGGGAACAGTAGTGCAAATGTTGGCTCTGGCAGCCCTGCATACTGGAATGAGGATGCTTATTTCTTCCTATACTGGCTCCTGTGTTACTGCTGCTAAGATGAGCAGTAAGTGAACAGGCCATTGCAAGACAGAACCTCTTATCCTGAAGAAAAGTTTCTTCTAATACAGAGTGCTGACACTTGCAGATCTTTCATGTAGATTGCGATACATTTAAATAGTATTATGGTCATGCTTTTAAGGTTTTGTATGATTTTGATTTCCCTTGTCACTGTGTGGTCATTATCCTTCTCTTTACTGTGAAGCTCATAACTCACGGTACAAACAATCTCTTTAGTCATGTTTGTGTGGGACAGTGACAAGGAGCAGATGCTTAGGGAAACTGTGAAGAAAAATGGCATTTTGGAATGATCCTGCTGCTAGCACATCCTTGCTCCTTCTGGCAATTAGTGAATTAGTAATTTCCTGAGCTAATGGTGAAAGGCCAACTATGATGCATAATCACCTCCTACAGACTTGTACTGTAAATCTGTGGATCTTTCAGATCCTTCCTGTGTTTCTCACATCCTATGTCCTGTGCATATTTGTTTTGTAAATTGTGTGGGTAAGATATTTTGGATGTTACGTGGGTAAGAGTACTGCTTTCTTTTGGATTAAACCAAAGGCAGATTAAGTGCCATTCCCAGCTCTACATGCTTTCTGTATGACCTTGGCAAGTCATTGTGAATATGAGATACAAAATAGAACTTGAATAGATTAGTTTTAGACACCATACGTTTTGACTTTCTGGCTTCTGCGTGTCAGGGTAATCTAGAGGTATGTGTAATGTTCTTACATTTTCAGGACATGCCCATTTTTCAAACCAGTGAAACAAAAAGTCATATAAAAGATGACGAAGTGTCTCCAGCTGTCTAATGGGGAGTTTTCGTTTAGAAATGTAAATATTATGTCAACAGACTAATAATACGTGTGAAGACTGAAGAGTTTTATGAATCCAGCTCTACCAAAATGTTCCATATTCCTGGATTTTCTTCCTGATTGGGCATTCCAAATTAACTTCAATGGGCCTGAGACATCTAGTGTCTTAACATACGAAAAAGTGTTTGAAAAATACAACATTCCTTTCAGTGCAGGTATAATATTTATGTACAGTATTGAATTCAGCTCTAGTATTAGTTGGGGACTTATGAAGACTTCAGTAGTCCACCAAAACATTTACTTCCACTTACCCTCTACAGACAAACTTAACATTAATATAAAATGAACAGACTGTGGAATGAAACCTATCTTTGATTTGAATTTAGCTTCTATTACTGAAAAAGCATGGGGGTTCTGTTTCTCAGAATATCCCAGTTAACTTTGCCGAGAAATCCTCCAGGCTCTTCAGCACAGCAAACCAGTTGTGCAATAAAGCTCATCCCTCTGCACCTTCTCTGCACTCAAACTGTCTTCACCTGTTTGACTTGTTTGTTTGCCCCCCCCC
>VZTI01000219.1:307163-416070 GCA_013397865.1 Struthidea cinerea
CCCCCCCCCCAATATTTGTGCTCCCATTTTTGTAGCTGAAGAAGTTTATTCACTGACGTGGTTCTGCCCATGCCCACCATGCAGTGTAGCCCTTTGGGTACTCTCTGATTTTTGTAGCTGTAATGATTATCTAAGAGAGATCAGTCTCTCCCCCTCTTGGGTCTGCATCCAGTTCTGTCTTTTCTGTCAGCCATTTTTTACTTTGCAAAGTAGCAATTAGTTGTATCTGGGAACTAAATATGTTGTGAGGTCTGGACAGCAATATTCTCAGATCTGGATAACTTTCACAGAGCAGGACAGATCTGTCTGTAGATGTTAGGCTTTAGATGCTGCCAGAAGTATTTTTCCTAATAATGTTTTCTTAACCATGTCTAACAGGGAGCAAGTATTTCATGCGCAAGTATCACTCTTATGGAAAGAGATTTTTTTTTTGTTACTTCTTTTTTTTTGTTTGTTTTTTTTTAACCTGATGGGAATATCATTGTCAAAACTATGAGTAAAGGAGTGTCAGAAGAAAGGAAATATTTACTGAAGATGGACTGTGACAATTTCACCTGTCTTTGGAGTAGAGGACAATGATGAAATAATTTCCTTTTGATTTTCATTAAAATGTTCTGAACTTCTGCATAAATTCAAAGTTTTTTCCTGAGTTTTACTTTCTCCATCCCTCCCTCACTTTCCT
Organism: Struthidea cinerea; assembly: GCA_013397865.1. Classification (NCBI taxonomy): domain Eukaryota; kingdom Metazoa; phylum Chordata; class Aves; order Passeriformes; family Corcoracidae; genus Struthidea; species Struthidea cinerea. Next base: position 307,846 of record VZTI01000219.1, read on the forward strand.
TCCCAGCTTAGGCTGGGAGGTGGCACTGAGAACATTTCTGTGGCAGGAAGAATTTTGAGTATAGCACAATTCTAGGATTCTGGTAGGAAAACCTGGAAAATCAAATGTGTAATGTTGTTTGCATGCAGTTAATTTTGTTATGGTTAACTCTACATGCTCAATTATTTCCCTTTAATCCCAGATATATTAAAAGAGTAAACAAACAAAAAAAAACACAAACAAAAAAAAGATCTTAATGAAAATTAATTTTCTGTCTGACAGTGTTGCCCAGATGAAAATTTCTGGACTAAGTACCAGTAGTTATCTTGGTAGACAGCCAGGAAGGTAAAAGTCTTCTGCTTTAATGCAATGTGAGCATGATGTCCAGACAGGCAGTCAGTGTTGTGTTCTTTTAGGGAACCTGCAGATCTAGCGAAGCTAGTGTGTATGCTTATGTATGAATTAAATCCACATGGACATCTTTTAAATGGGACATATTTATTAGTATAGATACGATTTTTTTTTTTAAAGTTTATCGTAGCCTGGTAATTGGCTGAATTTCAATAAGAGTAGTGGTGCTTTTTGTTATTTTTTATAAATTTTTGTTACTTATTTAAATCTGTGTGCCACTTCTTCTCTTCCTCTTTGACTTGAATTTTAGAAGGGCAGATGGCAGAAAATTTCCAAAACACTTAGAGAATTTCCTGTTAGACATCATCCACATCTGCCAGACTGCACTTCATAATTACTCAGGAGTGTGTATGTGTTCAAGCCTCCAATATGTGTTCAAGCCTCCAAGACATTTTCTGAATAATTAATATGCATAATGACTTCTGAGCTACAGGAATGTCGTATCTGTTCATGTATGACTGTGCTGGTGACAAAAGGGACAACGTGGTATTAGTTCCTGAAGGTTGTTTTTTAGATGTCGCTATGATACAACTTCTTTTTCACATTGCTTTTTGTGACAGATATCTGACTTCACCTTGAAGCAAATTGCAAGCTGAAAGAACAGGTGACTTTAAAAAAGTGGGCCATTTCTGATTGATTTCAAATTTAGAAAGATATACTTGCTGGAGTTTGGAATTATCCATATTTGTATATAAGAAAATTCAAGAAACTCATCAACAGTGTATTGCAGTGGGCATTATTTTTTATTGAAATGGCTTCACTTAGAAAAAACAAAACTTTTCAAACATTGTTCTGGTTTTCCCTTTTCTTAGGAAAACTATGTCCTTCATCATGAGTGTGGCCTCATGTTAAACAAATTACTTACAGTTTCTGTCTTCAAACTGAAATAATTTGCACAAATTTAATAAATCATGAACCACCACAATAGCAAGCAGGCTAGCCTTGTCTAAAACTTCTCCCTACTGACCCATATACAGAGACGTGATTTCTTCATAAATTACCAATTATAGTTAATTTAGGGAATATTCCGGCAAGCCTCCAATGTGTATGTAAAGATTTTGATGGAAAAGTGTAAAAGAGAATAGGAGGCTCAAATTTTTTTGTATAATTGGAAGGCATGTGCTGATTAAAAAGCAGTGCAGTTCATATGAAATGCATTTGTAGGAATTATGACCTTGGAGGTGGAAAGAGATTTTACTTTCAAATGTTTACTCAGGTTTTTCAAAAGTGTGGAAGAGTTGCTCAGTTGCTGTAAGAAATGTAGCAAATTTAGTGTCCGTTGTTACAGTGTTTCTAAAAATCAGACATGCTGCTAATTTGAGTTCATAAACTTTTAATTCTATGCAGCGTATTTGCACACTATCAGTTCAGAAAGCAGATGTATATTCTGTGTAAAAGAAATGGATATAAATGTCCCCAGAGAGGAATTCAGCCACATGATAAAAGATCTTACTGGGTATTATTTAACTAGTTTCTATTTGGAAAAACACTGATGATTTAGTAGTGTTTGAAGATACTTAGCCAAGGTGCAACATACTTCTGTCCTGCTCATTCACTTGAGCATGTAGGGGACATCAAGGATTGTGAAGTGAAAGTGCATTTTTTTTCATTAAGCTCTATAAAGTAACCAGAGCTTAGCTGTTTTGAGCTAATAATTATTATCGGTAATTAGGTCTAGAGACAAATTTAGTTGTATTCCCTTTCTTTCCATGAATATGTGTGCATATAAACACACGTACATACTCTGTCAGGAAGCTTTTAAAATTATTTGATCTTACCTGCAGGAAATCAGGATGAAAAGCAGTGAAGATCTTAAAAAGTGGAAGTGAGAAATTTCAATACTGTACTATTTTTATGTCCTCCCCTGGCAGTTCTCTTCCTTCTTTTTCTTCCCATCTTTCCTCTACAGCCACTCCTGTCTTCCACCCAGAATGAATATCTGCATAGTTGTGGAATTTCTAGTAATAATGTTGTAAACCTGTGGCATTGCATGTTTTCAATTCTTTGAAGTTTTACTGCTCAGGATGTAGTTCTGTTTGACCTTTTTGCTATACATGTTTATCAGACACTCTGAACATGGTACGGCCATATTGGCAAGCCAAATATATAAAACAAAGAAGTTAAACTATTTTCCTGGTATGATTATATCACCACATTCACAGTTTTCTATACTGTGGTACAAGATTTTTGTTGAGGGCACTTATTACTGATTAACTTCAAAATGTCATATCTTATTGGTAAACGGCTTTTGAAACAAATAATATTGTGGTTGTGTGTAACATGATGAGAAGCTGTAAAGAAGTAGAGAATAAGGTCTCAAAATTTACTTCTTGCTTTCACTTTATTTTGTCTTCCTGCTTGAAGCTATAATAATTATTATTATAGTGTGTCAGTGGATGGACAAAAATATGTTCAAATTTCTTAAGTTAGTTTTCATATGTATTTGATAACAATATACATTTTTTTCTGTAGTGTGTTTGTAAATACCACTACTCAAGTCTATATTGGCTAGGTGGGCATCTTTATTGTCTTTCACATGCTGTACTTTGTAAGTAAAGATTTGTAATAATGACTTTCAACTATTTTATTTGTTTAAAAAAAAAAATCTTTCTGCTTCACAGCAATGTGTTCTCTGTTTCCATGCTGGCTAAAATACCAGTCTTTTTTCTGACTGAAATATTTGTTAAATTATGTATTTATTTTGAACCAGTGTCTTCTTTTCTTCCTTAGTTATGAAATGAAAATTAGTAGAGTAAATAAGAAGGAAAAAGAACTTGCAAGACACCACAGTATACTTGAGGAGAATGTGTTCTCTCAAGCCTGTGCAGTTGTGTGTGATTTCTGTTTAACTGTTAGGAAGCTCAGTGGAAACAAGTTCTTCAAGTTGAAAATTTAAGTCCTCCACACTTACACTACAGTTAAAACCTCTATAGTTCCAAGCAGTTTCTAAGGACCAGATTTTTAGACTTGACATCCTTCCATCTGTGCTAATCATCCTTTAGTCTTGAACTTCCCCCCCCAGACAAGTGGATCTGGACATAACTGTAGAGCTAAAGTATCACAGGGCTCCTCCTTTGAATTTTTCATCTCTTCAGAGAGATGTGTCTTGTCTGCTTGTCCCTAAGCAGATTCACGGTCAACAGGTTTTTAAATCAGAAAAACAGTAACTGAAGACAACAAAAAGAAGTGGTGTTGTTTCAGTGGTCTAGGGATAAAGATTTCATCTGGAGAAACTGTCATTAAGGGACATGCAGTCAGATTGGATTTGTGTCAGAAAATACACATGCAAAAATGGCAAAATGATTATTTCATTGCTGACAGGGAAAAGAGAAAAGGCTGTGGTCTAGGTTACTGATGAGGTTGAGTTTACTATGTAAGATAATGGAAGTTTTCTTGCTTTGGGTTTTTGAAAGTCTTTCAGTGTACAGAAATACATACTTACAAAATACATAAAGTTATGTAACAGTCCTCTGGTTTTGCTTCTTAAGAGCTGGTGACTTTCACCTTCTGCTGAATTCTTTTGTTTTCATCTCTGAAAGAGCTTATCCAAAAGATGCAAGAGGGAAAAACTATATAAATTTTACAAGGACAATAATACAAAAAGAATTTAGTGAGTTGTGCTACCTATTTATAGAATAATTAATAAGAAAATTTCATTGTCAGCTTTGAATAGTTGCCTGAAATCTGTTTCTGTTGCTTGGCTTTCCTTCAGTTTTAGGTTTTCTTTTAGAAAAAGAAGGTGTTCTGGAGTTACAATAACGTTTAAACTGGTTTTTTAGATGTCGTGTTAGAGAAAAGAAAAATAATTTGTTAAAAGAAATTGCCTGATACGTCCAAGAGTCTGATGAAGGAAAATGCTTTACACCTACAGTATTATTAATATAACAATTCTAGTCCAGTAGAGGGAGCTGGAATGCTGTTCTACTTTCTTGGTGTTTGTACTAGATAGTTGTTTATCTGACAGAACTATATTTAATTTCAATATGATTTTTATCTTCAGAACACCAAATTATTTTCATAAGAATTGTTTTTAAGAAAAACTAGACAGAGTTGCCTTTCTTATACCTTTTCTGTCTTTTCTATATCAAAGAATCACAGAGTGGGTGAGGTTGGAAGAGACCACAGTGGGTCATCTGGTCCAATCCCCGTGCTCAAGCAGGGTCATCCTAGTGCACAGGGCACAGGGTTGTGTCCAGATAAGTATCTCCAGTGCAGGAGACTTCACAACCTCTGTGGACAATCTGTTCCAGTGCTTGGCACTCACACAGTAAAGAAGTTCTTGCTCTTCAGGTAGAACTTCCTGGGCATCAGTTTCTGCCCATTGCCTCTCGTCCTATTGCTGGGCGTCACCTGGAAGACTCTATGTCCATCCTCTTGATACCCTCTCTTCAAATCCTTATATATATATATATACACACATATATATGTGGATGAGGTAATTTCTCAGCCACCTTTTCCCGGGACATGCCCAGCTCCCTCAGCCTTCCCTCCTTAGAGAGATGCTCCAGTCCCTTAACCAACTCTGTTGCCCTCGCTGGACCTGCTCCAGGAGCTCCATGTCTCTCCTGTCCTGAGGAGCCGTTAATGTTAGTTTTCTTTTGTAATTAATTCTTTTTATCCCTTCATAAGGATTATGAAACAAAACCTGTAAGGATTTAGTAGCCTACAAAATTGGTTCCTAATCTATGTACCTAATTCATGGGTGCATGTACACAGTATATCCACAGAAGAAAATATACTGAGTAGAATGCTCTGAAACAAGTGTTAAACCAGTGATACAAATGACGTACTGGTAGGTCTGTTGTATCTCAAATTGGAATATTTATTAAACTCAGTTCTTGTGGTTTGTAGGAGTTTCATTCTGGGTTTTGTTTGGTTTTGTGTCTTGGCGGATGACCTGCTTATATAAATTAGCTTACTGTTTTCAAAAATCCTTTAGTAAAGAATTTAGATCTAGTCTTTAGTCTTAACATCAAACAATGCTAAGGACTGAAGTTTCCATTACCAGTACATGTACTCCAGATTGCTTTCTTTCCCCAAAACATTTATGCTTATTATCATAGGCTGTTCTAGCTTGCAGCTTGGGACAGAAGGAAGAAAATTCATACTGTTCCTAAAATTGCCCAACTCCTTTGGATACTGTCCTGATGAAATGTGTTTCAATTGTAACTAGAAATACAATGAGAAAAGACTTCCGCATTTTTACTATTAAAATGAGAAATATTTTTGATAGTCTAATGGAGAGTACCCGCCTTAGAATAGATGAGGTTGGAAGGGACCTCTTGAGGTCATCTGGCATGGCCACCTGCTCAGACAGGGTCACTGGCTGTGTCCGGATGTCTTTTGAATAGTTCTCAGGATGGACACTCCACACCCTCCCTGGCAAAACAGAGTGTGTGAAACAGGACATAAAGGGATGAATAAAAGGTAGCCCATGGTACTCTAAGGCTTGCAGCACTATATAGTCTTCCACAGTAGCATCTAATGACTCAAGAGTTCAGACAGCTTAGTATGGAATTGTAGCTGATGAGGTCACATTGAGAAAAGTGAATGTTTTGTCACTTAAGTTTTGCATAATGGCATTTAAAAAAATGATGCAATGGAGTGAATTTTTTAAGCACTAAAGCAAAAAATAAAACCCCAAACCTGCAGAAGCCTAGTATCATATTGAATAAAGCATAAAAAGTAATACTAGAGATTTTTCTCTATATTGTAGAAGCAATAAATTTGCTTCTTCCATTTGTTTAGCAAGCAAACAATCCATGGAAAGTCATGATTTTAACTAAGATTTTATTCCCACCTTAAAGTCATAAGAACTGTGCTCATTTTATATTTTTCTTCTTACTTTTTTCCTTTATTTTCTCAATTGATAGGTTTCTAAAAGATAATCCTCCTCATTTTAAAAGAGTTCTTTCCCTCTTGAAGGAGCTTGTGCACTGGCAGGGGGAACAGCTTACTTCTGGAGGTGTAAACCTGCCTGCCATTTAGGGGTTATTATTCTCTAGCAATTCATATTATGATGCCTTAAGCTTTAAAAATGTGGCAAATTAATATGACACTGTGATAAACTGACAAATTTGGTTCTTAAGTTGCAGGAACTGTTCAGTCTCTTGGTATTTTGCTGTGATATTATTACGGTGGTAGGTATTTTATAATGGAAAGTTTGATGTTGAGGGTCTTGCAAGGACTACACATGGGCATGAAAGTAGTCTTTGATTTGCTGTTTTTCAAAGCACTCTTGTTATCTGGGAAATTGGCAGCAATGTCGAGGCAAAACCTTAAAAGTCAGGGTTATCTTTCTTTTATTTCACTACTTCCATTCCAGGGGTATTGAGTAATAAATGCAGATATGAATTTAACTTGCAGGGTACCCAGACATCATCCCACTCACTCATTTCTACTGAGGATCTATGCTGCGAGGCATGTTGTGACTACTGTCCCTCTGCAGAATTGTGATGCTGGACTTGAAAGTAGGCCAGGTTTGTGATTTTTTTGTACAGAGAAATTGAATTGAGCCGAAGCTACAGAATGAAGGGCAACAAGTGCAGAATCCATTCTGCAACTTTGTGACACACCTCTCAGATTTAAATTTTGGGAGAAAGGTGAGATCAAAGTAGGACATCAAACTTGCCTTAGTCTGGTCTTTTTTTATGAGGATACTAAGAAGGACTCTACCCTGCTGTTATTCTGTGTTGCCACATGCTTCCATTTATGGAGCCATTTGGAGATTATATATGCAGTTTTACATCTGCTCTGATCAAAAATAAAGTTACCCAGAGCAGAATGTCTTGTACTCTGATCTAAGTTTTGATTTATAGCTTCTCCCTAACACCTCATAATAATCAATGAAGGTACGTTAATATTATACAATATATAAAAGATGTAATTACATAAACAATGCAGTATTATTTTGCAGAAATGTAGACTGAGTACAAAAAACACTGGATAATATATTTATTGAAACTCTGAGGACTATTGACAAATTAATACAAAACCACTAGAAACATGGCCATCAATTCTTCATACCATGATCACTTACGTCAAAAAGCTGTTAGCAATTACAGAATAAGTCAAAGAGCAACATTTTCCGGATCAAAAGCAATGAGTCATTGTTTGACCTTTGTTTAGCCTGAATTCAATAATTTATTAGATTTCAAGCAATGCAAAACTAGTGATAAAAACGTGCTTTCTACTTATGGAATAAAGGCCTTATGGATCAATTTAAAAAGCACTTGAATATTGAAAATCTGGTTTTAAAAAAAGTTCTTAAAATAGTGTTTATTGAAGAAGCTGAGTCTTTGAATAAATAGTTACTTAGTAATACGAACAGGAAGAAAGGAACCTAAGATTCAGATACAGAATGTGTGTTTTTATAGTTCTGTAACAGATCATATATGCCAAAAATCTTATTATTATGCTTTCCCAAGCAACTAAGTGACAGGCTATAACTGAGAAATTTATTGCGTTTATACTACAAGAAATAAAGAATTGACTTTTCTTTCTACAGTACTTTAGACGGAAGCATAAGCATTTATGTGTCCCTGTATACAAAATAGCACACAAACACAAATTTCAGTATTACTTTCTGTATGCAATCCACATAAAAATATGCTCCTGACAATATTTTAGAACTGATATTCCATAGCCTTGTTGTTATTTGAAGAAATCTTGTAGCTACAGAAATGTAATTCACCTCCTGCCCTTTGACACAGGCTGTGTCCTTGCCCATATGTGCCATTGCCCTGGACTTGGTTAAAAATCTGGGGGCAAGGATAGGTGTCACAATAAAAATTAAAACAAAAGAGAAATGCTCAGTTTTGGATTTTTGCTAATGACTGGTTCTCTGATCATCTCCAGTAGATGAAAGTATTGAATATGTACAGCTGTGTGTGGCTTCTTTCCTCAATGCATTTTTATGGTTTTCTACACTTCCAAGTCTGACATTCATGGCAGAGAGGAGGAAACATTCCAATAATCGTAGCACTGTACTCAGCCATGGAGAAAGGCTGATGTGATGCAGGTGAAATTGCTTCAGTCCTTGTGGATAGATTTTGTGCCTGTGTAGTTCAGAATAGAGATGCTTTCAATGTTGGGAGGTAGAGATATGTGACATAGTATTAAAGAACTTTTCTCAAAGTCTTAAACTTGGAAAAAGCTGGTGCTTCATGGTTCTCAGTAACATTGGAAAACTTTGTTTTCGATTTGGCCAAGTTGTAAATTATTTCAGAATACCACTGGTTAGAAAAAATGCTTGCCTTTCCCTTTTATGGGGAATGTTTTATATTGACAGAATGATTTTTGTAAAAGTTAAGTATGTTTATATTTCATGTGGATTTAATCAAGAGGAGTTTTTATAACTATCATGACTTTTAAGTTTTAGAAATGAATTAGTTAATAATATTCAATTGCTAAAGTGGAAAGGTTGTTGCCACTGCTCTGCTTGCAAGAATGAAGAATTATTTACCTTATGAGGAAAAACAGAAGACAAAGGATACTTTCATTTATTTCTATCTGCCTGGTTTTGTTGCACTAGAATTTTTCCCTTGGGCTATTTTGCTGTTATTATTACTGCTGATTTTTATACCTCTGTACCTTCTCCTTTCTTTCACTCGTGCCTGAACAAGGAGTGGTTCGTGTTTTAAAACACTCTTTAAATACACTACTTAAAACATCTTCAGATTCATCTGTAATACTTCCTGTCAGTATCAGGGTGAAGAACATCCCTGGATTGGGTTCTAGTTGCAGACAAAGCAGGGTATGAACTTTGCAGGTTGCAGTATGGTGGGAAAGGACATGTTTATATTTACAGCAGTTCTTTCAGGTGTTGCATATGTAAAATGTGTTGTTAGCACGTACACTTCAGCTGCCATAGATTTTAATTTTTAACATCCTTCCACTTTTAAAAAGAGGGTTCAGTTCTGCTTGCTTGCATTTTAATTCATCCTTCCTGGTTTTTATGTGCTTTCTTATTCTGTGAAGAGGTAGCACAGCTATACTGCATAAACAAAGACAAGAAAAAAAAGAGTTGATAGAAATCTCTTTGATCCTTGTGCATGGAAAGAGACGAGAAAAGAAATTTTTAACAAATATTTTTATTTGGAGCTTTCACACTTTGTAGGAAAGGCTTCATAACTAGTTTTCCAGAACTCTGTGAAGCCCGTGTTTCTACTTGCTTGTAGAAGTATTGTCATGTATGAAGACCCAATCTGAGATGTATCCCAAACTCTGCATATGGTGACGTGGTGCTCTGTAAGGCTAGGGCCATTTGAGACTGCTTATTCACCTTCACCTTCAGATGTTTCTGTTTTACATAAAACTCTCCTGTTGCATGTGGCGTGACTAGATGCCGTGGAGAATGCTATGGAGGAAGTCTTCCTGTCATGCAGGAGTCTAGAGTTGGGTAAATGACAATCAAATAGATACATATCTCTCTCTCTCTATATATATCTATATATCTAGATAGATATATATAGAGATAGACATATATATATACACATATAGATATATAGACATATTTATAGATACATAGATATATATATATAGAGATCATATATATCTCTATATATCTATATATATATCTCTCTCTATGTATACACATTATTGTCATTAATTGTTGTCTTGTGCTTTCACTTAGTATGAGTCAGAAGCAATTACAGATCCAGTCTTTGATATGCCGTTAGGAGCTTTCATGTCCAAAATGTTGCAAGATTTGTTGGAACTTACACCTGAATCTTTACTGAACTTAAAATCCAACTCCTTGGATTTCAGATCAGGCTCTTCTTTTTCGGCTGCCATTGTTCAAAAACCTTAAGTTGAACAGTTCTTATGTTGCTTGGCGTATTGAAAGGGAGAACAAATAAGACCGTGGGAACTGTGATCGTAATAGTCATGTAGGTCTTTCACTGTCTACTTTGAGGCAAACATGTAACTTCTGTGTAAGAAATTGACTTTTCTTTGAGAAAGAAGATTTTTTTTTTTTAACCTTTCATTTTATCTTTTATTATTTAGATATTCAGCTCTGACTTCAAAGGTAAGAGTATCAAGCTGTTCTGAATTCTTGTCATCTCTAAAAAAGCAAAGTGCCTCATGACAGATGTCAACACAGATGGGAAGTTGAGGAAATGAAGTTATTGGAGCAAACTTGAAGCAATTCAACAGAGAATTGAGGAATTGAGGTCAGGTCAGTGTCTGGTATACACTGTTTCCTTGGATATGGACAGTTGTGACTACTTACTTATTTTGACACTTTTTCTCACACTTAATGCTTTTTTTGGATTTCTGTAGCCTGGCTCATTACCACAAACTTGGGTTATGTTTTGAAGTGGTGGAAAGCCACCTATGACTTTATTACTGGTTATTAGATAGGGTAGATTAAAACCTTGTATAGAAACAATCTTTGAGTGAGACCATGGGTTTCTTAACCTTATTATTTTTAAAAATTTCTATTTCTTTACATGTTTTCATACTTTGCTTTTAATTAATACTAGTACTTTGTCCGAAATCCAGTCTTAGAACAATGGTTTCTGTAAAAAATTTCTAAAGTAAGATGTTAGAAATGTTTTTTCAAATTGTGAAACTCCCTGATGGAACCTTGCTGCCATGTAGGCTGCTTAGAGAGGAATATTTCCAGTTCTATGGAATTTCAGTGCTCTGCTTTTCCTCAAATCAATTTTTTCACTTATATAAGTTCCTCCCTGAAACCTGCTCTAGATAGAATGAGTCCAATCCTTAGATGTGAGGGCTGATTTGATGTGTGTTAACTCCAATGGAAAAGCAAATTGATTTTTTTTTAAGAGGAAGACTAGTATGAGGCTGGCAAGTTGGTTTTATACTATTGACTTGTATTTTTTGATTTCAAGGAAAACTCTCATTCCTTCACACCACTCAGCCAAAATTGTGTTTTTCTGATCTGTAGAAGCTCATGCATCTGTGCACATGATACACAATCTTCAAATACAATTCTTTTCTGTTTTGTTCCCTTTCTGCATTGACATAGGACTGTGCATGCTGCCTTTCTTGCAAGGTGATCACTGCATCTCCTCTCTTCCTGGTAAAGGATTTATGCATTTTGTTAGTTCTGAAACAATGGAGGTACTTCAATTTCCCAATACTGAAATGTCTGGTCAGGCAGACAGGTGCAGGTTCTCTTGCTTTTGTTGCACAGAACATCTATGAAACTGAATCTTGCATTTCTTCCCACTGTCCTCTGGTCCTACACCCTTGCTCTGACACTCCTTCTTTTGACAGACCATGATGTTCCCCTCCTTATGACACTGAAATAACTCAGAATATTCTCTGTGCTCTGAACTTCTTACAAACCTAATATGGCAGTGCCTGAGTAGCTCCTTTTCTGTTACAAACAGGTTCTGTGTTTGTTTTGCTGCATAAATACTCAGAAACTGCAAGGTGCTTAAATCTGTAAAATATAGCCATGTGTTCCATTAGCAACATTTCTTTTTGGAAGCATTTTTCATTTGCCTTACTAATTATCTACTAATCCTTCAGAGAGTAGAAAATACTGGAGTCTACTATGATTTATATTTCCTTTGCTCTACTTTGTTAACTGCTTTTCCCATTAAAATGATGGGATAGAAAAGTATGACCTCTGAGGCTCAGGGCTTCCAAACTTACGCAGGACGTTTTGTTTTCCTCAGGGAAATGCAAGTACCCACAGTTTATCTGCTTTAAATTCATTGCAGTTCGAATTTTCTTATTCCTTTGAGTTCCTTAGCATGTAGTACTTGTAGCTACAATTCAGCATTTTAATAAAAAAAGGAAAAGGTGGCTGGGGAGAGTGGAAAGAAAGCTGCTTAGCCAGATACCGTTCTGTATCCCCGAGTATCTCTCCTTATTTCAGGTGTGTCATTTTGGTCTTAGTTTTTCCCCCACTTAACATCAGTGAGGCTGTGCTCATGGTACTTCATGACACTTGCAGTTCAATATACTGGTGCTGCATGTTTAATATAATATTAATTTAATTAAACTGAACTGGTTTTGTTATATGTGAGTGGCAGGAAAACATACGATAGACAAAAGGATTCAGGTCGTTAAAGGGAAAAGTGCTCCTAGTATAAACAGTGTTACCTTCTGTCACTCCCCATAATGATCCCAACTCCCTCATTCATATGAGCAGCCAGAAGTGTCATTTCAAAAAATGCTCTCTTTTTCCTGTGCCAAAAACCTGCCATATTTTTTTTCTAAAGGTATTTTGCGCGTCAGACCGATTGATTCATTTTCACTTGCTCATGCAAAGTTAACTCCTAAATGAATGTGAAAGAGGAAACATCTAGGAAGTCACCATATCTTACGATATCCTCCATCAGTTGCTCAGACCTTCTAACCTGGAAATTTTTTTTACTTTACCTCACCTGTTACAAGGAATTGATAAAAGATACTCTGCCAAAGTAGTCAAGGTGAGAGGGATTCCATGTTTTAAGCTACATGAATAAGACTGTTGTTTGGTTTATTTAATACTTAACATACCTTCTATTTATGAGATTTTATTTTAAATTAGATTTGATAAGGTGTTTTAAAGTTTGGGGTGAATTCAGATTTTGAATTATCACAAATATATTACTGGATCATGTTGGAATTTGTTGTCAAACAAATGTATAAAATTTTGCAGAGTTTAGGAGGACAATCAAAACTGAACAGAACAAATTTTCTTTTGAATTGAGAACAATAGGCCTAGAAGCCACGGGCTTCTGATTATTTACTGCAAACAGTCTTCTACAACTGTGGAGCTCAATTTTAGTAGTAATATCAACATATATCCACCAGAACGGCTGAAGGGTTGATTTCAGTTTTTACATTTTTCGTCTGTCTGACATTTTCATCAGAGTTTTGCAAAACTGGGTTATACATCCAATGTCTAGCTGTTGGTGTGAGCACCAGCATTGTGTCAAGTCTGTCCCCATTGTCGAAAGGAGCAGTAATTCTGAAACATGATGTGCCTACACAAAACAGAAGGTGGCTTAAGGCTGATGACCAAATCATATAAGACCGATACGTGAATGTAGAGAGAAACATGAACGGCAGGAGAAGATAGTCTGAGCCAACTCCTGCTTATGTTTAATAGATGGTGCTTTTTAAATTGCTGTTCCTTGGTTTTCAGTATCAATTCCCATATGCTGCCATATAACCTCACTCTTACCACCTCATTACTAGGGACTATATGAGAAATGAGAGGTGGGATCCTTCTGTTGAGGTGTAGCTCTCCATCCAGGAGGAAGATACTTTGCCTATGAAATTTTCCCATATTTGCATATCTTGCATTTATTGCCCTGGGATAACTACAAAGGAGAGGTTTCTATTGAATCTTCCTGAGCTCTTTTTCTGGTTTATCAACATAATTTTTCATTTCTAATGTTTCTCTCCAAAAGTACTTGGAGTACGGATTAATTTTTCAACTTAACAGATTATCAAATCTGAATATGAAATGTATTATCCAGATATTAATACAGTATTGAATGGTGTTGGAACACAAATGGATCAAATCCACTCTCTCTCTATGTCCTTTCAGATAACTGAATATATAAGGACTGAAGAGATGGCTGCCTATTTGAAACTAGATTCATGCAGTTGTTACCCTCATTGCCTATGGAAATATCATGTATGAGTGCTTAAAAAATCCACAGATACAAAGATATCCCCCATTTGCTGCCTGTCTTCCATTGCATCAGGAATTTAGACTGGTTTGATCTCAGTAGTGTTAATCATTAAGGCTAGTTTTCATACCAGTTTGTATGTCTGAGTAAAGATCTCCTTAAGACGCAGTGGCCCTTTCAGGGAATTAGACATTGCTTTGCAATGTCAGAAGCATGTTTCAGGATCTTGGGCTTCTTATTCATGTTTGATTAGGCCTGTCTTGATCTATCTCTCGCCCACCACTTTCCCCCCTTAATTCCTCCCTAAAAATGGTGGTGTCTGTTACTCGTCACTTCTCTTCAAATGGCTTACACAACTGATGGATTTTTTTTCCTCTCTAAAAAGAAATTTGTCTGTAAATTTATCTCTGTCCTTTTGTGGGCTAATGAAATCTTTCAAATCCTCTTTAGACTCTGCTCTGTGAGTTTGTTGAAGGCAATAAGCTCAGGATTGAGAAGAGAATTTCATTAAGCTCTAGGAACCTGAAGCTATCCTGACTTTATTTAGGTATTTTATTTTCTGTTTATTTTCTGTTCGTTGTCACAGCCAGGCTGAAGCTGTCAGCTAGGTTTTGGTCTCAAAGGACACATCCACTCCCTTTACCTCCCTCCCCTCCAGCTTATGTACAGTTTTAATAACAAAGTAGAATTAAAGATAAAAAGATCAGGTACTTTATTTTTCTGTAGGTCACAGGCATGTCATCAAGCTGTCCCTGTCTTGTGTTTCATTAGAATGTGAGGTGTCCTTGAGGAAGTTTTCTTGTGTGCTGGCACTCCTAGAGGTGTGTGGGTTATCTGCAGAGGCATTGGATGATACACTGAAACTTGGCCACTGGCTCGACCTTCCCTTTGTACTGGTCAGCAGAAGTTGCTAGCTACCAAGGTCTGGGAAGAAAATAGAGTTCTTTTCCATGAAAAAACCAGGTGCATTTTTGATGTTGAAAGTCTTATGAATGACTGCTTTGATATCTGTATTGCCTTGTGTAACTCCATATCCTCTTTGGCATGGGAAAAGTGTATTGTTTGCTTAGTAAATTACTATTTCCTGTATGTTTTTCTCCTCCTTGGTTATCTTCAAATGCATGGTAACATAAGCAAAAACTAGAATTTAAAACCAAAATGTGTTTAATGCTGATATAAATTATATATAAAATAATTGAAGGATTAAGTTACCAAACACATGGATAAATCTGATCTGTAAAATTGGAAGAGACGTACTGAGTGCACCTTTTAGCACCTTTCTGTGCAAAAATTTGCCTCATAGGATGCTGAATTCATAAAGTGGTCATCCTCCCCAGAGTTCAGCATCTAGTTTTTTTTATAGGATTTTAAAAATTGAAACCCATAAATAATGTAATAATTACGAAGAATATGAATATAAGTTCAGCTGAAATTTCACCTATTTTAAGTCCAAGAGAGGTATAAGTCCTGTTGCGATACAGCAAACAGAAAGCTCAGATTAAAATTTTTTGAGGACTAAAAAGAGAAATATACTGTGACTGGAGCTAGAAGTTTTGAGTGAAGTCTTGAGGTTTATCAATTATTAATACAGAGTATGAGCAATAAAAAGTTCATAAGGAAGCTATAAACTTTTTTTCCAGCTGGAGATTCCTTGGGGTGAACTGCTGGTGAGTCTCTAAATATTACTGATGGTTGGAATGAGGAATGTGCTATAACACTGAGAAATACCACTGGGACAAGAAAAAAATGGCTTGGAAAGGCTTTTGTTGTAAGTGCTGTTTCTGATCCAGTGCATGTTCCTGCTTGGGTCCAGGAGGACACTGAGCACTGGAGATCACACAAGATTAAACAAACCACATGTTACTATGTCTACCACTCTGCTTACTCGATTTTTTTTTTCATCTCTCTCTTCTAGACCTCCACAAAATTCCTAACAGACAGAATTGAAAATGAATGCTAAAACTGTGAACCAAACCCAGACTGTAGATATATAGCTTCTGTATCCTAATAACTTCTCAAGTCTTTTTTCCTTATTCATTGAATAAATATTTTCCAGAAGTACAGGATTCCGAAAAGAAATTTAATGTGAGGTACAATTGTTCAGTTAATACAATGACAGAAAATTCTTAATTCAAGTATATGAAATCAGCTTAAGGTGGGCTACAGAAAAGAAACAGAACATAATTACCTGGAATGATTTTTATTTAAAAAGTTACCTGGAAGGGTTAGTCAGTGAGCCGTTTTTCGACTGTTCATTGTCTTTCCAGACAATAACAGAAAAAAATCGTATAAATTCTATGAACAAAATAACTATTATGTTCTTCTTTTTTTTTCTTCTCTCTCTAAGACTATATCACAACCGTGTGTACACATGAAAAAATTCTAATGCTTATTACATTAATAAATCTACGATTTTGTAGCTTCTGCCTTCCTAATCCTGAAATAAACAGTTTTTTCACTATTTTTTTTTGCTCCTTTTTTTTTTTTTTACTATTTTTTCAGGTATTTTCAATGGAATTCCCACAGTAGAATAAACTGAATACTTGGTATAAAAACCTTTCTTGAGAACAGATTTCCATATTGTCAGTGTGTATTGGGAGACCTTGCTTTACTTGAGTCTCTTGTTTCTGAAAGTAATTTCACAAAACAAATACTAATTCTGTTTGTCAATTTCCAGGGAGTGCACCATGCATTGAAAGGCTAGGGATTCCTGACTCATGTGAGGTCATACAAAAAATGCTGCAGAGACTGGAAAATGAAAGCAGCAGTATTAGTCAAATTGTGAAGCAAAGGGTCATTAAGGAAATAATTTACCAAAATGGCCATCTCTAGTCTATTACCCACAAATTGCCGCCAGGCACTCAACAGCTCTCTGTGTAAAGAAGGCAAATCACTCCCACAGAATTTTTAGGAGAAATTAATCTTTAGTTCTTTAACAAAATTAGGTAATCCAAGGAGGCTGTGTTGCTTAAGATGAAAGACATGAAAAATACCAACCTTTCTCTTCTGCCCCAAATTGGACGTTTTCCTTATGCAAATAGTTTTGCAGAATGTCCCATTTTATAAGACTGTGTCTTTGTCTCACTGCTGAGCTGGCTAGCTCGGGGGTGAGGTCCCAAACTAGCTCAGCAAAATAGCAGATCTTAGACCACACTTTAAAAGCCGGCTTTGCTATCTGTGATTGTCCCTTACCTGGCTGCGGAGCTCTCTAGGTGAAGCAGCTACATCTACAGGAGGTCCGGATTGGACCCCCCCTGGACCCCAGGAACAAAGGAAGGCAAGAACGGAGACGCTGGAGGAAGCTGGAGGTGTTTATTCTCTGGTCCCCGGCAGCCCTCTGACCAGGGCGGCCTTGGCTTTCCCCAGGGTCCCGGGGATGGGGGCGGGGCTTACAGCAACAGCCAATGGGGAGGGAGAGAACCCGGGGTCAAACCAAAACCCTTGGCTCCGTGGGGGGGAAGGGATACTGGGGTGAACCAATACACATTTATATACAGATATCATTAAACCGAGGGGGTTTCCCAGGCGCAGCTCTGTCCCCCCAGACCCTGGGCTGGCAGGTTTGCCAGGACACCCCAACGTAAAGACAACCTCTCTACATTTTCACCCAGTGTGCTCTTTCCATTGCATGCAAAGATTAATCTTGCATCGTTTTGGTGTACTTAGCTACATTATGACTTTTTTTGTAGGGGAACATATATTTACATAGATGCAAGGTACATTTAATTTTTGGATATGGTTAGTCTTTCACATTTGGCCAGCTTTTCAAGCCATATTGCTTCCTTCTCTTAAGGTGTGAACAAAAAGTTTAAATATGGCTTATGCCTTGCTGAATGCCATGAAGAATGCTGTGATCATAATTCAACTTAATGAAACTAAAATAGGTATAATGTGTTGGATCCTGGTGAAAACTTACTTGAGCCCGGTGTCTGATTCTTTTTATGTAGTTTCAAAATGCTTTTTCTCATTTTTTGATAGTTTCATTCTTTTTGCTTTTTCTGACTGAACAGTACAATGGGAACTCTTATTTTGAATATCTTTTAAATAAACTCATCAGTCAGGGAAATTTACATGAATAACTTCCCTAACCTGGGAAAAAGAGATGGAGTACCCACCTTTGTATGTAAACAAAAAACCCCGCTGTTACATATATGGAGGGCTTGATCCCATTCTTCAATTATCTAGCAATGGTTGTTTACAGGTAGGGTAGATAATGCATGTTCAGATGACTTTTACCAGATGATATGCACTGAGTTTATAGGAAGTTTATCCTGGATCCACAGGTTTTAAGACTTTCGCACCTCAAGAAATACATATGTGAAGAAAACTCAGAAGTCGTAACAGCAGAGGAAGGAAGAATTTCTGAAATTCCATAGATTTTTAGAGCATCAGTTTTGTCACAGATCATCAGACTTACTGTTTGCTCAGAAAAATGCGTGTGAGCATCATGCAGTGTATTCTTGATTAATTCATTCTTTCTGGGTTATGCATATATTCTGTGCCCAAAGCCTATTAATCTTTGGTTAATTTGATGTGATGGGCTTGTTTGACTTGCTCTGAATAAACACATCAGCTGGGTTATGTATACAATATTTATATGTATGTATACACACATACACATATTCATAGGTACTTGAATCAGCACATTAACTTTCAGCTGATGTACTTGGAGTTATATGTAATAGAGCTGAAAAAAATAACTAAATTTAGCATTTAGATGCTGAGTGGCGTAGTTTCATTCTCTGCCAGTTTTCTTTCAATATTTCCTCAAATAACTTAGTAAGTAAAATATCCCAACAGCTTGAGGGTAGCTGGACATACTGAAATAATGCTCGGTTTATTTTCCTATTTTTTTTCTGCTCACTGTCTCTTTCTCTTACCTCCCTTGCCGTCTGATATATTTTCTTTTAAAATTTTATCATTGACTGTTTCATTTGCTATTTCCCAACAGCATTTCTTAGCAAATCCGTTTGACTCCAAAGTGACTATGCTTATCTCTCCTCAAACTTACCTCAAAGTCCTTGAATACAGCTATTGCTCTATTTTTTTCAAGATTTCCTTCTCAAATTTCTGAATCTGTTTCAGCATAGTTCCAGACTTGGCCACTCTAGTGAAAACAATGATACTAAATTCTGTTCTTCCCATAATGCATTTTGCCAGGAGTAACGTAAATTTTCAAAAAATCTTTCGAGAAGCTCTCTGGAACACAGCCTCTGAATTGAAGTCACCACACAGGAATATGATTAGAAACAACAGTGTATCCCTTAATGCTCGTGTAATATCGTGGTGGACAGTACACGGCATGTGTTCATTGGTTTGAAAGGATTTGAAAGAAAGTAAAAGATCTCTAATCCCAAACCAGGGGTATATAGAGTTGTTAGTAACCATCTTGGTTCACTAAGCTAAGCCAGCCAAATTCCATCAGATCTGAAAGAACGGGAAACAGTTTATTTTCCCATTTCGTTTTCAGGTACAGGCATCTAATAAGTGTTTGGCTTGAATCTTATTCAAGAAAGACAGTTCTGAAAGTACACATAGTTTCCTAACATTTTTTTCCTTCTCGTTTCCTCAGGAAATTCTCCAACTTCTTGAAGTCCTATTTACTCTTAGTCTGTCTAGGCTAAATCCTTAAGTGAATTAACTTTGCCATCTAGTTGGGTGTCCAGAAGTTAGGAAGAGTAGGATAAATGTACTATTTTTCTTGTGATACCAAGGATTATTGTTGTGCCTCATGAAAAATACTCTATACTTAGAAAAGCTATTACAGCTTAGCATGTGTTTAATGGTCTCAGACACCCCTGTGATTTTCACTCTTCATTTAAATCAGTTCAGGATCAGGCGTGCTCTGGGAGGAGTGTAATCTGCAAATTTGTACTTACGCAGTGTGAATGTTAAGCAGAGTGCATCCTTTCTATGCTCATCTTCTGCAATATTTTCCTTTGTACATCTTTTAAAATTGCCATTGTGAAACTTTATGATTGGGGGTTGTGAAAATACTAACTTGATCATGTGTAATTTTCTCCAGCCCTCTTCTGATCTGTCATATTTGGGAGGTTTTAAATGGAGCCCCTTGATATTTCTGTCCAGTGAAAATTGGTATGAATAATTTTGTTGGTCTGCAGCTTTTATTATGCCAGTATTGTCTCCTTTATTATCGTTGGGGTGTAGTGGGTTTTTCCTCAGATACTTTCTCGTTTTGCCTGATTTTCTCAGATCACCTCATGTTTTGTCTTCCATATGATAGTGTTTGTGTTTTGCTCCTCTCCAGATCCCAGATGAGTTATACATATCTGTATATTTATCAGGAACAGTAAAATGGTTTTAATTTTAAAAAAGGGTTGCTTTATTGATGCCAGTAAATCTTTACTCATTGTATGGTATAGGAGAATAAAACTTTTTTTTTTTTTGTTTTTTATGGGTTCTTTCAGTGGCACTGAGGTAGAATATTCTGTTCTTTTTTTTTTCCCCATCTATGTGACAGTTCCAATAACAGCAAAAAAAAAGGGTTTAGAGGGAATATCTGTTCTTAGTTGCTTCTGTTGATTTCTAACTATAATTTGAACATTTAGATAGGGACTAGGCTGTATGACTGTTTACTTCAAAAACTTGGAGAATCCATTTTCAAATGTCTACTTCTGATTCTCAGCTGCTGCTCCAAGGATGTTTTAAGTTTTTCAGATAATGGCTTTGTCATCCCTGTCAGGAATGAGAAAGTGCAATTAGGTCGCTCTCAGAGTATTCAAATAGATGATACAGTGCATAGTGTTGTATTTGCGAAGACTAAAGACACAGGCAAAACAAAAACTGCAGAAAAGGGTTCCTCTGGCTATACATCTTGTGTATCATATTGTATGCTTATTTATTATGGATATAATGGACTTCCAAAATCCTTTTTTTTCTAAGAAAAATTTATAAGAAAATTATATTGCTTGCACCAATAATCAGCTCTCAATCTTTAAAGCCTTGAAAATTATTTGGTAATGAATTTACTAGCTGTAAATTTAAATGAATGAATTGCTTTGCCCCAATAAATCCATTCCTTTAAATTTTTTTTTTTTTAACACAACATAGCTGTTAACTTGTTAAAAATAATCACAATCCCTGAAGGATCAGTGACCGCTTTTACGAAGAAAGAAATGTGTTTGATTTCTCCTTGACTATGTTTAAAACAGTCCAGTAAAATTCAGTAAGGTTATCTGCAGATCCAAATAAATTTTCACAATATTGAGTCCTAATGTCAGTATTTTAAGGACTACTTGATGTAGAAACCACTGCATGTTTACCTGTTTGCAATAGAAAAATCATCTTTTCTTCCAGTCTGTATGTTTTGTGGACCTTTGATATGATAATGCATTTGTTAGAAAATATTTCCCAGTATTTAAACTTAGAGTAGAACCATCATCAGAGTCAAATATAGTCATAACACTACTGAGGTGTTCCCATGTGCTGCATCTTGGTGTTAATTAACACAAGATACTCATGCATTCAGCAGCCAGTAGTTAAATTCTGCCTCCTGCTGAGCTTTGTTTCCTACTAGACCCTGAATAATCTGTGAACTGAATGTGTTTTCAGTACTTCCTGATACTGTATTTTCTGGGACTAATTTTTTAAAATAACCACTGAAAAATAGATGAATTCTACAATATATCCTTTTGCCTTTTATTTTGCTGTCTGGCAGCAAAAACAAAATCTGACATAATGGTACAAATACTGCCAGTGCTCTAAGGTTAAAAATGGTGAGTAGATGTCTTGCGAGGCTTATGTACATTCTAGCAAGGATAGGTCTGCATGGAATTTTTGAGAAACTTGTGCTAAAAAGATAAAAGTACATGTAGTAGTTCATTGATTGCTTAAAATAGGGAAACATATTACAGCTTCTGCTGATGAATGCATGTAGCACGTAAAATGTCAGTTATACAGACCATTTCACAGTTCAGCTGAACTTACGTTCCTTGAATTAATTTATGGAGGGGGGCACATTTATTTTACTCTCCTGTATTTTGTTTCTTGGTCAGTTAAAAAAAAAAAAAAAAATCTGCAGATATTGAAGCTCTTTAAGATGTTATGCAGATCATAGAAGCAAATTGACAAAAAATGTCTACATCAGGTCTTAGCCACCAAGTAATTTTTCTCAATTATTTCTTTGGCAAGACAAATATGTTTTTGTATGCAAAACTTGGTGCTGTAGTTAATTATCTCTGTAGATACAGCACGTCAATAAGATTTTAATTAAGTAGCTCTCTGGTTATCTCTTTAGCATCTGTTTTGGAATAGGATTGTAACTGCTAGGTAATGAAGATGCTGTGATATTTCAACTCTAATTTAAAGTCAATTTTCCTGTCCCAATCTTTGGCCTTTGCTCTCAGAAGTTACCATCAGAAAGCTTACCAGAAGTTTTCTAGATGAAGTTATTTTCACTTGTCAGTTTTGGTAATGATAAACATAAACTCTTGGAGATTAGATTACAGCAACAGTGCAAGTTAGTGAACTGATAATTCTCATGGAGGAAAAAAATCCATAAATTTATTAATGAATAAAAACATTTTCAAAATAATCTGAGATTTTTTTCTTTTTTGTGTAAAAGCAAATAAATTCAAGGTGTATTTTTACAATATTTAATATATTATTATGTAGAAATACTAATTGAAATTGACTTTTTAAATTTGCACCAAATCACAAAATAAATATATGGGTAGGATATCAGGATAAAATTTCAGTTTCTTCTATAGTTTTTTATTTCAGTCAGTATTTCCTTGTACAAAGAATATATGAGGACTTTACAGTGAAAATAAATGTGGTTCTTTCTTACAGTAATTGGTACTTATGTGCTCTGCACCGTACTAAATAGCAGCGAATGAAAATGAAGGCCATCTTTTTCTCAGGGCACTTGGAAAAGTGATCTGAGAGCCCCAAACCAGTAACCTGGCTCTGCAGCAGAGTCAATGGTGTTAAAACCATGAAACACATGAATTGTATATGCATTTTGAGTATCTCTTTATGTATACCACAGAGGTGGTCTGCAGTGGTCTTATAAATTCTATTATCAGCACTGCTAACAACGGATCCATTGACAGAGTTGCAGCTTAAATGTTTGAATTTGTACTTGAAGTTGTGACTTCATTAAGGATATATTAAGTTATAGGCCAATTACTTGCCTCTTCTCTTTGACATAATTTTTCAAACTCAGAATGAAAATGCTTATCTTCATGTAACTGAACTAATACTTGGATGGGTCAAAAAATCCAAACCAAAACAAAAAAAACTCCAGCTCATTACATATATAGGCTCAGATGATGGCTTTTTATGCTGCTGAAAGATGGTGAATCCAAGCAGAAGTTTCTAAAATCAGTTTCAGTATTGTTCCTCCCATTGTCTGCCTCTCAATCTAATTTGCCTTTTGCTGCCGAAAGCGATGCTTCTGTGTTTGTTCAGACACTGTTCCCAGGAAGAGCACTACCCTGTGAAACATTTTTTTAACATATAAACTTCACAAGGCAAGATAGATTGTTACGAGGAGGTCATCAGCTACTGTAATTCTTTTTCTGTAGTTCTGTGGTGTCGGATCAATGTAGTAATTATTCAAAGTCAGCGCAGCACAGACTTGTGGCTCTGTGTGCATACCTGTGTTGATTTAGGAGTGTATGAGTCCCAGAACAATAAAGCAAAATGTGTATATAGCTAATGAAGTATATAAAGTGGGTATCTAAAGAGATGGTCCTGCATCCATCAGGTCACCTTGTGTAAATTCTGACAACTGTACGCAAAGTTTTTCTCAGTTTTTCTATTTTACTCCAAAACTTAATGCAAGAGGAGTGACTTTTCTAGTCTGTAATGTATAGCTTTATTTTTTTCATCATGGCTCAGGGCATAAAAATGTTTTGGATTTTATGTCAATAAGTTGGCATTAAATTACCCATGATATTAAATATGCATTTAGGATTTATTACTTAGTTCTTTTGGCCTTAACTGTTTTAACTGTTACCTCTACTGTGGGGCTCATTTCCTAGGAAAAAGGACAGTTTCAGAATGTTTTCTTATTAAGCATAATGCTACTCTACAAAAATACCTCTGAGTGAAAAAATCTTTACAGTAACAGCAGTGATAGCCCATTATTTATTGCATGAGCAGAAAATCTATTTCTTTGTAATGAATAGATACTTACAGTAATCACCAACAGAAGAAAAACTTAGCTTTTAATGGCCACATGATGGAAGTGTTTCTTAATTTCTTGTTGTGCATTTTAGTTACTGCATGATGTTGCTGTACCTCAGAATAAATGTTTCTGTTACTAATGGAAACACGAACAAAAGTGGACTCAATTCCCCCGACTCAAGTTATCTATACCAGTCTCTTAAAGTTATGCATTGAATTCCTTATCATGTGTCTTACACTTTGGAAGAAGTTTATATATCTTGCTCTAATTAACATTGATCTTGTTCCTGATGTACTGAGCTCTCTGTGGAGTTCGTAGTCTCTTGAGCTCTGTCCAGGGAATTAGAGGTACGCATATTCTGATTAAATATTTAATCAGACCCTTAACAATCTATTTTCCCCTAATTCCCTTGCTGCAAATGGGGGTATAGTATTGACCTAAAGAAGATGATACAGAAAAAATGTACTGTGAAAGAGAATAATAATATATTTCCTGATTTTTTTTTTTTTTCTGGGACACCAGGACCTAAGGATAGAATTGAGACAGAGGTCTAACTGTTTCATTACAGATTTCCATTCTGTATAGAAGTCATCAGCATAAATGGTGGAAGTAACAAATGTACCGATACCACATATGCAGTAGTACATATATATGTAAAAAAACTCCACTCTTGTTTTGAAGGGTGTGCTAATTTATGTTCTTATCATGTAGAAACAAATATGCAGAGAGTTAAACATGGGGAGGTCAATGGCCTGTCCTGGTTCAGCTTGATGGGTGCTGGTTTGGAACGATGACAGATAATATGTTAAGACAAGTAGGGTATAAATATGTTTGTCAAGTGGGTGCCTGTTATTTACATTAAATGCCAAAGAGAATCTTCAGAATTAGCATATGGAACCTCTTTTTCATTAAGTATTTGCTGATTAATTGTACCAAGCCAAAATTTATTTTCACTCACATAAGTACAAGTATGCTGCAGGTTATGCAGGACTAAAGGAATACTACAGTGATCTATGACTACTTCTTACTGAGGCTAGATCACTTCACTAATGAGGGCTATGTTCATGTTCCCACTAAGAATTCTCATTTTTGTGGGGAAAGTGAAGTCAGCACCATGGACAGCGGGTTGAGACAAGGCTCAGAAATGCTGAGCCGTCTTAGTGAACTTTGTTGTGCATTGTTTGTAGAATGGACTCTGCAGCTCTGTGGTAGGTGGCCAGAATTTTTAGGCAGTGAGTGGTTATGGGGGTCAGTTAGGTGCTAGGATGTGGATCATAATAGTGTGCTGAACTGGATGATGTCTGCCATGCTAAATAATAGGAGGGAAACGTTAATGCAAGACACATTGCATACTTTTTTGAGCCTCCAGCTTGTAGACAAAGGGAGTTAACTCATACTTTTCAGGGAAGGCCCTTCTGCAGGATTTGTACACGAAGACCCTTTACAGAGCAGGTGATGTGTTCAGTTGTACATCGTTGTGGATTTTGATTTCTTTCTTATCTTAGCCTTCATACATTGCTTAGTCTGACAGTGTTCAAAGGCAGCCTTTCATAATCATCAGGTTTATGAATGCTGTTAAAACCATTAATTTGTTTCAGAAGGGGAGAAGTTCTTGTCTTTCAGTTATTTCCACCAAAGCTGTTCAGTTTTGCACAGGATTACAAGAGGACTGCTGCGTTGAAGAGAATGCTTGGGCCACTAAGTACAGATCTATAAATCCTGCATTGTAACCATAGCCACCTGACACTATCACTTGAAGTAGTTTAGCCTCCATTTCAAATCTGAATCGGTTTCTGATCTAAACAATTCTTCGGAGTTCCAGCATGTCACTTTTCTAATGCTTGCAAAATATTAAACATCCAGCAAAAGTATATTTTGGCAAACTGATCAAAGCAGAGGAAGTGAAAAGCGGATCTCTAGCTGTTTAAGGCTTGGAAATCTATAGGAGTGCAGTAATATACTCTCAGTAGTCCAGGTCTTAGGGCTATAGGGTATACCTCATTTGGTAGGAAATGCCCCATTTGATCACAGAGGCATTTGATGTGAAGCTGATATGAAGCTGCTCAGTGCTGCCTCTCGTAAGATGCTGCTCGACATGATGCAAACAAATAAATGTGTAGGTGAGATACGCTGATCCCAAGTGGTCCTGGGTAACCTGCTCCAGCTGACCCTGCTTAAGCTGGGAGAGTGGACTAAATGTTCTCAAAATATCCCTTCCAACAAAATCGTTTTGTGGTCCTTCTAAAAAGATACAGGAAAGCAATTTGTCAACATCTGTTTTAGTGCGGGATGAATCTTCCTCTAAGAGAGACATGCCTAAGAATTCCTGAAAATACTATATTGGATAACTAGCTCTGAGGCAAATGCCACGTGAGAGAAGTGCACTGGTTAAACTTAAATGTTGGAGGGACTCTGGTCTTCCAGATCTTAACACTCAGATTTTGTTTTGTGAAGGAAGGGGTCTTGCACTTTAAGCATGTGTTGTCCTAAAGTCAGGATAAATTTGAGCTGCTATTATTTCTGCACAGTGAAAAACTGTTTTGGTTCTTCAACTGTACTCTTAACTCTGATTTTTATTTTAAAATATCTTACTAGCTGCTACTTTGTAATACATATTGCAGCCCTTAGGTAACTGAAGGATAGCAGAGAAAATTATTTATTAAACTGAAATATTACTACTATACAAACACAACCAGCTGGTTTGAATAAGTCGATGATGTTCGATAGGAGGCAAACTTTCATTATATATGTAATGATAGCAAAAGATCTATTATAGATTTGTGGGTTAATGAAGTATGTGAATAACTCTATCGCTAGGCTGCAACCCAGAAGACCACTCAGTGCTCACTGAAGGTAACATTACAGTGGTAATGGCAGAGAAGAGTGAATTAGACAAAAGAGAGGCTGACTTATGCCTTTAGTCTGTTTTTGAATCATACTCTGAATAATGCCCTACTTCACTGTTAAAAATTACCAAATGTCGCTCTGGTGGAAATACTAAAATCTGTGCTTCCTTTAGTTTCAGTGTCCTTTCCACATTTGATGATTTTAAGTTATAATGAGGACATAGAGACCTGCATTAACTAGTGATAAAACAGGTACCTTTATGGAATGATAACTGAAATCAAAAATACGGTCTTCTGATAGACTGTTGGGTCTATTGACTATTCTAAAAATAA
Source organism: Struthidea cinerea (assembly GCA_013397865.1). Taxonomy (NCBI): domain Eukaryota; kingdom Metazoa; phylum Chordata; class Aves; order Passeriformes; family Corcoracidae; genus Struthidea; species Struthidea cinerea. Next base: position 335,175 of record VZTI01000219.1, read on the forward strand.
GTTTCCGGGGCTGCAATAAAAGGTGGTTAGTCCAGGATTTGCCTTGCAAAGTTGTTACAATGTATGAGTATGTCTCTAAAATACTGTGTCTTTGAGTTTATTTGCGTCTCAGATAATTACTAGTACCTTAACATAAGCTTTAAAGCAGCAAAGGAATGTAAGAACAGAGAAACTGGCCCTATGAGCCTTACTTGTTGTATAAGCTTTTCCTCTTCTGTCCATCTTTCAAAACCTTCTCATCCTACCAGATATACAAATGATACTAAGTCCTGTTAAGAAGATTGATCCACGTGAATGATTTCTCAACCCTGTTACAGAGGACAGTTTCTGAAAGATTAGGAAAGTGATGCCGAGATGGATACACATTAACTGATTGAAGTATAGAGGCTTATTTTGAGAAACTTCACCAGAATGGCTGTTAACCATAGCCTACCTTCATGTAATAAAGCTCCAAGTAATTGTAAAGTTTTACAGTAGTCTTGAAAAATGAGAGTTGTGAGTTTAGCGATTTTGCTATCTAGTTCCTCATAGGTGTTGATATCAGGTTTGGCTATGGCCCAGTTAAAGATAATAGAGGAGTCATTTTCTTTAATGTTTTTTTTTTTTAAATTATTTTTTCATTGCAGCATTAGCATTTATTCTCTGTTCTATTCAATATGAAAAACTTAGTGTTGAAAAGAGATGAAACATAATAGAAGAGCTATCCCACGTGTGAAGATATTCAGATATCAAAATAAAGTTTGTAAGAGTCAGAAAATTATAGCAAATGTTAAGAAATCAGGACAATAATATATACTGCACTCAAAGAATGAATGGAAACCATGAAGCATTAACCGCTCATGTGTAGGAAGGGAAATGAACAGAAGTGGAAGCAGAAAAGTGATTAGGCTAGAAATAGCAATGGACTGTCATAAGGGGTCTAAATATTGAGAGTTTAATCATCAGGTCCTTAAAGAGGAATATACCTCATATTCCAGAGGTGACTTCGAATTAGTCATACAGAAACATTTTCTAGCAAAGCAATATGCAGCATACTTTTCAAATACATGTATTTGCTACTGGGATTTTTAATTTTCTGGTTTGGGGGTCTGGTTTTTAAACTGGGTGACTGCACATTTTGGAGACAATTTGTTAGAACTGAAAGGAGCAGGAAAGTCTTATTCAAATATCTTCAGCAAACAACACACAGTGGGTGAGGATCATCCATCCATCCATTCATTCATCATTTCAATACCATGTCTAATGGTACTGTCTAGCTCTTCAAGCTGTTTGACAGGCAAACAGTATATCAGCTTCGCAGCCCAGGCACTTTCAAAGCAATTTTTCTATAAGCAATATACATAGTGGAAAATCATCTGCTTCAGTAATGTTTCTGCCATACTTTTGAGTCACCAAGAGTTACAGAAAAGAACTGGAAACATGTTTTAGCTGTTATTTTGCAAGCAGTTACGTAAAGAAGGCCCCTTCATGTGTGGGTTTTTTTCTTCACAATGTTCTCAGGAAAATAGCACCTGAAAAGCAAATTGTTCCCAAATGGGGGTTCAAGAAGTGGCTAATTTTTGGTTTTACTTTCCAAAGCACTGAGACTAAATGTCTACTACATCTAAAGAACAATTGCATGGTATCACTAGAAAAATTAAAGAACTCTACCGCAAAGGTTATTTCATTGAGTCTAAACTGTCTGCTGCTATTGATTTTTGAGAGAAGATGAGCACAACAAGCACTAGTTAATGTCAATTGTTTTGCTAAGGAGAGCAGTACAGTAACTCAGTCATATGACCCAAAGATTTCACATCAGAAATGTGAACTATAAGTATAATAAAGTTCTGTTGTAGTTGAAAAATTCTAACCATTGTCTTAGTAACAGTTTTGTAGATTCATTTTTAAATCTGTGTAACTTGTTTGTAACTTCTTGTAACTGGAAGTTGCTTACTTAGTGTTTAGCATATAGACATTTTTAGTATGTTTAACCTCTTTTTGCAGCTTCTGTTCTTCTCCTAGGGAGAGGAAATGGGACCACTTTTAAATCCTGTTGGCAGGGAAATGTGCATGGCCTCATGTGCCACTGTAAGTGAACTGATTTTACACAATAAAAGTTTGCCCAGCTAGAGATGAGGTTCGTCCGCGGTTCTGTCTATCAATTTTCTGTCCTTGTAAAAGAAATCACATCAGTCTGTTACAGAAAACAAGACTTGAAGTAGAGACCTTGCTCAAAGGCAGGATGAACTGTGTTTGTGATAGGCATTTGTTCTACTCCTTTCTGAAAATAACCAGTGATGAAAATTCCGTGTTCTCTTTCAATATATAATTTTCCTTACTACTGAAGATTATTCTTGTTATTGAAGAATTCTCTAAGGAAATGCATTCTGTGTTCTGAATCTCTGATCATTCTCACCACTCAACTGTCCTACCACCAGGAGGTATCCTTCAGTTGCTGTGACCAGACTGGAAAGTGTGCTAATCTTTGCTTGTAAGCTTTCAGCTGAGTAGTAGGAGGGCTAATTCACACTTTAAAATGAGGTTTCTATTGTGCATATGTATTTTAGCAGCTTGACGTTTATGATTCCTGATCACATTATGATTCACTGTATCTTCCTTGCTTCCACAGAGTGTGGTATGGAATTTTGCCTCCATTCTTAGTAAACTGCATATTTTTCTATGTGCCTTCTCCCAGTGTATTGTGTGGTTCAAATCCCAATTGATTCTGCTGTCTGGTGTGTTTGCTGCTGCTTTCAGCTTGCAAGTAGAACGCATGTACCCTCCCATACTAATTAAAAACATGCTGAGTAGTACCAATAGTGGGACAGACTCACACAAAACACTGCTTTGTGTGTTCCCCTGTTTGAAAATCAGCTAGTGATGATTCTTCCTGGGCAGCACTGACATTCTTAGCTATTTTTCCCTGTTTTGTGGTATGAACATGTTATGTTAAACAAGGGTCAAAAACCTGGATAAAGGCGAAATATCTTCCTCCTACTGCATCTGCCCCTATACCAAAAGCTGTAACTCTACTGCACAAAGAAATGAGACGAGTTAAACATACTGTCTTTCACAGGTGCCCTTTTCTGTGCCTACAGCTTATTTTTAGAAGTTTTTGACAGTATTTTCCCAAGAGATAGTACGTAACTGGTCTATAATTCTCTTGCTCTTACCCACTTTTACTGCATTGTAAGGGTACCCAAGTAATTTTTCGGATTGTCTGTACCCCTCTAGTCCCTTCCTAATTTTCAAAAGTAAAACTGAGTTTGACTCCTCTAACAGTTAGTCTTGTGGGCCAAATTTCATCAGCACTTAGTAATCAACTGAGAATCACTAGCCAATTCTATACCTTCTGTAACCTTGTTGTTGACCACTGCTGATGCTAGCTGTCAGCAAGTTTGATCTTTATCAGATATTTGCTAGAAGCTAAAGATCATATTAATAAATAAAGTTTTCATATTCTTTTTGGTTTTGTCTGTAAATTACATTTGCTTGTCATTTCATGTTCTTCTTGTCACTAAGGAGTTTGTGAAATATTTTTTCTGCTATCCTGTGTCTCATGCCTTTTGTGGATGATTCATGTGATGGTTTGTGACACTTTTCTTACGGTAGAGAGTAAACTTTGTCCAAAGATTGGTATTTCTTCTCTAGTCTGCATTCAGACTATGAAATCCTGTGGTTGTGTGGTGCAGGATTCCTGATACGGTATCAGTCTAGCCGCCGGAAAAGCTGGTAGCCTCACTAGAGGGCACTGTAACTTGTCATTCACCCCTTTAGTGCAGCAGAGTCCCAGTGGGGCTTACCTGGATGCAATGGAAAAGAAAAATATCTTTAGCAGAAAGTAATGCTTTTTGTGTATATGCGTAGAAAAAAACCAGAAAATTAAAAAAACCCAAACTGAGATGAAGTGTTGATTTAATTGATCCCACTGAATTAATTTATTTATTTATTTTAGAACTCTTCACCTATCGGTGCTCCCCAGGTAACCATCCAGCAGTACCGTTAACCCTTCAACACTTGCCAATACTAGTAGGTACTTCCTATTTTCCAAGCCTGTGTTGCTTTAGATAATTCTGAGCAGGCTCATCAATACTTGTGAAACTGTGTAAGAAATGAAGATTGAGAGAGTGATGCAAAAATGGTACCTTTTATGTCCTCCTTCAAAAACTTCTTAACTGCATTGATTCTCTTCAGGGACTTTGAATTAGCTGACAGTATGGAGTTTTCTTTATGCTAATTTGTGATTTGAAAATTTTAGCATGAAATTATGAATGTAATTTCCCACACCATTCTCCTGGGGAAACTGGCTGCTCATATCTTGGATATATGCGCTCTCTGCTGGGTGAAAAATTGGCTAGAAGGCCGTGGGCGGAGAGCGGTAGTGAATGGAGTTATCCAGCTGGCAATTGGTTACTAGCAATGAATAAGCCCAGGTGGCCAAGAAGGCCAATGGCATCCTGGCCTGTATCAGCAATAGTGTGGCCAGCAGGACCAGGGCAGGGATTGTCCCCCTGTACTCGGCACTGGTGAGGCTGCACCTCAAGTGCTGTGTCCAGTTCTGGGCCCCTCACTACGAGAAAGATGCTGGAGCTGGGGAAGGCGCTTGAGCACAAGTCCTGTGAGGAGCAGCTGAGGGAGCTGGGTTTAGTCTGGAGAAAAGGAGGTTCAGGGGGAACTTACCGCTCTCTACATCCACCTGACAGAAGGTTGTAGCGAGGTGGGGATTAGTCTCTTCTCTCAAGTAACAAGCAATAGGATGAGAGGAAATGGCCTTAAGTAGTGTCAGAGGTTTAGAGAGGATATTGGGAAAACTTCACAGAAAGGGCTGTCAGACATTGCGCAACACTGTTCAGGGAACTGTTGTAGTCACCGTCCCTGTGGGCAATTAAACACTGTGTAGATGACGCTTGGGGACAAGTATTTCAGTGAGGAAGATGGCAGTGTTAGGCTAATGGTTGGACTCAATTATCTTAGAGGTCTTTTCCAACCTAAATAATTCTATGATTCTGTGCTTCTACTTCTTTAAATGCTTTCACTTTTAGCGCTGAGACACATTTTTTATGTTAAATAAGATATATTTAATCAGCACAATAGCCACTTTATCACTAAATAAGTACAGAAATATTTTCAACACCCAGCCATTCATAAAAACTAGCCAGAAAAATGTGCATAGTAAAAGAAAAGTTTGCTATAAGTTCAGCAGTATAAAATCTTAAGATAGAAATTTTACTTTTTATGTCATTATTGTAAATTTATGAACCCTGAAGTTGGATAGTTTTTGTGCATTTCCAGAATGCAAAATTTGTCAAAGATGACCTGTTTATTGCAGAAGCCAAGTGAGAAGAAAAAAGATAAAATCTGATGTGTATGTGACTGCTTCTGGTTGGTGTATTTTTCTTGGTATTGTGAAAGTTGTATTGTTTGCAACATGTCGTAATTCTGAAGTATTTTTTACATTTGACCTGTCATCAAAGTGAATATATTCTTGAGTTTTTTCAGTGCTTCAACCAATGTAAAATTTTCCCAAGAGAAGCAGTTTTGCTTTGAGGACCATCAAAAGATTCCATGTTTCTTTGGCAAGACTTTCTAAATGCATACAGGCCTGGAGCTGAATATTCTTTCCTATGAGAGAAAAATCAAAACATGAAGGAGAGACTTAAGAGGAAAAGAATTAATGGAAGTAATGTTTGCTTGCAGCAGAAATGTCCAGAGCAGTGACAGCTTTGTGTATGTCTTGGAGTGACAGTGTAGCAATTTTTTAAACTACGCCTACCTATATCAGTAACAATTCTGCCAGAGAAACCTGGCTCTCAATTTGTTGGTAGTGAAAACACTGCCAGGCACCTTTACTTTTGCCACAAGCCCTGTGGAGACTAGTGCAAATCCAGTTTCCTGCCTGTCTTTGGGGGAAAACAGGGAATGCTCAGTTCCCTGATACTGCCAAGCACTAATCAAACTTCTCCTGGTGTTGATTTCAGCAGGCACGTGGTGCTTTGGGAGTGCAGCGGCGATGGACGGGTGGCTGCTCCTCTTTGTGGAGGACTAGGATGTTGGAAGTGGGATAGCAATTAAGTGACTGTTTCCAATCTTGTAGTGTTGCCTATGCTGCTCTACCAAAAGCACTAACTCTCCTTGCTTCTCAGGGGTGTGTAACCAAAGGGATGAGTTATGTCTGTTTAAGATTTGTAACCAGAAAAACAGAAATGCTTACTGTGTAATTTTTGTCATGTGGATAAAGTAGAGAGGATTTGGTCCTTAGTAAAGAGTTACAGTGTAAAGCAATGAGATTCTACACTGATTCTTTTTTATCAAATCATTGCAAAAGTGTTTCTTAAAGACGTTTCTGTCTCATAACTTCACTGGCCTCTGTCATTAACATTTCTCACAAGCTCCATGAAGGTAGTTCTAATGTGTGGCTTCAGTACTCGCAGAAGAACCAACTTCTCACAACTGTGATTTCAGTCACTGCAATGCAAAATTTATAGGTGCTGCCTCCTGGTCTCTTCTCTGGAGCTCAGGGGGAGTATAAAAAGTGGATGTGTCAGCCTGCCAGGTGGGGCACTCTAGTGTGCATGTGTGAAAAAATTGTTATAAAAGAAATGGTGAGGACATGAGCTGTATAGTTGTGATTGTGACTATTTTAATACTTGTTTTACTTTTTCGTCTGGATCAAGTTTATAATTGTATTCCACTGCTGGGCTGTGGTGTTGATTTTCTGTTTTGTTGGGTTTTGGGGTTCTTGTTTTGCTTTGGTATTTTTTTTTCTTCAAAAATTTGGGATAGGCTGTCATTGGGATTTGGTACTTTTTAAAAAATAATGATATTAGGCATAATAGAATTCCTCCCATTTTTCCCCCTGGATTTGGTACTTGTCTAACAAAGAGGCAAATTAAAAGATGCACCTAAAAGTAATGTTAAAAGAGAAGATTATAGACTATATTACAATTAAATTTTAGTTAGATCTTGAGGTCAGAGACAAGTGTGCATTGTGTGTGTTCTGCTCTATACTTCAGCATAGACACTCCACAACTGCAACAGTTTAAGTCCTGTACACAGGACTTAAAAAATGAGGAACCAAAAATTATTATCACTTCATTTCTCTTCAGTTCTACAAGGCTAAAATAAATAAAACAAAAAAGCCATGCCTTGTTTATTTTGTCTCTGGAGATGAATAAAACAAACAAATAAACAATTTAACGATTATTTCAGTTGTTCCAAATGTGCAAGTGCACAGAAAATGTTTATAAATCACTCCTGCTTTGTATTTGAGCTTTGACTGAATTTAACCTTGTTAAAAAAAAAAAGAACAGAAGGGGAAAAAGAACCTCAAGCCAGCTTCTCTCATGGCTTGATTTCTTCTCTCCCCGCTGCCCATTGCCTGTAATGCTGCTGTTCAGGCTGTATTTTAAGCTTGAGCCTGTTGAGATGCCATTCAAACTTAGTGTTTATCAATGGTTACCACAGAGAGGTGTCTCAGAAACCTTCTGAGTTTTCCTATGCCTATCTCAAATTCCTCTCAGCATGAGTAAATTATAACTTTTAATGGTGAAACTAGCGTTCAGCTTGAAAGGTAAATCTGGCAATTTATGTGAAAGTTGCTTAGTGGTTTTTGTGTTTTCTGATTAGCTCAGGGTATTTTGCATGATCAAACAGGAAAATCATTCTCAGCAGAAATAATTTGCAGAGTTTTGCGGAAGCATGAGGTGTGTTTTAGCTGAGCTTTGTTATCCAGCTGAGAAAAAAACCCAGCTCTCTTTATTTGAATCTGTTCATCTGTTTGAACATGATGTCCTTTTATTATCTGCTGCAGTTCTCATGGGGATATTTAATTTATTAATAAAATTAAGTAATTTCATTATCTCCTGATTTTAATATGGAAAATGTTTTCTTTATTGAAAATTGAATTTGCTGTTCAGGGATAGGTTGGTGGAGACTGTATACTGTGCTTATGAAGGGAAACATTGAGAACATAAATCTGGAAAAAGCTTAAGCCTTTCTATTTCTCCACTCTGACTTCAGACAGGGAGTATTTTATATTGCAGTAAGGTTCATGCTGTCATCCTCATTTCAGTTAGGTGGCTGCATATTTTTAATTTTTTTGTGATCTGAAACAAAGGTCAAATGCTTCTTAATTTTGATAAAGTTTATCTCAAGATTTCAGGGTTTAAATATAAAGTAGATTTACTAAGCACAACATATACATCTTTGATACTGTCATGCAATTAAGACACTTTTAAATAGTTAAATGTCTTTTGAGTGTGTAAGATACTATACTCTCGTGCTTCAGTTTCTGTCATGGCATTATAGGAGGCGTGGTATAGAAGCTTTCTAGTAAGCAGATATATAGCTATTTAGTTTCAAGTATGTTTCCTAGCCAGTACAGCCTCTTTTGTGGGATACATAAACTTTCATGACTTTTAAGAGGAAGTTTGCAGCCATATTCTACCTTTAATACTGCCTGTTTTAGTAGATATTCTGACTCTGGTCTTAGCATGATATTTTTCTCTAAAGCTGTGCAGAGGCTATTGTGGTCTGATTGTTAAGATTAGGGCTTTGTCTAATTTCAGACCACTTTGGGCTGTGTTCCTGGAAAGGGGATCTTTACTGAATAGGCCAGAGTGTGTCACCTTCCAAACAGCAGAGATTTCAGGATGTTTTCTTGAGGAACCTTTCCATTTTTGATCACCTATTTCCTTTGATTTACTCACATTACCAGGAAACAAAGAAGACAGAGAGCAACTCCCTCTTTTTCTTTGTCAGAGGGTTTTCTTAACCTGGGAGTAGTTCTCTGGTAATTTGTGGGCTTAGTATAGATTCTGGCATGGCAGGAAGTCTGTAGTGTTTATAGGTAATTTTGGGTACATGTTATGGGTTATTGGTTATTCATGTCTTAGTAAGCATAGCGGTTGCTTGACACAAATATTTGAGTAGTGTTTTCTAGAAATGGGGGCCTCAAGATGAATTTGGTGTATTGCCATAATCCTGGTTTGCTTCTGTTGTATGCAGACTTCTTTCAAGTACAAAAGTATGCTGTTATTTCATCAAGAACTGGTCTTTGTTTCTGTACCAGAACAGATGAAAATGCTAGAAGTAGCTCAGTAAATTGATGAAAACAAATAGTGCCTTTTAATTCCTGGTGATAAATCGTGATCTAAATTAGGATCACAATTAAATATACATAATTATTGCAACAATTGAAATTGAGAGCAACAGACGGCTTATTACTTAAAATCCTGTTTCACAAATCAGACCGTGAGTGTTAAAAGGCTCTAATTGCCATACTTTAATGTTATTTGGCGGTAAAATCTGTTTAAAGTCACAGTCATGTTAACAGTATCTGGAGAGAGAGTTATGAATTAAGAAGAAAATAATACACATGCAATTGCTTCCTGTAGTCTAAACAATGCACAGCACATAGAATTATATGGTCTGAAGTGGGACTGGTACTTCTTGCCTTCTCCAGTATTCCACAATCTCCATTAGTTAAGTCATGCACTTCTAAAGGATTGCCTAACAACATAGTCCTGTGGGTGAGTGGACAGATGGCACAAGTGTAACAGAGGATGAGTAGTGGTACTGCAGCGATGTGGTTGATGCACCAGCCACTGATCACCTCTCTTCTGAGAGAGATATTTGTGTCTTGGCTAAGAATGTTTGGGATATAGAAGACCCCAGTTTGCTTCCCTGCGCCAAAATAAGGTCATGTGTCCTTCCAATGAAGTGACACTACTGGCTTTTAACTATGGGTATGTGTATTTTAAGGCTCTAATGAGAACTTCAGTTGTAGACTGATGATAAATCTTTATTTTCTAACAAAGTTATATTGGCTTTTTCACCCCAAAAGTATAATAAATATCTATATACATACTTTTTTGGATGAACATTTTTTAAAAAAATTTTGTCCATTTTTATGATAAAATGTTGTTAAAACTTGTATTTTCCTCTTCAATTTCTTTGTGTCCTAATAGTTTTCTTTATAGGAGCATAAAAATTATAAAACAGCAGTATTCACTCTCACAGCAGGAAGTAGGGGCCAGAGAAAAAGCATAAAATGAAATTAAAATTGCATAATTTCTAAAAACAAGAGGGATAAACACTTTTTGTCACTATTTGGTGTTTTAAATTGAACTACTTGGCTGTGTGATTACAGAAACTGGACATTAGTAACAATTTTTTTGATGTTCATAGAAATGGAAAAGAATATTTCAGAGTGCTCTGTAAGAAAAGAGACTAAATTTAAAGTTCCTACAGGGAACAGAGAAACTTCTTTCTTTGCAGATAAACTCAGAATTAATTTCACACTGCCCCTTCTGTACAACATGTTTGATCCTCAGAGGATTGTGTATGAGAAACAAAAGGTAGAACCCAGTCATAAGACTTTTCATTTTCCTCTCCATTTCTGATTTTGGTGTCCAGCTGCTCTGCATTTTGAGAAGTGAAGTGATGTGTTGAAACATGAGCTGGTTCTGGCCTAGGATTGCTTAGCCAGGTCTGCCCACAAGGAATTGAGTTTTCAGTGACTGAACTGTGGTTCAAACTGCGGTGCAAAACTTACACATTTTACTGTTACTTTCATCACAGCTAAGAGAGGTATTTCTGTGCTCACTCGTAGCTTTACTTCTTAAAGAAGGGAATGTGAAAGCAGGGAGTAGGGGGTACTGTTTAACCTTTTCTTCATGCTTGTTTGCTCAAGGTGTCTGAGAGTGCTCAAGTGGAACAGCTGTGGGGCTGGCCAAGCCGAGTCGGGAGAGGTCTTGACTCAACATGTGCAGATACTGGGGAACAGGCTGCTGCCTGCAGCCAAGTGCCTGTTTTCTGCACTAGGTCCAGCAGAGTCAAGCTGCCTATTACTGCTGCCTCTGGGAGGAGGGGAAGTAGATCAGTGATCATATCTCTGGGAACTTTTAATCCCCTTTGCTGGCTGTTGTCATTTCCAGTCCTTCTCATCCCTCTAGCAGTGATGGCAGCAGCAAGCCTGTTCTCCTAACTCTTGGCGTGTCTTCTTCTCGTAGCTTCAGCCTCTTATTCCTGGAGTAATACGATTATGTTGCAAATAAGTCTCACTAGCTTTGGCTCAAAGTTTCGTGAACTGTAATCCCAGGTTTTTCTGACTTGCAATGAATAGGAAGAAATTTTTTCCTGCCAGTCTCACTTTCTCTATTGTGTGAGACAGTACTGACTACCTGCACTCACTTCGCTGTGAATCTGTGCGAAGTATTTTGTATTGCCTTATGGAAGCACTGCTTCGTCTAAGCATTGAAATGATTTTCTTTTAGAAGGACCCCTACCAATAAGGCAAGCACTGGTCATTTACTGAAGAAAACTGTGTTTAAAATGGAGTCAAATATTCTATTCTAAGATTGGTGAGGCAGAATTTTTATTATCCATGTGTGTTTTGTACAAAACCTTATATTGCAAAACAATGTCAGCAGGAGTTTTACTGCTACAGGAGAATCATACAGATGAAACCACAGACTGTTTTTTTGCAGGTAAAATGCATATAGTGAGTTTAATTCAAATGCTGCAGAAGTCCAGTCACATATTGATCTTGGCTTGATTTACAGGTTGTATTCTGTAGCCACTTTACAAAACTTGTACTCATTTTTCATCTTTAATGACCCTATGCTTGTATTGCATTTTGAGACTATGTGGCATCCATCTGGTGGCTAATTGAACACCTGAAATCTCTTGTTACTTGATAATTAATGATTCTTTGTGGGCTAATCAATGAGATATCTGACTGATAGAATGTGTGTTCAAAGAAAAAGGAGGATAGACTTTTGGTAAATGACTTACTATTTATGTGACTCTTCCATGGGAATGACATGACCACGTGCGTGAGTTCTTGCCATTTAACTGATTTTTCAAGTCAAGATTGACATGGTGTCTGATAAAAACAAAATCATGTACAAATTTTAAAAAAAAGTGAAACGCATATTGAAAGGATATCCTATGGAGTTAGAGAAGTGTTCTGATTACAGACGAAAAAAGTAAGTGTATCCTTAAACAGTCCAGGGTATATAAACTGAAGACTGGTGTTAGATTTGGCCAGTTGTGAAATACGAATGTCTATGGAATTTCAGTCAGTAAATGAAAACAAATATACCTATTTGTAATTCTGATTTTTTTGTTCTCAAGTTTCAACTCATTACTTTGACAATAAAACAGGAGTTAAATTTATTACCCTTCTTTATAATGTGTTCAGAAGTGAATGATCTGTACTGATACTCCCAAAAGCCAGAGTAATTGTTCATTTAAATTATATATCTTACAAGAAAGCAGTAGGGAAGCTAGATTTCTGCTACTGTGTTTTCTTTGAGCTGTTGAGTTCTGTATAAATCTTCAGATTATTCAAAATCAGAAGCACAAAATGCTACATATAAATAATCCTCACTTGAGGATTTTCACCTCACAGTGAAAATTACAAATTTCCTCTAAATTATTTAGTTAAGGGTTTTGGATTTTTGAAATAATGTAATTTTTTTTCTCATGGCTATTCACTATTTTCTGAGAGGTCAGTTGTCATGTCCTCCAAGCATATGTGGCAAAGGAACAAGTAAAGAAACTCCATATTAGATAGGTTAAAATTTTATCAGCCAAATCAGTAATATAAAATAGTAGCCAAGGTATAACATAGACATTCATTAAAGAGTAAAATAAGTATAAACCAGACAATCGTTTTACAGCCTGCAGGAGGTGTTTGCAGCATTCATGTGCCAGGCATCACCGTGTTATATTTGTCTGTCTGACTTTTATTATGAGGAATATGCAAACCACAACAAAAAATTCTTGTCAGTGTTTGTTAGCACAGATGTATCAGCAGTACAGGAAGGAAAAGTAAAACTGAAGTCATCATAGAGGAGGACACAGTCATCAACGTCAGGTAACTCCTTTCTGGAAAGGCTCTGAATGATGTATTTTTTATTTTGTATCTTTTTCAGGAGTTTTTTGTAGCCAGGATATTTTTTTTTCACTGAATTGCGGGAGCAAGGCTTTATTTTACAGGTGTAATCTGTTGCCCAGTGCTGTGCTGTTACTGCTTGTGTTATGGTTTAACTTTGGCCAGGGAATGGAGAATGTTTCCTGTGGCCTAAGACTATAGCCTGTTTTTGGAATAGTCTTCTCAGTGAGATGGTAAGCTCTCTGGGAATGGCTTCTGGAGGGTTTTGGTTTCTTCTGGGTTGGTGGCAAGAGGCAGTGTCTAAGAAAGTAGTTGACTTGAGAATTAGAGATTTTGCTTGTCTCTCTGATTGATGCTTTTTCATTTGAAACCAAAAATTATTTTTAGAGCAAAATGGAAGCATGTGAGAGTGACTATGATATCCTGATTACATCACTCACCTAGGTGATAAGGTGCTCAGGTTGTTTATTCACAAGGATATTTATGGGTATCTCTACAGCTTTGAATGATTTTAGTGAAGTTGTTCACTGCAGGAAAATCTAAAGGGCTGTACTAAAATGCTGTTTCGGGGAGTGGAGGCTAATTTGAAAGTCAGTCTTTGCATATTGTTAAAGAAACTAATTTCAAGTCTCAAAAATAACTAATTTTTATGAGAAATTGAATAAGTTTTCCTTTCGGTTTTATCCTAATTAATTTTTGTTGTTTTTCAGTTCTGAGACCAAACCAATAAGATTTATACACGTGTACACCTGTGAGCAGATACCTCTCTAAACAGGGTATAATGCACAATAGGGTTTCTGTAGCAGAGGTACTCAGGGGACAAATTCTTAAGGTGACAAATTCTGTATCTGTAAGGTCAATTCCCAACCTATCAACAGAGGTGAGCTGTAAGAAGATACCTGATGTCATTAGAAGATTAATATATCTAATATATTTCACTGTGAGAGACTGAGATGTTAATGGTTAGCATCTCACACATTGTTAAGATCGGTAAAGGACTTTGCCCACTTTTCTGGTTCCACGTGTGGTGATACCGTTCTACTCTTACCCTTTCTGTCTCTTTAGTTCTTTTCCTTATATGTTTTCTTTAAGTGTTACTTCTATGTTTTCATTTTGCTATATTACTATAGATAATAATAACCAAAATGGCTACATATCTACTTTCCATTGCAACCAAACTGTTCTAAAATAAACCCTACATAGATAGATATATATATATATATATGTATGTGTGTATATATATATTTTCTTTTATAAACGCGAATCATTCAGTGTTGATCCACTCTAATCAAAACAGAGGGATCAATTAACAAGAAGCTGGGTTACCCTAGCCTTCTGGGGAGTGGGTTGTAACACTCATGTAGCACCCCAAAAGATAAATCATTAATCAGCTTTGCTTTGCAAGTCTATCAGTGTGGCCATTGGCCTGAGTCACAGCAACTCTCTCTTATCCCAGTGCACAACTATGATCGACTTGACATTGCAGGCTTTAAAGCAAACCAACAGGTATCTTTAACATCTCTGTGCATGTATATTTGCTGTTTGTGTTCAGCATCTCAACACTTCTAGCAGGCTTTTAGAAGTAGTTAACATTGAGTTAATTTGCATTCACACAGGTAACCTGGTATTTACAAAATTTTTTAGTAAAAAGAGGTAGAATAGTGTGACTTTAATACAGGAATGGCAGCTTGCCTTAGAAATCATGGATGGTTTGCTCAGGCATCTCTATGTGAGAATGCATGCATTTGTCCTCATTCAGCCCTCCCTCTCTTCTCCCTGAAGACATACACAGAAAGATTGTTTCTATGGTAATGTGCAAAGTAAATTAACAAATAGGAAGATTAGTTTCTACACCTTGACATGCTCCCCTTCAAACCTCAAATTAGAGATTCAAAACTTTATTCCTGTATGCAGATCTGATTTACATGAGGAACACCACCTTAAAGTTTTAATATTTGTCCTTCATGTTTTTCATCAGTGTCCAATCCCTCACTCTTTATTTTGGTGTGAACAGCTCTGTTTTCAAGTACAGACTCTTCACACTATGCATACAGTGCCCAGCACGGTGGGACCTCATTGTTTTTATATGGATACTGGTGTAGCATATGTAGCAAATGGGTTTGAGAGCAGGTATTTTTTTATGCAATCAATTTATTTTAGTCTTTGAAATGTCAGCTCTTGCTATAGGGGTTCAGTGAAACTTGAGAAAATATGGGACAACTGTAATGCAAATAATTGAATAAACTGAGTATCTTATCACATAGGTGTCTTCTTAAATCTTGGGTATAATGGATCGGACTCTTTATTGCAGTCCTGAGTGGATGATTAAAAAAAACCCCAAAAAGCGGATAAACCATTGAAATGTACTGGAATACAGTTAATTTTGGATTTCTCCTCCCTGTAGTTCTGTAGCATAGTTAATACTTTCTGAATGCTAACAGAAATTGTCCCTGGTGAGAGTGAAATTGGTGGGAAATGTAGAATATATGATGTATTTTATTTCTTTTTTTTCTTCTTTGCTGATGTGTAGTCTTAAAGTTGGTTTTACCTGATGCAGTTTTGTGACTGTATGCAGTGAAGGCACTATTGGAAAAATGTAAGTGATAGGAAGTGTTTCATTTACCCTGTTTGTGAAGATGTATTTCATAATCAAGTTCTTAAATATTAAAAGATTAATTTTTACATTTGAAGGAAATCTGCACTGGTAAAGTACATAAAACCACTGCAAATCAACCATGCTTAGTATAAAAATCTGTCATGGAAACAGTGTCAATTTGTGCTGCTCCCCCAACTGTCAAATGGACCCAAGAATTATGAAAGCAAAATTGCCTGTTCAAAGCAATGTAATTGCAAGACACTTTAACTTTTATGGTGTCCAGTTTGAATGGCCTCATAGAACCAGGTTTGTCAAGGTTTTCAGCATTTTCTGAAGGTGTGATACAAACAGATGCTCTCAAAATGCTCACTAAACTGCCCAGAATTACTAGTCAGTTCTAAAATGTGATGGCCCTGGCCTTGCACTAATTGAAGTTAGACCAAATACCAGCAGGAAGGGAATTAAGTTTTTCTGAACAAAGTATTGTGACTGATTTACCAATTTGTCGTTCAGTCTATCAGAGGACAATGCTGTAAAACTATAGAGGCTTTTTCATTTGGAGGTAGGCTTGAGTACTTAATGCAAACATCTATGCGTTTCATGCATGGTAGGAATAAATTCTCTTCAGGAAGACTCAAGCCTAGGAAAAGAATGAAATAAGAAAAAGAACTCTAGTTTAATGTATAGCATAGCACAGAAGTGTTTAACAACAGTTACCAAAAAAGCTTTTTACTTTAAATAGTCAGTGCAATGAAGGTTTCCAAGACTTGCCTTGAGAGGGAGGGGGAAGAAATGAACCCAAAACATGAAAAAACCAAGCTCCAAACACCAGGAAGGTATATATCTTACATGAGGTGAAAACCTGACACTGCTGTGACTTCTCAGCTGAATGTAATGCAAAGAAAATTAATCCGCTTTAACTCTTACATCTTTTATGGAGCTTACAATAGCAGAAAGAGGAAAAAAAAAGGTTTAAAAATTGCTAAGCATTAAAAATGCAGACTCCAAATGAATGTGAATGATAGCAGCAGATGTTTTGTTTCTGATCAGCAGTCAGTTCCGATGTCTGTCTTCCCTACAAACTGTAGCTTTTACAGGTAATTAGCGCTTTTATTTTTCTTCTCATCTTTAAATGGGACACAGTAGCATTTTTCACAAGAACAGCTAAAAAGGGCTGCAAGAGGATGGATTTTTGTAATGATTACTTTACAGTTCTTCTTTTGTCTTAGCTGAGCAGTGTTCAGCACTTAATGTACCTGTCTTGTGAGGCTGCATTTTGGAGGATATTTTCCTTTCTGTAAAATTATTTCATTTCCTATCACTCCCGCCTTTTCCATTCAATTCCCATTCCTGTTTCAGTTTTCCCATGGAAAATAAGTTTTTAAAAATTCTTTACAGACTGGTTTCACTTTGGAAACCTTAAGCTTGCAGTGAATGATCTAAGCTTTTACAGATAAATTTAAGGAGACTGGTGGGAATGTAACTGTAAATTGTATTCTTTATCTGAATGCAGTGTATTGTGCTGGGTCATATCAGATGTTAGATGTAGTTGGAGCAATACCTGCTCATGTAGGCATCCAGGTTTGATTACTGATACCTGTTTTAAAATTCAACTGCATATGTCATAAATTCTCTGCTGTTTCGAAAAGCCACAACCATTTTTCTTGGCAGGACTCGGGTTTGTGACCCACCTGCATGGGTGTTCCTCTGCCCACCTTGCTCTCTCCTTTGGGTATTTCTCCTTTTGGGATGTTCAGGTGTTTCCTGGGGGTAGTCTGCATCTGGGTCGGGTATAGATTCCTCTTCTGTAACTATGGCAGCCCTGGAGAATCGTGTTTCTTAAGAACAGTATCCACAGATGAAAGGGTGCGAGAGGAAGGAGCTTTCGCAGACATTCTAGTTCTCTAATGGATCTTTCTAATGGACAAAATAAAGGGAACCATTTCTTCTCTCTGCTCCGCAATAAACTCGAGACCTCTTTTACCCCGACATACAGTGCTCTGGTTTAGTTGACATGATAAGTGTTCAGTCAATGATTGGACTTGGTGATATTACGGGTCTTTTCCAAAGTTAATCATTCTGTGATTCTAAAGAAATAATGTAAATTTCATGGTGAATTTTCTTACATTTTTAACAAACCAATCTTGAAAAACAATAACAGTCCCAAGAAGTATTTGTAAATCAGAGCACCACAGGATTAAATTTTAATTATTACATGTGTGAAAGTTGACATTGGCACCTAATTGTGCAGCATTATTGGACTATATCTAAGTATTCTGAGTTACAACAGCTAAAGGATCTACCAGCATTCTAGAATATTAAGACAAAATTTTCTTTAAAACAGGGAGAAGATATTGTATGAAGAATTACTTTTCTACAGGTAACTTACTGAGAGATAAATTACACTGGCACATTTGATATTTTTTGATATTTGATGTTTTTCTTAAAGGATATAAATATCCATTTATGTATAATTTAATGTTCTTATGGTTAAGTGCAAGAATTATCTCTTCTGTGTGGAAAGACGAGAAGAACAAATGTACTTAATTAAAAATTTTATTCAAGGGGGTGTGTATGTGAGAGGGGTGATGATAATGTTGCTTTGGAAATTTTAGAGCTGTAGATGTCACCAGCATGTTACAGCATGGGTGGGAAAACAAACCCGTTGTGTATATTTGCTTTGCTCTCTCAGCATTCTATTAGAGAAGATAATTCATCATATCTGACAAATAAAAGGCTCTCTTTTCAGATCCCACTGTTGTGTAGACCTCAGGTACAATCCAGAGTCTTAATTTTTCGTGTTAAAAGAACAGTATGGTTCTTGGAGTTCCGGATGTTCTCAGGTTTAGTACTGGTTCAATAAAGTATATCTCTTGGGGTTGGCTTAGGAATATGGCCAGTGAAACAAATAATTCTTTCTCTCAGTAGACACTAGTGCTAGTGGTGCTTCTACCTCGATGGACAAGAGGTGTGCTTTTCCCCCCCTCTATCTTCAAAGTGCCATTCTAGAAGGCACTATTATTTGCTGTCATTCTCAGGTCTGAAAGAATGACTGAGTCTTCTGTCCCCCAAGGTTCTGAGACAAAAATACGTGAAAGGAACCCAAATCGATTGCTGATGTGGAATTCTTTATCTTCTGAATTATTTGATGAAGTTCACAAACAAAATTCTGTTTCCTCTTCATTTTAGTGTATCTGATTCTGCACTAAGTAGCCATCTACAAAGTGGGAGTGGGAGGAAAGCAGGACAATAGTTTAATTTTAAAGATGATAGCATAAATTAAGACAAGAGGGTGCTCATGACTGTTTTCAGTGATTGCTACCATTTACGGTAAAAATTACTGTTGCAAAAAGATACATTTTTATTACAGAAAGATAAACAACTAAAAGATTAACAAGGTAAAAATTCTGAAAATTATCTGACATGCAAAATTTATGAAATAAATTAATTTTAAAGCCATAGTTGGGTGTTTGGAGTGTAGATGTCCTTGTTTCTACAGCTGTGGTGTTCAACTGAATGAGCCTTAATGTTTTGAGCTTTCAGACTAACAGTGGAAGCTTGGATAACATTTAGGATTTGATTTTTAATAATTACAGAACCATACACTGTACAGACTAGAAAGATTATTCAGTTAATTTGCATTTTGAAAGAAAATTTTCAGCTCTGTGTTTAAACTCTGTGGATACCTTAGTCCTAATCCTACACCCACTTGTGATTAACAGGACACATGCTAGAATTTAGTTGTGGGCATCCTTACCATGAAAGGTGCAGTTTTTGATGCTTTTTTTGAGGATATTTTTGAAACTGTTTTAAAAGTTAGGTCTTCAAAAAGCATGGAACTTGTTAATTTTCATTGTAGTTTATGATAATTTTAATATTATTATAAATGGGAGGTTGTCCTTTGCAGTCTATTTCCGTTACATCTTTCAAATCTGTACTCAGTTTCTGTTTGGGGGGAATATTTATCTCTGGAAATACATGTAGTGCAGTCAAAGTGGAATAAAAAACACTGCCAATTGGTTTTAATACATTTTATTTAGATGCTTGAGATTGTACTTTCTTAATGGGTCCCACCTTATGAGAAAAATAGCGCCTTTGAGGGTGATATACTTCATTACAACTGTTGCATACAGTGATTAGGGGTACAAATAAATTTCATGTAATTGACATTGACATGAGTTAAAGGCGAAATTTCAGTGCAGGAATACAGAATAATTTGTTGGTTCTTTGAATTTTTTTTCATGTTCAGCCAGTTTGAGGATAATTAAGTGATAGGGATATAGTTACTCCTATAAATAGAGAAAAATACTAAAGAAATGCAATATTTTTAATGTGGAATAACCTTATGGTTTCTGTGTTTGGTTTTGTTGTTTTGCTTGGTTTTCTTTTAAGGCAAAGTATTTAACTTTGTGGGCTAGAAACCAAATTGTAATGCATCATATCTTCAATGAATAATGTGAACTATATTAAAAAGTTCTGAAATGCTTGGTTTGTTTCAGTTACAGAAATCACATGTTTACCCTGAGACCTTGATCTAGGCGGAATGACAAGTTTTTTCAAACGTGCCTGTTGAACGGTATAAATGGATATTAAAAACCTGTTTCCTCTTCGATGCTCTTAGTCTAGCTTTTGAATCTATGAATGATAGAACTCGTTCTATTCTTGTCCCACTTTCAGTGACTGTAATAACTGGCCATGCTGCATGTAGTGAAATGTAGGAATTGAGACTGGGAGTGAGGAAACCAATGCTGTATTGTCCCTGACACTTCCCAGTACTGTATGAAATACAAAGCAACAGAAATATTAAAATAGCATTAGTCCCACTTATAGGCAATGAATAGTGTTATGTTTCAGTACAACTTTTTCCTGTCATTTGCTCTGTCATATGTTGCTAATTAAAGATTATGGGAGAGAACTCCCTTGAGGTAATGAATAGGTTTAATCTCAATTTGAAAAAGATTTGCTTTGGATGGCCATTGACCTTTACATATTTAAAATGTTTTATGAATTTACCTGTGCTTGCTGGGGCGTTGACTAGCTGATTTTCAGTCTCATGTTCAGGTGTATAATCCTGTTGTTTCAAACCGTGATGGCCCTGTTATCCTTTAACTGTTTATAAGGAGAACCAGTTGGCTCTTCTTTCAAACAAATACTCTCTATATGACAAAAAAAATAGAACATCAGGTAAGTTGTTCACAAAGGCAAGGTCACAGTAAGTTGTAATACACAATACATGACTTTTTGAAGAATAGAAACTTTATTTAAACAGTGTTACACAATGAACAAACTCCATTATTTTTACAAAATATCAAGCTGTTATGCTGAATGCAGAAAGGTAGGCCAAGTGCTAGATAAGTTTCAAACAAAGAAATGATAAATGACTGTTGTATGAGTGCTGGAGAGCTGAGATAAGAAAACCAAAAGGGACGGACTTGGTGGACAAAGTAATTTTTTCCATTTTGTAAGATTATATTTATGAATAAATGTCTCCCAGGAACAGAACTGAACACTGGTGCAAAATATGAAATTAAGATCTCTTTGTGGACTATCTGTGGAAATTTGATGTCACCCTCCAAATTTTGTGTACTGTTTTTGTTCTAATCTATAGTAAAGATTATAAATGAAATGAAAGATAATGAATTTAACTAACACTTATACGGGCCAGCAATGTTTCTGATCCATTGAGGCCCTTCTCCACAATCCTTATACAGCTTTTAGTTTGGCAAATCTCTCTCTAAAATGAAAACTGTCTTTGTTTAGAATCTCAGAAACTGAATTTTCATAACTCAGTAATGCAATGGATTATACATAGATAATTGATTATTTTAGTGATGTATTTATTGAATAATTTCTTTCTGGTCAAGTTGGAGTCTGCTCTCTGCTGCCTCTCTGAAGTTTCATTACGACTGGGAATAATGAGGAATTCTTTAGCAGGTGACAATAGTGTAACTAATTTTGCTTTGCACTTTGACAGTCACTTAAACTAGCTTTGAATATCTGGTGCCTGATTAGATAGTGATTTTCATCTACTTCGCTAGGAGAGATACTTTGCACAAATAGCTGAATAATAGCAGTTCAGTGTAGATCAAAGGTACATAATGAAAGGAAATGTCTAATGGAAATGTGCATCACTCAGCATCTCAGGGAGGGATGTGTCCAAATGCATGAGGAGTATTGTTAAGGTGAAATGTAGTGGTATAAGGTTTTGTAGTTACGAGAGTCACAGTTCTGAGTCACACAGGAAATTTAAAAAAATTATCTTTATAATTCTGTCTTTGATCTTCTTACTTTTAATCTAGTATTCTGTGTTGTCTTGCTCCCAAGGAGAGTGCATATGTGAAACATGAAATTAGGTGCTTTAACAGGCTTTGAATTAAATGCCTCTTGAAAGTCCATTGTGTATGCATACACATGTGTGTGTAATTGTTTGGCAGACCAAATCCTGTGGACATAGGAGTTAAATGTGGTAATGGACTTGCAGTTAAATTTTCAGAGTAGCATTTGTGTATGTTAACGTTGCTTTTAGTTAATATGAAAAATTGAATGTATTTCTATCTTGAATTCTATTATCACAGTTTTTTGTTGAAAATAATGGATCCTAGATCTGCTGAGAACAGTAGTGTATGACAGTACATTCTAATTTTTTTACAGTATTACAATTTTTTTGTGACCTTCTGTAATGTTAAACTTGAATAATTTCTTCTTGAAATTTAAAACCTTATTTATTTTACTAGCAGCTTTTGAAAGTATTCTTGCTCCATATTTATCAGTAGCCTAATTTAAGCCAAAAGTTTGTGGCAAGTAATTGTAATTAAACTGCAGCCTACAGTGCTGTTGAAAGGACAGGAGTATTTGAGTCTGACACATTCACTGACGTGTTCACAGCCTGAAGATGTTTAATAAGAATGTCACAATCCATGAGTAGCATCTAATGTTTCTCCTCTAACTGCAACATTCTGGATTACATTAAAGTAAACTTAAAATTCGTGCTTTATCACATACGGCATCCTGACATGATTAATTTTCTTAGGGGATTGTGTATGAACTGGACAAGAACTCAGGAAGATTTAAAGATCATATTTTAAATGCTACAGTGCTGGCTCTGAATTCTACAATTATTCACCATTTGACCAAGTAATTTCAAAACTTGAGTGGTGCAAAATTTTTCTCTGTATTTTGTGTGGATGTTTTTCTTGTTTAGGTGAAATTATTGGTGCTAAAAAGACCAGGCACAAGAGAGAGATTAACTTTAGGTACATTTTTTCTGCATGTAATAATTCTGCTAATAGTTCACTACTTCAAAGCATTGAAGACAACCTAGAGCACAGATTTTAGGGAAGGAATAAGTCCTGCAAAATATATGCACCACAATTTACTGAATTCAGTGACTTTGTCTGGGACTCAAAGTCACACAAGACACAGTGCCTCTTGTGTCATTCTCATTTTGATAAGAAACTGTCTGACATTTTGAGAAATGACCTACTCTGTAATCACAATCAGAATATACAAAAGCTCTGTGATACGGAATTGTCTCCTTATTCAAACTGGACTCCTGTTCATACGCTATTAACTGAGCTGTGGATTTTGGCTGATAAAGTCAGCTGAGGTTTTTTTCCTGAACTTGGCTTGAGGTACTGTAGAGAACCATATTGGCAGGATATTCAGGTACCCAGAATGTGAATTCTCTTGGTTCAATATGAACAAAATGAATAGGATTATTATTCCTATAGGAACATATTTCCAGGGGTGATTCAGACACTTGATTTTGGGAGATGGTATTTAATATTGATGTTATCTTAAAACATGTTACTTTAAAATACAGCATAACTTTGCATCTCAGTCAACGTAAACAGAGAGCATATTAAATGAACAAGCAGAAAAGAAAGAAAATTCAATGTGCTAGCTTTAGCATTATTAAACTATTTTGACTGATGAGGATCTCTTAGAAGTGGTACTAAAACTGCAAAGCTGTATCAGCTGATTGAAGGATCAATCTTCCATCAGTATTTTGCTGATTTTACAGGAAATAATGCTGAATAGGTAATGTAAGCAAGACCATCTATGTCTGAGAAGGACAATTACACAATTTATATGACCTAAATAAAAGAAATGTGACAGCTCCTTGAAGTGGAAAATTGCTTTACAGTCAGCATGTGAACTTCACTTTTAAATATATGTAGCAATTCAGGTTTTGGAAGATGTAGCCTAAATTCATTATCTGCTAAAAAAAGTTTCATAATTATAATACATAATAAAATGTGATTATTTACAAAGACATCAAGGAAAAGCTTGATTTTTATATTATTTCTTTCTTTAAAATGCACTGGTATAAGTGTTCTCCCCTTTTCTGAAAGAAGACATTCAAGTGGCCTTCTACCTTCCCATATCCTGTTTAAAGCAGAGGTGCTTGAGGGCAGAGGGTAAGGTCTGTGTACCCTATTTAGATTGCTATACAAAGGCGTGACTAAAAAATGGAAATTGTGATAGATTCCTGTAAGAAATTTTGCTTTTAATAACTTCAACTTTTTAGCATAGAAAATTCCTCCTCTTTTCTCCTCCACAAGAGTAGATCAAACCGCTGTACTGCTTGAAAGGGATTGCTCTTCTGTTCCTTTTCTCTGGCACGCAGTTGTGAAACTTGGTGTTACTTGCTTTTATCTGATTTTATCAGACTAACAATTGTACCCGATGGTTTGTCAAATTATTCAATACCTATTATCAGATCTCTTTATTTGGAAAACATCAATATTTAATTAGTGTCTATATCATTACTAGATAATTCTTCAAGAGACATCTAAGTACTTTTCTAAGCTACATAGTAGGTCTGTAGAAACCTCTTGTAAATTTTCAGGATTATTCTAGGTCTCCAGTTTGCTAAGAGTTTATCAAAACTCAGTTAAGGTGTTTTATTTCCTTGTTCATCTGAAGAGGTAATTGGAAGAACTTTTTTCCATTATATCTTCCTTCTTAATATTTTTTTTTTATTCTATAGAATAAAAACATGAATATACTACATTGTCAGTTTTACATTATGACTAGGAGCTATTATGGGTAGGATTGTTGGTTTTGGATTATCCTGGAAATTAGAGAGGTAGAATTAGTCATTAACTGGAGAGAGCGATAGTGTATCACTATTTTGCTCTTATTTCTACAACATTTTCAGCAATATTGTGTGGAAATTATCAAAGAATACTACTGAATTAAAATAATTCCACATTTTCAGCTAAAAGATATGCAGAAAAAAATACAGAAAACTATTCCTAAATGATTTAATATTCTGAAGAATATGGTTTTATACAGTAAAAAAAGTATCTCTGTAGATATGCATTTCTTTCAATATAAAGGAAATACTGAGTTTTAAAGGGCTGTTAAGTCCGCTGTGGAAAGATGTCCCTAGAACAAATGGGTCTTAATGGGTGAGTCACTCAAAATTGTTTGACACTGTTTATACAAGAAAGAGCTATCGGCAGGACAAACTATCTGGTATAGGTCTTTGCATTTGGTGTATTCCAATCAAACCCAGATTTTTTTTCTGGAACATGTCAGATGAGAAGGAGTTATACTTAAGCAAAAATTACTGATTTCAGTAGCTGACGCAACCATGCAAGATTCTTGAGTTTCAAGGTTTGTTGTCTCTCATTGCTTTTGTATACCTGTGAAGAATGGAAAAATACTTGGTTTGATGTTTTCAGTCTACATGTTTATCTATCTAATCTCTCTCTTTTTCCAGCACCAAGTACATTTTGAAAGATGCTTTAAACACATTTGGTAACATGTCTTAGGGTTATCTTTCCAGTGCAAGGGCAACTTTGAAGTTCTCCATGTGTTTTACAAGCAGCTCTAGGGTAAAGCATGGAATAGACAAGCATTCTGTGACACTCTAGACATGTTGAATGTCCTGCAGTTTATATACAGGACAGCAAAATGGTTTAATGTGCAATATTAGTGAGAGGGAACATATTTCTTCCAGGCCTCCCTAGAATAAGCACTGCAGGATTGATTAATATCTCCAGTTTTGACACAGCTGTTACCCAATTACACACTTAAAACCATAATACACCTTCTAAAATAATGCATTGATTGTATTTGACATTCACTGATGTCATAGATGCTATTAAAACAGCTGTTCTGCTCATGCAAATGACCAAGCATTACCTGCAGGTTGTTAAGCAAGCCCACTGAACAAAAAAGAAAAGGCTTGTGTTGTTTTCAGAGGCTTTAGATCAGCATGGAAATCCACATAGTAACAGGAAAAGAGGTCAAGCTCAACACCACCTTGCACTTCCACACTGGAGTTTAGAGTACTTACCTGAAAACTTTTAATTAAAGCTACCGGTGTGATGTTGCCTGAGGCTTTAAAAACATTGCTTAGTTTGGAAGAAATCTAAAGTTCACACAGCAAAAAGTAAGAGAAAACCAAATGATTCTCCCCTCCTTCATTTATTCAGTTCTGCGCAAATCATCCAACCAACAATGCAACAGTTGTCCTTGGTGTGAATTTAAGAAAAAAACAAGCTGCAAGCCATTAAGAAAACTCATCAGTTAAAGAGAATAGTCCAATGTATTCCTACAGTTTTACAAAGTAAGGGACTACTTTCTATTTTCACTTACCTGCTTAGTTCTTGTCGTCATGATAATGTCAGTTCATTCAATGAGTTGCAGAGCCAACTGCTATATTATTAAGGAAGCATTATATAGTAAAAGGGTCAGGAAAAGGTGTCTCTAGCAGGGGGATTGGAAGTCTACTATGTCATGAAAGAAAACTCCTACTTGCTGCAGAAAACATCAGCAATAAATAAGATTGGAGGATGTAGTAATTTTAGTCCCTTTCTGTCATGCACTGTTGGAGTCTTTTGTTTTATGTTGCCAGTGTTTTGAAGTTGTAGCAGGTGGTTGTCATTACAGTGCATCCTAAACCATGTGTTACTGAGTATCTTTAAATTTCTGTTCTAATACATTCCTGTCACGGCCATTATGGCTGCAAAGATCTTAGTGTCACTTCAGTTAATTGTAGATGCTGAATGATGTTGTCTAACTTCCAGTGATGCAGAAGAAAATTTGCACTTGGATGCTGCTGTTACTCAAATTGAATTTTCAAGCTGAACAGTAAAAAGCCTTTAGTTCCCAGCATATTTTACACATAAATTTAAACAAGGTGCTGAACTGCGACATCCAGAACAAAAAATTGCATAAGCAGGTTGCTGAGCTTGCTGTCTGTAATGCACTGGGCATTCTGAGGCTATAAAGCAATACAATACTATAACCAACCCTTTTACAATATCAAAAAAATACTTCATTTCTTAGTCTTTGAAGTTACCTCTTGATCCATTGATGAACTCCTGAGGTATTGAATGTTGTGAAGGGAGCATGACAAGCAGGTTTTTCTACCTTGCAACATTAGCCACTTGTGTCTGTTTTCATCCTAGTCTGTGTACCAAAGGAATCAAAAGTGGCTTTCGGATATAATCTGTTACATTCATGATCATTTCTGACTTTATCAAAACTGTGTGGCAAAATAAAATCCTTCCTTTAGGTTTGGGTCATCTCTAGGATAACGTTAAGAGATAAAAGTATTAAATCTCCTTTTGGTCAAATCCAGACCTGACTAATGCTACATTTGCATTACTGATCTCATAAACCAGCATGTCCTGGACATCTCAGTGTTGCATATGAAATCTTGCTTTGCTCACTTTTTCTCTTGTGGCTGATAGTCTTGTCTGTGCAGGGACTTGAAAAATGCCAAAACACACTTGCCACACTGCCTTGATTTTTTTGACTGTGGCCTGCCAGTAGGTGCTACTTTTGGCTAGATCAGAAGACAGAAACAATTATTTGTGTGTTCGTAAAGGGAATTCCTGAAGGAGTGGCTGTAGGTATACTAAGATACAAATGCTTAGAGGATTTGTATTGTTTAAGAGTAAAGGTTGATCTTGCACAGTTCGAACATGTTTTTTTAATTTCATTCTGCTTAAAAAATAAGGAGTGAATAATCATTTCTGGATAGCACACATTGTTTATGATTTGATAGAAAAATTTTCAGGGATTAAACATAAACAGTAAAATGAAACTGCTGTTTTAGAAGTCAGCTATTAATCCATGAAACTTACTTCCTGATTTTTGATTTGTTTGTTTTGTTGGGGTTTTTTGGTAGCATTAATCCACTTATCCAGTTTTGTTGTGGTTTAACCCCAGCTGGCATCTAAGACTAACACAGCTGCTTGTTCACTCCCTGCAGTGGGATCAGGGAGAGAATTGGAAGAATAAAAGTGAAAAACCTCTTGAGTTGAGATAAAGACAGTTTAATAGGTAAAGCAAAAGTCCTGCACTTACGCAAACCAAAGAAGGAATTCATTCACCACTTCCCATTGGAAGGCTGGTGTGTTCACCCATTCTCCAGGAAAGCAGGGCTTCATCACATCTGATGGTGACCTGAGAATACAAGCATGATCACTTTGAACATCCCACCTTTCTACTTCCCCCAGCTCTGTATGCTGAGCATGATGCCATATGAGATGAGGATATTCCACATAGATGTGTGTGTGTGTGTGTATATATATATATATATATATATATGTATGTATAAAATTGGGGTCAGCTGTCCTGACTGTGTCCCCTCCCATCTCCTTGTGCACCCACAGCCTCCTCTCTGGTGGGGTCGGGTAAAGAGCAGAAATGGCCTTGTCCCTGTGCAAGTGCTGCTCAGCTATAACGAAAATATCCCTGTGTCATGAACACTGTTTCCAGCAGAAGTCCTAAACACAGCTCCATACCAGATACTGTGAAGAAAATTCATTCTACCCCAGCCAAAACCAGCAGAAGTTTTTTGAAAAATGTTTTGAGTGTCAGTACAGTACATAGGCAACAGTTCTTTGAGGCGTAGCACTACTGTGTTCATCTTGTACATGACATGTGCATTGTTAGTTTTTTGAGAGGCAGTGGTAAGATGTTCTTGCTGACTGTGACACTGTCAGAAGGCTGCCTTCATACTTTTTTGAACGGTGTAGAATATTTTTGAATTGGGTAAACTCAACTGGTGAGCTTTGGTATGCTGAGTGTTTTTGTCTTTTACCTCTACAAGATTCTTTACAGTCACAGCTTTGACTCAAAAGACTTTTTCAAACCAAAATTTCCTCTTTGTGGGACAGAGAATGATTTTAAGAGGTCATTTTCCTTGAAGCAGTTTGTGACCCTTTTCCATCATCTGTTAGAGATGGGATTTGTGAACCTTCAGGGTGTTCTCACCATCTTGGATATGTGTTTGTGGAGAAGATAAGGATTGTAATGACATTATTTCTCATGATTCAATTATTTATTTATTTGGGTTGTGGATGGTGATGGTTTCAGGTAATTCAGTACAACTGATAGTTACTGCATTTTTAAAAATCTTTGCCGGAGTTACAGAACAGTACTAATTTTCCTAAGTAAAATGTGCTTCATTACTGAAAAATCCCCTCACCTATTATGGAAGTGCGGGATGCACATATCTTGAGACCAAGGTCTCAAGATCAAGGTCTAGAGACCAAGTACAGATTTTATATCCTAAAATAATTATAATGGAAATTCACCCATATGTCAGTTGTGCGCAGATCTGATCTGATTCACATTTAAAGTTACGGTATAGACATTGGGAGGTTGTCTGTGTACAATAAGAAAATGTTTGCTACTGTTCTCCTGGAGCAGTAGCTGCCAGGTTGTTATTACTTCTGCAGTAATTTATACTGTGTCTAAATTGTGCATAAGCTGTGCAGGGTAATGAAGTAATATTCTGGCTTCAGATTCAGCTGGAGCTTTTCACTTTTTATTCTTCTGGTGCAATCCCAAAAATCATTTTATGGAAAGAAGCTGTTTCAAAAGAATGATGTAAGTTAGCCTTACTTAATTTCTTACTTATGCTTCTTTTTTTTTATTTAGAAGACAGAGTCCTGAAGAGTCTCTAAAAGGAAACTTGCCTAAGTCACTGTGTTTCTGTCAACCAGGTGTTTAACATCAGAAAGATTGTCCCTTGATGTTGTATTTAATGAAATGTGTTGTCCAAATGCAGACTTCTTTGCTGAAATGCATCATACTGCTGTAATACACCAAAACCTTCTTCACTTTGACCAGAGAATCGTGGAATGGCCTGGACTGGACAGGATGTTAGAGATCATCTTCTTTCAACCCTCCTACCATGGACAGGGACACCTTTCACTGGACCAGGTTACTCAGAGCTCCATCCAATCTGGCCTGGAACGCTTCCAGGGATGGGGCACCTGCTTCTCTGGGCAGCCTGTACCAGCGCATTACCACCCCTGCTGTCAAGAATTTTTTCCTAATATCATATCTAAAACTACTCTCTTTCCTAATGAAAGTCTTTTCCATTTCCTCTTGTTCTGTCACCACATGCCCTTGTAAAGTGTTCGTCTCCATCTTTCTTGTAGGCTCTTCAGGTACTCGAAGGCCGCAATTAGCTCATTCTGGTCTCTTTTCCAGGCTGAACAGTCCCAATTCTCTGAGCCTTTTCTCACAGAAGAGGTGCTCCATCCCTCTAATTGTCTTTGTGGCCTCCTCTGGACTTGCTCCAACAGTTTGATGTCCTTCCTTAGCTGGGGACCCCAGAGCTGGATGCAGAGTTCCAGGTGGCATTTTTACCAGAGCAGAGCAGAGGGGCAGAATCCCCTCTCTCCCCTGCTGCCCACGGTGCTTTGGATGCAGCCCAGGACACATTTGGCTCTCTGGGCTGTGAGTGCACATGGCTGGGTCATGTCCAGCCTCTCACCCACCCCAAGTCCTTCTTAGCCGGGCTGCTCTCAATCCCCAGCCTGTGTTCATACTTGGGGGTTGCCCTGACCCAGGTACAGCGCCTTGTACTTGCTCTTGTTAAACTCCATGGACCTACTTGTCAAGCCTGTCCAGGTCCCTTTGGATGGCATCCTGTCCTTCAGGTGTGTAAACTCCACACTCAGCTTGGTGTCATCTGCAAATTTGCTGAGGCTGCACTTACATCTTTTGTCTCTGTCATGATGTCCTTTAACCACCCAGTCCTTTATTAATACAGCAGTTTTCCACTAATTTCTGTTTCCCACAGGGCTGGCCTAGATACACTGCTGCATTTGGCTGTGCCAGTGGACTCTTTTTCAGATGCTTTATTCTCCCTGCTGTATGTTAGTGAGAAAGCTTGTACTTACCTTAAAATGAACCTGTTGTATCTTCTACAGTTTCTTCTGTGCTTTTACAGCAGTCGTAACTGGATAATGCTGCTCCTTAGATACAGTGTTGTAAGATAAGCAATCACATGAAATCTGTTGAGTGATTCTGTAATTATATTTAATTTATTTTCATTGCTGAGACATAGTATGATTATGCATAATTTTTCTTCGCTTGATTAGCAGTTTGACCAATATTGTTTTATAATCCATAGCTAAAATAAGAAGAAAAGTTTTAAAAGGCAATGGACAAGATATTTTTCTTCAGTAAATCAGTTTTTGAGCAGCAGAGGAAACTGGGATTACATGTTGTATTGAGTTTGCATGGCCAAGCTTTGGTAGTGCAGGGGGATAAAGGGGTGGCTTCTGCGAGAGCCTGCTGGAAGCTCCCTCCACATCTGGCAGGGCCAACTCCTGGCAGTTCCGAAGATGAATGTGCTGGTCAAAGCTGGGTCGATTAGAAGCAGTGGTAAAGCCTCTGTGATAACCTATTTAAGAAGAAGAAAAACCCCATTATTGCACAGATGTAATTGCGGCCAGAGAAGAGTAGGGTGAGAATACGTGAGAGGAACAGCTCTGCAGACACCAAAGTTAGTGGAGAAGGAGGCAGAAGAGGTGCTTTCTGCTTCCAGAGCTGAGATTCCTCTGCTGCCTGTGGTGAAGATCATGGAAAGTCAGACTGTGCACCTGCAGCCCATGGATATCCACAGGGATGCAGAGATCCACCTGCAGCCCCTGGAAGAGACCCACACCAGAGCAGGTGGATGCCTGAGAGGAGGCTTTGACGCTGTGGAAGACCCGAGGTGAGAGGACCCCACACTGGAGCAGCCTGTCCTTGAAGGACTGCACTCCATGGAAAAGTGACCCACGCTGCAGCAGTAGCACTTTACAGAGATGTTCCATGTTTGCTGTCTGTACAAGACCATGTTCTTGGTTTACCAAGATTGTCTCGGTAATTTTTTCCTAAGATGATGACACATCTTTTTTGTTTTAGATTTGAGGTATGCTGTTGCCTTTTATTTATGAAACAACACATTTATTCTTACTTAGTCTTGCTCCCAAGGCAATTTTTTTTTACTAGATTTATGTCTAAAATAATTAGCTTGAATTCAGACTATTTCTATGAGATCTAAAGTAGTTCTTAGTTTAATATAATGACATTTGAAACAGTGTAGAAATTCCTTTACCAAGTGGTTTACAATATTATTAAAAATGCTTATCACACATAGCCAATTCCAAAAACCTCAGTGTAAGTTACTGCCAAATCATTAAATGAACCAGGGAATAGACACCTGTTTTAGTGTTCTGTTTACACTAAAAGGAAAGAAAAATAAAAGGGCTGAGGCAACAGTGGCTCTTTTAATTGGCTTTAAATTCTTTCAGATTTTAAACATTATTATAGTTGAATGACAATGTTCGTCTGCATGCCTGCATTGCTCATCCATCCACTCAGTAGCTGAGACTGTGATTTGTATCCCAATTAACTTGGTCTCTAATACGTGAAGATGCTAAATTAAGATGTATTTAAAAATCTTGTGCAACTCCTCTACTTTGAGACCTTATGCAGTTAATAGTGAGGAGAAAAGAGGAAATGGGCTCCTGCTGTGGTAAGTATCAGCTTTCTTTGGTTTTTTGCTCACTGAAGATCATCTTATATTTCTTGTATTTCTCTTTTAAGTTTCCTGGTGAATATAGAGTATAAGAATTAATTTAATTTGTCTTCTAAGCCTTGTTTAAATTTGTATCATCAATCGCTTATGGTTCAGCTGCTTTCTTCATTGATCTCTTCCACTTCAAGTGTTTAAATAATATTGTATTATTTCCATTCGCTCCCAGAACAATACTGTAATCATTGACAGTTTTACGTTCCTAATGATATTTTAGAACATTTCTACTTGGCTTCATCCTAGTCTCTTTAAAATTATGTGTACTCAATCTGTCATTTACTAACTTTTGTGTAACAGAAAAAATGCTGTAATCCAGTAGGACTTCAATGTTTACAACATCTGATTGATCTTAAACACTTTATTGCTTTTTAATAGCTAGATGCAGCCTGAAACTGAATGTGTATTCTTTGTTAAATCCCCTATTTGCTGCAAAATCAGTGTAAGAAATTTCATTACTTTTACCAATTACTATAATTAATGTCAATATCTTCGTGATACTGCCTCTCTGAAATTCTGGTGTTCTCTTTGTTCCTAACCCTGAAATAATAGATGTGTTTATTCAGCTATAAAACATACTAGTGTTTCTGAGTTCCAGTTTCTAGAAAATGAAAGATAGTTAATGGACATATAAAAATACCAAGCTCAAGTACTATTACAATAAAGGTTGCATTGTGGAACAGTTTTCTGCAAGCCAGTGAGGTATTAAAGTCATATTTAATGGTAAGTAATCAGATCACATGGAGAATAGTCAGGGTATCACATACAGCTTCTGAAAGCTGTGCAGTTTTAACCTTGAACTCTAAGGCAGAAAAAGAAATAGTTGTTCTGCTTGGTCTCTTTTGATCAAAAGCAGAAACACTGAAAGAAAACTTGATTACAATTTCTTCATCATCTAGGTGATTAGCAGTGATAAATCCTGACATATTTTTCTAATATGGGGAGTGTACTTTTGTGGTGTCCATGGTAGTCTCCACGCTGCTTCTAGGGATTTTATTCTACTTCTTTCTTAACATAATTTTTATAAACTTCCTTGTTTTCCATTATTTACCTCTTTGAAATTTAATGTATTTGGTCTTTGTTCCTAGAATCTGCTGTATATAGTTTTGTGATCACTGTTAAAAAACTGGCACTTTTGAAAGAGATTTGAAAGTTCTGTGAGATTTGTTTAAAAACTAAATCTCGTGCATCACACAGATCCAAGTTAAGATTCATTAACTAGCTCTTTCTTGATACAATCCTCAATAGCATTTACAAATTTTATCCCTATATGATGGTATTCTGACAGGATGTTTGTCCAGATTCTCAGAACAGTGGAAATTACCTGGCAGAAATTATTTGCCTTCTTTGGTGCCTCACTGATTTCTCTAAGCATAATGCATATGGTGTGTTTGTGTGTGTGTGGCTCGTTGATGACATAAACTCCAAATCATATTTTCAAATTTAGGCTTAGAATTTTATAACATGCAGATTTTGTGTTAATTTACAGGTTGGTTAATTTAATTTGATAATTTATTTAAGAGAATTACTCTTCCTATAACTGAAATTACTCTGTCTTTTCTGAATATTTTATCCTCTGCTCTCATACAGTTACTTTGATTGTCTGACTTCTGTAAGTTTCCAACATGTATGGTATATTAATCTGGTATTTTATTTTGGATCACACATTCCAATTTCTCCATCTTGTTTCTTAGACTTCCAGCATTTACAGAGTGGAAGACATGCTTTTGATTGGTTACATTTCACATCACTCTTTTAAAATACCAGTTTGCTTCCTATTTCCATATTTGATTATTTGATTATTTCCATCCCCTGACCAACCTTTTTTTTGAGAATACAGTTTGGTGTTTTTTTGTCTTCATCTTTACAGATGTTATCTTAAACCCTCTATATTTGTTCATGTCAACTTTCTCTCACTACTCAGTGTAAAGTTCACTGTCAGCCCTGTTCATTTTAATAATGAGCATCTTGATTCCTTAGAGCTGAATTCGGGTCCTTTCCTTATGGCCAGAGTGCCCTCAGTTCCTGAAAAATTCAATAAACCTCCTTTTACAGCAAGTTCTGAAACTGCATGTACATTGCTGTTCCTGGACATGTGTGGGTGCTAACAACGCTTCAGAGATGCTGGGAAAGACCCTGGTTGTGTTTTCTAGAACTCTGTATTTTGTGTCTGTAATTTTTCCTCTTGCCTATTTCATTCATGTGTGTGGAGAAAACAATTACATTACTCTCCCCAGCATTTCCAAGCTGATTACTTCTAATGGCTGTACTTTCCTGTCTGGTACCTTCTAGGGCTCAGAAACCCAGGATCCTATTTGTCTGAGAAAGGAGGCTTCCACCTAGGCGAAACGTTTTCTGTTTCCAGAAGGGCATTCTCAGTAAGGAATGCCGTCCAGCAGCAACACCTGTGTCTTGTGTTAGTCCTCTCTTTGCTAGACTTCGATGTTTCTGAGCATTTCTATGAACATCTTCACCCCTGAAATCCTATTGCAGTGAAACCACTACTTACCTGATCTTTGTACGTAGTCCTGCGTCTCTGCTCATTCGCTGAAGTTTTGCTTTGGAGAAGTACAGAACATGTTAGTTCGGGGCAAAGAATTTATATTGACAATTAATAGCAGGCTTTGCACATGATTTTATGATACAGTAACTTTTGTAAGGGCAGATTTTGTTACATAAACCCCAGTTATCTGCATGTTCCACCTCATATGCTGAAGCCTCACTCAGCAGGAGGTGCATGCATAAAAATCTTCCATGAAGAACTGCTGCGTAATTGGAGTTGGGGAGAAAAAATAATGCATTTAAATTTATATCAGAAAGAAAAGTAACATAATGGAATGGAATAAGTTGCAAGGGACTTTGAGTCCCAACATTTTTTACCTTTTTTCTTTTTATGTGCAGATAGTTGCTGTTTCTACATTTTCTTCCTATTTATAAGAAGTATTTGAAGCTCCCAACTGGAAGAATTATTCTGGAAATCATTGTCAATGGGCAGCCCTATGACACTTGCCATATTTTAAAACTGCTTAGAAAAGCCTATTTCTTCTGGCTAAAGGCTGATGAGCAAGCATGTCTTGCCTTCCCACTGCTTCTGTTACAATCAGACTGATAAGATTTGTTTGCAACATAAACTAATTCATAAAACAAAAAACCACTTCTAAGTATCACTTATGCCAACAAGTTTTATTCCCTTAGATAAATGGCATAATTTTGAGATCTTTGACATTTAAAAAGACATTAGAAATACCTAAATCCTGTACAATTTATACTGAGTGTTTAACATCTATGCTAATCAAATGGACATGATGATGTTGTACTCCTTGGTAAAATAACCATTAAAATAACACAGTTACTGTTTGTCTGTTTGCCCGGTATTACTCAATTGTAGATAATGTAAATTTTAAAAGGAAATTCTAGTTTACTAAATCACATGGTTATAGAAATTCTCTCTGCAAAAAGACTGTTTTGTGTGTAAATGCTCATACTCACATAAATCTTCCTCAAAGATAAGTCTGTGTAATACAGGCATGACTAAGCTTAAATGCCATTTTCAGTGCTTTTGGCAAACAAAGCCGTATCTGCCAAGTTTGTAACTTAAGTTTTTTTAAATTTATTTTTTTTATCAAGGATAGGTGAGTGAAAGAGACTAATAAGGACTCTTTTATAGAGGCAGGTATTATGTTTCCGTAGTTGAGGAATTTTATGCAAATATTGATGAGTGCTCATGCTCTGTGTAGCATAGAGAGGGACACTGCTTGATGGCTTAAGTCCTTTCCAGCATCTGACTGACAGAACTGAGCCCCATAACAAACGGGGTTATCCTTCTTGATTACGAAGCGCAAACCACGTGCAGACAGTAACAATGTATCCTCATTCTTTTTTAGTCTGTGTCATTAGAGCTGGAAGGCAGGCGCTTTCATTTTCTGAAGTTTACTTCCAGTGTCATTTCTTACGTCTCTCTTTCAGATTTACTCTGTACTTCATCTATAGTCTGGTGATGTCCTTTTCAATATCCATTGCAACATAAAATATGGCCAGGGTTACCGATTATCCAAAGCTAAATTCAGAATTACCTTACTGATGGCATTTCAAATTTCAGCAAACTTAAAAAAAAATTAGCTTTTAACAAGTGCTGTTAGAAACCCATCAAGCTCATATAGAAGACAAACTACATATTGATTTGTGAATCCATT
Organism: Struthidea cinerea; assembly: GCA_013397865.1. Lineage (NCBI taxonomy): Eukaryota > Metazoa > Chordata > Aves > Passeriformes > Corcoracidae > Struthidea > Struthidea cinerea. The sequence goes on from VZTI01000219.1 coordinate 371,690, forward strand.
GATAAACCCATTGATTTCACAGCTGAACTGACTTAGATATTTGTACATGTAAATTTTTACAGCAAATAGCTGAAAATTTTTAAATTCAGCTCTTCTGCCAGCATTCTCTCTGTTAGGTTTTATGATAGGTTCTGGCACAGATGTAGAAGTTACATTTGCAAAAGAACTCGTAGGATATGGTTGATAATGTCTATTTTCTGCTGCTTTTCCTGTCAGCATTGCCATAGGCATAGCAGCAGTTAAAGTTGCATGGAACTATTTGCAAGTGAACATGAAAAAATCCTTGATGTGTCTCATGGTCAGCACTTAGCATTAGCAACACCATTTTTTTGGTTGCTTCATTCACCTGCAAAAACCTGAAGGTTGTAAAGCAGCATGGAAAGATTAAAACTTTCCAACTGGGATTTGTTAACTTGATTTTTTTAAAAAGGAAATCTTACCACAAACCTTACTGTTTAATGGACAAATCTATGAAAGAGGCTTCTGACCATGGGCACTTCTCGTGAAACACAGTAATCTTAATTATCCTAACAATCATTTGTAACAGCAAAGAGACGGTGAGTCTTCCTACAGGGATAGTAATGAAACTGGCAGTTGGGGTGGTGGACGAAGAAAGGAGAATGAATTAGGTTTTGAAACTCACTGACCCACCCAATTTCCAGTTGCTGTTTAGACGCTGCTTACGATCTTTTCAAGTGTTCTAAATTAATCAGATTTTGCAGAAGTGAGATCAGGGCTCATTCCAACTCCAAATGAAATCTCAAAAAACCTTGAAATGATTAACCTGTTAAACCTGGCTGCTGGGTAACGTGCTGTTTCTACATAGTTCTGGGTTTGCAGAGCCCTTCTTCCAATTCACTCTACGAGATGCTCTGAAACACAACAGGGAAAGAAATCAGCTGACAAAACAGCAGCAATTGATTGAAGATATTTAACCTGTTACGGTCATTTTAAATTTTGTTTAATAGCAACTGTTTTTTCTGTCTAAACTATCACTTAAGTTTTAATAGAAGTAACTTGTATTCCAAGGTGATGGAAAAGCCCCAGTGAGCTGTGTTTCTTTTTAAATGAAATTGTCTTTATCTTGTAACTGCAGTCTGGTAGACTGTGAATTTCATTTGACAACAAAGGACAAGAGAAGAGTGACTGAGCTTAGTTTTATTCTAAGTTTATTTTTACTTGTTCATTACTGATACTCAGTGTCTCTCACCAGTTCAGGGGAAAACTTTGATATAGTGACTTTTTCTTCAGGAAAGGGTCTTGGAACATAGTAGTTCACTGATACTCGTTTCTCACAAAACTGGCAAAGTTTTTTCAATGTATTTAATTTTTAAAAACTACAGATTGACAGGGAAAAATTATCTTTTGTCATCCTGCCTCTAGCCGTACTTCTATTAAAGTAGGATTTAGTAACGATGTTTATTAGCACCTTCATGAGTGGATATGAACAGAGGTGGAAAAAGATTTTTCCAAGAATTGTTTTAAACTATCATATTCCTGCCAAAGTTTCTAAATGACCCTCTCTGTCTTGTGCGTCTTTAGATCGGTTATTTATCTTGTCGTTAATTCAGTGGGAGTCTGGGTACACTTAGTGCCGCCTTGGGTGCATCCCCCTCCCTTGTACTTCAGTCCATCGAACTACTGTTTTGGGTGGAGGTTATTTAATAAATGTGAGTTTGACACTGTCCCTGTGAATTGCCTAGTCTGCAGGGAAGAGATGTAGCAACTCTATTATAATAACTGAAATTTCTTGCTACAGAATTAGAGACTTGATCTATTTGAAAGAAAAGACAGCTACAAAACCACCACAAGGAAATGAACAGAATTTTTCCTTGCTGAAGGGAAGTTCCCAATGGCAAAAAACCCCACCCCAAGCCCAAAGAAAAAAACCCAAACAAAGGCTGCTGGCATTGATTGTGGGTGTCCTTTGTACTCCACTTTAGGCCAGGAGGAAGAGCATGCGGGATAGCAGTAGAGAGTGGATGGAGGTGTGATGATGCTTGCTTCCTGGAGCAGATGCTTTGAAAAACCAGTTGTGTGGGGAACTCAGATTACACTGGAAATTGTTGAACCCTCACTGTGTCCCAGCTCTTGAAATAAAAAGGCTGCCTCCCAAAGCGTTCTCTGCACCAAGCATAGCCCTTTTTCCTGCCCCTGCAGCCTTCTTCTGAGTATTGCTATTTCAGATGTCAGAATTTTCCGTGTTATTTGTTTGTCTCTTTGGTCACCTGTTGGAAAATACTCCCTGAAGGTATGTATAATATTTTCAAGACGAGCCAGTAATTTTTATTGGTTTTTATTTATTTAAGTCGTCTGTGAGAGGACAAGGGAGGAGTGAGGGGGAGTTGTAACTTAAAACAACTGATACAAGTTACTTGAAATTAAAATAAATTTAACGTGATTGTCACACGTTGTTACGAACTTGGAACCCAGTTTCTCAGGGGTAAAAAGCAGGAAGGAGTATGTACATGGAAGAGAGCTTGTGGACTCCCCATCCTTGGAGATGCTCAAGGCCAAGCTGGATGGGGCTCTGAATAACCTGATCAGGTGGGTGGCATCCCTGCCTGTGGCAGAGGGGGATGGAAGTAGATTATGTTTGAGGTCCTTCCAGCCCTAACCATTCTGTGATTCTTTGCTGAACTAGAAAGCTGATATATTTTATTTTTATATGAAAAAAACCCTGAAATTTGCAGGGCTAGGCAATTTAGAATTAGGAAGAAATTATTTACTGGCAAGAATTTCAGACCCTGGCACAAGTTGCCCAGAGAAGTTGTGGATGCCCCATCCCTGGAAGTGTTCAAGGTGAGGTTGGATGGGGCTTTGAGTTACGTGGTCAAATGGACGGTGTCCCTGCCCATGGCAGAGGGTTTGGAACTAGATATTCTCCCTTCCAACCCAGGCCATTCTATGATTCTATGAGTGCAGGTTTCCTAAGGATTTAAAATCAATAGGAAAATAGTAATTGGTGTGTGTTAATGGCTGGAAAACAGACGGATAAATGAAAAATAAATAACTCTGAAACAGCATCTGCAGATGCTGACTATCAGTCTAAGCTTGTAATAACTCCTACTTCCAGTGTGAACTGCTATTTTGCCAAGTAAATGACAAGTAATAAACATTGATAAATGGAGTATGAAAATCCTAAAGTATATTTTATATTTCTCTCGGCTTCATCTGATAATAAATTGATGTTTTTAAAATTCCAGCTTCACTCATTAGTATCAGAATTCCTATTTTCAGCATGAAATTATATTTCATAGGTGAATATGATAGCTGCTTTTTTTCCCCATCATGATATACACTGAAAAACAGCTGGTTTGGTTTATGAATAATTATTGGGATGTATTAAATGTTCCTTCCTTTAAACTTTCAGTGCCTTGTACTGGAAGGAGAAAATTTACTGGCAGGTGTCATACAGCTTAAGTAATAATGGTAGCACATCATATGAGTAAGTAAATATGGGCACAGAAGTCTTTCGTACAATTAAAATGTGAAAGAGGATGTGGTATAGCTAAATATTGTTATACAGAAATGATATGTATCTTGAATAAATGTGGGGGGGGGTTTTGTAATTGTTAAATCATACAACCTTTCCATAAAACAGCCTGTGACATGATTTTCTTATTGGTGTTTCACTGGTGGTAAGCATAATGTAAAAGCTGCTATGAGGTAAGCAGGATCTGGTTTTGAGCACTGTGGAATGCTATAACACATGGATGCTGTCTTTGATAAAAGACCGGGACCTATGTCTACAGCTGTTAATTCAGAGGTGGTGGTGCTCCCCAAGTGTGATCCTAGCAGTATTCATGGGAAAGGTGGGAGTATGAAAAAATGATGAAAGAATGAAGATTAAGTTCAGGCTTTTTTTTTAGTGCGTATAGATAAAATGACCAGACAGAAATACTGAGCCTACATAGTTAAGACACAGTTTGCAAACCGAAGTCATTGTGAATGCAGTTATGCTGTCTTTATTTCTTAATCCTTATTTCTTACATTTGTTTACAGATAGAGAAAATTAAACATATTAGTGACGATGTAGTTTGGGTTAGCACAAAAACAGTCATTGTAATTGTGGGAAAAGTGGAACACTGGAACCAGGCAGTTCAGGAGGTGAGATCGCTTCCTCACTGGCCATTTTAAAGATAGTCATGTTCACTGCAAGTGAATGAACACGAGGTTGTTGCTTGCTCTGACACTCCTAAAATGGGGCCAAAACCAAAAAATGGCGTGATTGAGTTGTGCGACTCGCTGTACTCGCTTTATCTTTCATTGCTCATTACAACTTAGGAGGATGGATCCTTCTTTTCTCATCTGTACCTTTGTTTTCCTCTTCAACATGTGCTCTCTGAGGAGAATATGCAAAGGTTGCTTTCCTCTGTGCTCCCTGGCTGTACCCTGTTTGACAAAAGCAGAGGATCCAGTGCTGTTAGAAAAACCTGATCGTCTGTCACACACACATACTTTGGTTTTCTTTTCACCTTTGGGAAACAGGAGGGCAAAAAGCCGCTGCAAACGCCTTATGCATTTCACTTGTAGCAGTAGGAATACTGCCTGTAAGTTAATTCAAAAAGAAAAGCAAAAAAAAACCCTCATGTTGCGTGACTCAAAAGGAAACAGCAGAAAAAGCGTTTAGCAACTGATTATTTAAATATTACAGGTAAAATGAGTTCAGTAAAGGAGTGTTAGGAATTATCAAGCTCAGTATCTAAGCTTGAGCTGTGTGCAATACAAAATTAACCATGCAATGACATACTTTTCTTCCTATGTGCTTGGAATTTTCCAATAAGGAATTTTAGTGATACATTGTTCCCCCTGCATTTACAGCGCTCTACCAGAGTTTTAAATAATGACTCCCCTTCCCACATTCTGGAAGTTTAAAAATACTGGAGTATGTATTAAAATAATAATGGGAAGAATTACATATGCATGTATTAATTCCATTTTAATAAGAGAATAAATGCAGTGGGCTACAGATAGAAGTGGTGGGAAAGGTGGGAAATTCAGTCAGAAAAACATTTTGCTATATTCGAGTGTTGCAATGTAACAGTACAAACTAGATATAGATTAATATAATCTTTATTTCTGCTAATGAAATTTTTCTTCTGTTTTAGGAAATAATTTCTTGATATCAGCCTAAGTGCTATTGTGTGAACTATAGTTTTATTAGTTAGATTTATTAATAATCTTTCAGCCTTAGGATGTAGGCTATACACTGGCTATATAAAACTTTACAACTAGTAAGAAAATTATTCAGTATAAAATCCACTAGAAAGAAATTACTTTAGTCAGAACATGCAACTATACTTCATTCGTGATTTCTATGAGGCTACTGGGCAGAATACTTAACTCAGATCTCCTCAAGTCAATTTCTTTCTTTAATACTAACCTGCAGCTATGAACATGTATTATTAGAGAAATGATGTAATGGAAAATCACTCTGTGTGAAGGCTTATTAGAAATCACAAGTGAATAGGCTCGCTTGGGGCATTTGAATAACAAAGCAATGCATGACTGAAACTTGGCAACACTTCAGCTCCTTTAAGGCTCACAGATTAGGTGGATTTTGGTTCAGTTCATAGTATCCAACTAAGTAGGTTTCACTTTCTATTGCTACGGAGATTTGTCACCAGATAATGGGTTGCGAACATGGTTGAGAATTTATAGAATGTCTTACCCAGAATAAGATGAACAATAGTACAAGGAAGATCTTACTAATTTGCTAGTAATTTTAGTTGCTATGCTAAGCTCAATTTTATAACTGCATGAACTGATTAGAATAACTCACCAAAGTTAATACACTATCCTTTAGCATTTGAATGATTTTTGTGAGGATATGTGCTTAAGAAATAAATCTTGAAGTAGTCTAAATACTGTTTAGAAGTTTAAATGGATTTTGACAAATTCTGTAAAGCTTGTCATTAACTGGATCCAAAATAACATGTAAACATGTCACATTTTTAAAGTGTAATTGTATAAACTATCCTTGTATTCTTCATCATTTCATAAAGAGATCTGCTCTTCTTGAAACGTGATGGCAAAAAAAGATCAAATTATTTGCCACAGCAATGTCTGCAAAAAATCAGCTCAATCATAGAGAAATAAAGTTGGTGAGCTACAGATAAAAAGCCCAAACCAATTTCCAGTCACATAACAATTTAAAATGTTGTGTTAAGTGACATTGCTACATGAAAATTTTAACTAAAGACATAAATAAATTTTTTCAACTTTGTTGGCTAGTGCTTTTATGATTTTCAGTAAATGAATTGCGTAACATTATGTATATTATTGCACAAAACCTAAATTAAAAACAGTCACCTGACATTATATCTTCTCATCCAGAAGCTTTGAGACCCTTGGAAAATGCAGTGTAAAGTAAGTTACATACAGATAATTTTGTTGTAAAATTGAACTTAGAATCCAAGAAAAGGACGTATTTTACTTGCTCAGGAAATTGAGTTTTCTGAGACTTATTTAAGAAATTTTGCCAAATAGGGTGAAGGCACTCATGACAGAATTGATAGTTATTTAAAACGGTGGTTTCAAAGCAAGGCAATGGAAAGCTTTTAACGATTTACAGTGATATTGTTAAAACTAACTAAAGTAAATCATACTGTCTTCTAAAAGATTTTGCCAAGCTGGGACAAATGAAGTCGATTTACTTCTCCAGCTTCACCTGTGCTCAAGATCCAAGAACAAAGGCACAAACCTTTGCAATGATTCTCTGATACACTTCAAGTCAAACTGGACATTTTTAAGGAAGGCAAAACTGAAGTGTCAGTCTGCACTATCGTACGCCAATGGGAAGAGGGAGACGTGAGAAGGGAACATTGGATATTACATATCAGGGTGCCACAAAAAATCATCTTTCTGTTTCATTATTTGGCACTCCCACATACGATGCTCCCCTTGTTTCACAGCAAGTCCCTTACAAGTAGAGGATCTAACACTCAGCTCTTAAAATCAACGGGTGTTTTTACTTCTGCGTCAGTGAGAGTTGGGATCAAGTTAAAAATGATTACCAAAGTCATGCAGTGAGCCTCTAAAAGCAGTCAGTGGCTGCTCTCAAAAGCAAATCACTTGCTGTGGAGAAAAGATGAGTTAATGTGCACAGCAGAATCCAGCTGAAGGGAGACCAGCTGGAAAGCAAAAAAACCATCATGGGCAGAAATGCAGCGTATTGGTATTCTTTTAATATTTTAGGGTATGAAAGGGTCTTAACATAATTATGGAAACAAAGTCCCTTTATGAGATATGGAAAGTGAGGCTGACAGAAAAGACGAGAGATTTTAAAATTCTGATTGCGAGTGAATCAAGGACTGGCAGCTGTGACTATTGCTATGTGAATAGTTCATTTTCAGGCAAATACTAGGTGATTACTAGTTTCTTATATCCCACATATCTGACAGTAGTAAAAAAGAAACCCAAACTCCTCTTCTACTTGGCTTATGAAATGAAATAGTTGCTGAAATTGCTGTAGTTCTTGTGAAATAGCTAAAACTGCTGTTGCCTTTGAAAAACATAACCTTGGACATGGAAAAATTAAAGAGGAGAACAGTTAAATCACTTTCCAGGTGTATATGATTGTTGGTGGGATTAAGCCCCTTTATTACTGAGATGGAAAGGAGAGTCAGAAATGTTATTTTCTGTTTAAATTTTCTATTTCTGGAACAAGCCTCTAAACCAAACCATTTTTGAAAGCCAGACAGGAAACAAAAGCCACTTGCTTTTATATTCTTGAAAATGTTGTAGGTTACAGAGCCAGGATAGTATTGTCTGTTTTGAGCTGTATTGGACAGACCATTATTTAAGAAAAATACAGTTAAATTAATCTGTCCAAGAGTTGCTTTACGTAATCTTTACATTTTTGTGCTTTATGCAATTTAGAGGAATAACACTAAATACTAGGTAAATTGCTTAAGAATTTTCAAATGCTGAAAATTTGGTTGGGATCTTTGGAAAGTTTATCTTTATTCTATTGTTTTTTTTATTTCCCTTGCTTTTAACAAAATGATTTAGTAAGGCCCAGTTAGTATAATAAATTTTTTCTCTTTTCATTATAATATGCTATACTGTTAAAGAACTATTGAAGGGCTTATAAAGCATGCATTGTAATATTTTGCACTATTGTCTTGATTATCATGTCACTGTTACATCAGATTGCATTGTACCAGGTTTATTTTGGAAATGGCTTGTGTGTTTCGTAATTATTATTATTATTGCACATGTTTCTAGAGCTTTTGTTCAACATGTTAGAACTGAATGTATTAATCACTTGACCATTGTGCAGCTAATTTCTGCTCTTGGCTCTATAATCTAAATCCAGAGCAGCTCCATTTGCTATTTTCTGACCAGAAAATAGCCCACTAATGTTTTTCCTATAATGTTCAGAGTACTGTAAGATTCGTTTGATCTGCCATAATAGCTCTTTTATATTAATATCTTTGTAAGTGTTTCCAGACAAATGATGCCCTCATTTAAATGCAGGAGATCATAGAAAGGGTCTTAATGGTCCGGTGCAGCTTCTAGAACATTAAGAATGTCCTTGAAATACTGCGGAAGCTCATGCAAATCCTGGCTCTGTGCCTCTCCATTTCAATATATGAGATTTGGGAAAGTGGCAATGGAAATGTGTTGGCTTATAAAGTTGTGACTTTGTTCCCATAGAGATAGCCTTAAAGAAATAAGCAATTGTGTTTGAATCTCAAATGTATATTTACAGTAGTTAATTCAGTTAATTTTTCATTTCGTATTTATGTTCAGACCAGAAGCGTAGTATTGTTTTAAACATTGTCATGTTCAGATAATATTAATTTCTATCTGTAAAATACACTGTGCCTGTGAAAGAGTACAAAATCCTTAATAGAGGAATAAAGATCTAGTTCAGCTTTTCCAGAAAGCCGAGTTTGTAAGGGGAAGGAAAAGGGTGCCTTTTAATTGCTCTGGTGTTTTTTAAATTTCTCCAGTTCTGAAAATTATTGAAGATAATTTCAGTATCTAATTTAGGCAAGTCTCAAAGAACAGAAGACAGGGGTGTGACACTGGCCATGATCTTCTAAAGATAGTATTCTATCAGTTTGGGATTTGGAAGAGTATGTGTGTTAATATATTTGTGGCATCTATTTCCTTATTGCTCTAAGCAGGGAAATTGATGGAGGTTGAAGCTCTACTGAATGCATTGAGAGACCCTGTAGCCTGTTGCTTGCCATTCTCTCGTGCTAAGAGTGCTGACTTGTTTTCAGTTTATGGGAAATGCTAATGGCAGAGCATGGGAGCATGCTCAGTAAGAATCTTGAGATGAAGGGAAGCAATATAAGGAAAAAACTACCTACACCACGGCAAAACATCTGCCATGGGGATCACCCCATTGCCATGGCTACTTCCACAGTCTTTTCTGCCATCAGGAGCTGCTGGTTTGACAATATATGAGCAAGATGGCTTCTGGACACCAGACATATGCATTTATGACAGAAAATGAAATTACTTTATGAACCCTTTTCTTCTATTATAAACATTCATTTGAATTCTAGCCCAGCAATTTAACAACCCTTGTTATGTTCTTATGTGCTAAGTTTTAAATTAGTCGTCAGTTTCAGTCTCTCCTGAAAAATCAGCCTTTCTCCAGTTTTACTGCTTTGCTGTGGCAAATGATTCACGAATGCTTTCTGAAATGTCATTAAAATCTGGGAGGAACTGCAGGGTTTCTTTGCACCCTGAGAAAGACAAAGCCAGTTATAATGCATTAAAGGATACTCCTTTTGCTATCTGCACAGCCTGACATTTCTGTACAATCTGAAGCTTCACACAGCTATTTTTTCTACAGTGGAGTATGTAAACAGTTGACTTTAATTCTGCTCAATGCCTGGTCTTCCATCCCATGTGACGTTGTTTCTCCATCAGATTAACTGTGTTCTTTTTAGATTGTATAAATCACAGTTTATCAGAAAGGACAATGGAAAGACATTTTGTACAAAGGGAATTTGGTATGCAGAAACAATCTTTTGCAGAATAAAAGCTGCATAATTCAAATTATATGTTTAGTCACAGGATGTTCCTGATTCAGATGAAAAAAATGTAACATACTTAAAATGCCAAGAAACTGACAGACGTTATAGAGTTTCTTTGCACTGCAGAGGGGGAAGGAAAGTATATGGAAAGGGGAGGTGGAAAAACAAGTTGATACAGACCAACTCTTAACAGAGGACTGTCACAAGGAATATCTCCCCAAAAGGCTAGCTAAAAACAAAGTAATGCAAGGTAAGAATAATTTCTTAAAAAGCTATTAATTGGCTTCACTATTTCAGTGAGGACAAGACAAGTTTGTAACATGTAAGGCTAAGCCTTTTGTGTGATACTGGAAGATCTCACACACTCACCTCTGTGCAAAACACAGTCTTCTGTGGCAAAGAATTTCTGGGCTTTAAAAAAACCCTCTACATTACTTCTCATAGCTGCAATGTTTTGAATGTAAATCTTCTTCTACTCTTAGCAATATTTTCAGATAAACCCTGGGATGTGTACTGATTGCCTTAAGGGAGCAATACTTACAATCTAAAGAAACCAATAAAGACCAAGAGAAAAGTGAAAAGGTAGAAGGCAAATAATTCAGTGAATAGTTTATTTCAGCTAACACCAGGAAGTTTTAGAAAAAGCATAAACATTTGGAATGTGAAAAAGGAGCATTACAAAATATTCACAGGCTTGTGTTGATTTTCCTGACCTTTTTTTTTTTTTTATTATTCCTTCAGATGAAGAGATTCTGGAAGAATAAAATTATTGCTAATGTTTTGTTCAGGAATTTATAATTTAGTCCTGGACAGCTGACTAAGATTTGGGCTGCTGGATTCTTTGGGGCTGGGAATAGAAATAGATACTTCTATCTCTGACAATTTTCTAGGTTTTTTTTTTTTTTAAATGAAGTTGCTTTCCTGAAGAATTGACAAAAGAAGCCTTGTCCACTGATTTAATTTCCAAATATTCTCTAACCAGTACATACTTGATAGGTACTTGGATAATACCTTTTTTCCTCTTTTTGACTTCCATTTTCTTCTAGAACACTTTTGTTACTGTGCAGGGTTTTTTGGCTTTCTCTAATCTCCTTCCAGAAGCACTGAGAACATCTCTGTGTCTACCCTTATCCCATTTCAAGTGAATGAGGCTGCATTTTGCAATGCCTGCTTCCATGAAGAGTTGAACTGTTCTGACTATACTGAAAAAAGAGTTGCTTTCCACTGAATTGCAGTATCAATCTTAATCTGTGTGAGGCCTCCGTATATTATTACTAAAACAAACCTTAGCTTTGGGGACTCCATGTTTGCCACCTTTTTTTAATCCACTGAGCCTGAGGTGCAGCCAATGATGTGGTTGTTACTTTTGTTAGAAAATAAAAGGGTTTTTCCCCAAGTGTCCTTCCATCTGTTTGTAAGCTTTCTACAGGAAGCTTCTGGTCTGTAAGTCCAACTACTTCTCCTCCAGGGCCATTTATAGTGGTTTTAAGGGGCCTCCAGGGCATCATGCACAGAGTGCTGTAAATCCTCACTTCTGCAGGAATCAGAAAGTTTGCAATACTTGCCATTTATAAGAGATCTCAGAACTTTGTTGAACCTCTGAGATTGGACCGCTCATTTTTATCACGTTAAGACAAGTTATAAATGGAGAAAGAAGTTCAAAGAAACAATTTTGTTGCCTCTGTTAACAGGGAGCACAGGTTTTCTGCTTATGGTGTGGATTTCAGTCTTGGCTGACTATTGGGTTCTTCATTTTTCTCATCACTGGTTATTGGCAAATGTGCCTCTGCATGTCTAAAATTGGTATCATATGTTGTTCCTTATTTAAATTTTGCATTTGAAAGTGTTAGGGGGAACCAGATTTCTGAAATAGAGACAAGGCTGTGTGGAGTGATGGCAGTATCTGTGCTGCTCTAAACAGCCTCATGGTGCTGCAAGCAGAGTGCACCTCGCTTACCTGGAGTAGCAATAAAAGATAATATTTTCTCAAGGTAGGCCTTGCACTGGTGTCTCATGGACTAGGAGTTTGTGATCATTTTACCATAGCAATTGAATGAAAGCCAATATGAGGTAGTTTAAATAAATTTAATTAATCTCTTTTATCAAAGAGAAGATGAAGTGTTTTTCATAAGTTCTCTACTGATTTTTCACTGTAATATTTCAAGTTAATCAGAAGCTAATGGAAAAGAATGTCAGCTCCTACAATTTGACTGATAAATAGCGTGCTACTTCACTCCTGGAAGTTTGTAAAAGTTCGCCTTCACGCTGAAAATAAATTCTTCAGGTTTATTTTAATCAGGATTTTAGAAACAGTTGGCAGAGACTATCAAAGTAACATCTTCACCTGCCACAGTCGTTCTAAATGACGAGTGTTCTGGAGGTCACCTTGTTTAACCTAAAGTTTTATAAATTATTTTTGACTAAATAAGAAAAGCGATTTCTTTGAGGCTGAATCCAAAACCTCCTGGGGAAGAACAGCTGGGTTTTATTGAACTGTAATCTCTTGATTCAGTGTTTTACAGGAATTATACATAGAAAAGAATAGTAGAGAACTCCATGAAATTATTGTGACAGCTGAAATCAAAATCGCAATAGCTTTAAAAAATATATTTTTGAAAAATACCTTTTCAGAGCTGAGTGAGCATACTGAGTGAATCATGAAGTTTCATAATTTTCAGTGTGTAATCAGTGAACTATTTTATTTTGGCGTATTTGACACCGCCATTCTTGTTTGCAAAGAGAATACCACTAATTAGAGACAGTCTAATTAAACAGCCTAATTAGCATTAAGGTTTCAGCAAAGATTGAACAGTTTTTATTGTGTCCTTATTTTTGCCAAGCCACAGACAGCTTTTATATTTTTCTTTCATGAGCCTAAGGTTATAAGCAAAAATACAGAAAGCTATAAGAAAAAGAGAGAGGGAGAGAAAATACAGCATTTTCAGCCCTTCTGGAAATCGGGGGTTTGCATTACAGTGCAGCCTGAGACAAGAACTGCAAATTTGTGAAGGTCAGGTTTTTCCTCTGAACTCAAAGGTGTTTTTTCTGGAGATGGGTCCTGCTTCAGTCTCTTAAGAGACAGTGTCTCACCCAGGAGATAACAGATTTCTCTCTGAACTTACATGAACTTGGGACCAGTCATACACCTCTGTATGCCCTGAGAGCCTTGCCAGGCAGAAGACAGACTGATAAGGAGCTCAGGTCCTCTTTCTCCTTGCATGTGGGAGATGTTGAAATTGCTCCCTGAGACAGCAGGAGCCGCTGCCTCGAGGTACTCTGGCAGCAGCAGGGATATGCGGGACTCCTTCCTGCCTGGGCAAAGTCCCAGGGGCTGGCGTGGCTGCGCTGCCCCCTGCTCTGGTCAGAGTTAGCCGAGGGTACTTTGGCTACACTGGCCCCAGTGTTTCACTTTGCTGTGGCAGGTAGCAGGCACTCATGCGACAAGGAACCTTATTACACTCTGCTTAGGTGTTTCTAAATTACCCCATACAAAACCCAAAGCTTTGAATGCTAAGATGAAGGGTTTTTTCCAATTTTTCATAGCTGTCTCTATCACCAGCACTGAGAAAAAAGAATAAGGTAATTATTTGCTTAAACAAAGCTATTCCTGAAAATAGGGAGTTATTTTATATCCTTATTTGCAAAATGACTAAGAGCATTGTTACTTTTTGCCTAGGAAAAAGTGGCCTGAAGCACGTTCATCTGGTTTGCTTAGCATTATCTGCTACTCAGAGTTTGAGCTGAATGCTGAGTTTGTGAATGTTCAAACCTTCATATGCAATTACTTTGGTACAGGAGAAAAGGAAAATACTATGCAAGATACTGATCCTGCTTTATATTTAAACACAAAGTAAAGTCCTTTTGTTTAAGCATAAAGTACAAATGTTTACCTTGGAGCCTTGTATAATTTTAATTAAAACACAGTCATGCCTTTGAACCCCTACCTCTGAGTCATATAAAATCTCAAAATTAAAATTTTTGTGAGTAGTAGTTTATTTTGCTCTATTGTTAATCTCAATAAACACACTGTAGTTTAGTCCCGCTTATAGTTTTCTGTCTGATCTTCTTAAAACTCATTCTGTGATCAGTTTTGGTCATGTATCAGCACCTAGCTAATTCTGATTAGCATTGCAATCTAGTACAATAAAAGCAGTTTAATCAGAAATTGCAAATGAGCCTCAACCACATCTAATATAATAAGCTATTTTGCTGACATCGCTTCAGCAGCAGGATTGTCAAGCACAGAATGAATTAGATATATGTATGAATAGCTTTAGGACATGTTTGATACTGATTTAGAGGAGAATTTGCATAAACAGCAGTTAAAACTTAATTAAAAGTAAAAACCCTGTTGTATGCTTCTAAGGTTGAACAATTTTTGCTAAATTTAATGATTAGGTAGTCTGTCCTCAACTAATCCTTTCCACTCTCAATTTGTCATAAGCACAACGTCTTGCATTGATTATGTAGACAGTTGCTACAGGTTCTAAGCATCACAATAATTTACAGTAGGTCTAGCTACTAAATGTCTACGGTTCAGCACTTCATGAATTTCTGTAATTTTTAAAAAAAAATTTAGGATTGACAAATTTACTTCAGCATGGAGCATCCTTGTCCTATTTAAAAATCACTTTACACTGATGACCTATTACAAGAACCATAGGATTTATTAAACTCAGGAGCCTGGATGAGGAACAGTAGGCAGAAATTTTAGTTTGTTTACCTTAGCAGACTTGAAAACAAAGAAACAGGATGCTAAAGAAACCCAACAAACTGGAACGATTTATTAGTTTGAAAAACATTCAGTAGTAAATCTGGATTACAGATTGTTTTCAAATAACATGAAAAATAATTTGTCTTAGAGACTAGTTTATTGTAATATTTTTTCTTCCCTTTTTCCTTGTTGAACTAAAGAAAAAGTATTAATTCCTTTGTATTTAATGATTCAGTTATGTTTATTGACACTGAGATTAGCTCAGCTGGTTAGAGCTGGGTGCTAATAATGCCAAGGTTGTGGGTTTGATCCCTGTACGGGCCATTCACTTAGGAGTTGGACGCAATGATCCTTTTAACTCAGCATATTCTGTGATTCTGTGGTTAATGCATCCATCTGGAGTCTTGAATTTGTGTTATCAGATCAAAGTATATGAAAGTAAAATGCTGTCTACAGTTAAAATCTTGTGATATATATGACAAAGTTTTTGAAGTCTTTAGTAAATCCAAGTGCAGGTTAATCTTCAGCTAAGCATACAAGCAAGGATCCTTTTCAGAGTGTTATATTCTCCATGGACTTGGCAGAGAGAAGTAAACAGAATGCCTACTGAGAAATAGGCCATATATGTTTGTATAAAAAACTAATGAAAGTCAATATAAGTTGGACCAAACTTTCCCATTCAAGTGTTCATTGCCTTTCAAATCCCACTGCACTATCACTATCATTCAAAAAATCTCAGCAGAAAAACTTGAAAACAGTGTTTTAATGTTGACATTTTAATGATATGAGGTGAAAATGTTTAAAATTAAAATTGAAAAGGCTATTTTCCTTACAGATAGGAATGTTAATAAAGAGACATTTTAATAGAAATTCTAAAATACAACAATATTCAGTAATAAGCAGACTTCTTCCGAATAGAACGTGGTTTAATTGTTTTTATGACACAATGTATTCTGAATGATCCTACACATATTTAAGCAGAAAAGGTTCCCGCTGTGCACATGGATTTCAGAATTTGCAAGAAACGTAATACAGAATTGCACTGAAGAACCACATTTGGATGATATAACCAAATTATTAAGAAACTGGATGATTAAATAGAGTCAGGAAAAAAGTACCTTTCTTCTCCAGATCTAAAAGCTTATAAAGTCAAGTATTGTCCTCACTCACAGATAAACAGATACAAGAAATGGGAATAATGTAGTGATTATTGGAATGGTAATAAGTTCTTTAGTTTTTCTTTCTGGTTTCTTGTTCTTGATTCAAAAACAGGTTAGAGGGTTGGAATTTCTTCTGTCAGTTCTTCTCACTCTGCCTTTTTTTAGTTTTGGGAGATAGAAACACCATGTAATTTGGCACTGAGAAAAATGTATGTGAAGAAATGGGATAGCTTCATTTTATTCGTGTATTATTTTAAAAGTAACCTGTATCCCTAGTTCACAAGCAACAATATCTATGTAATATAAATTGCAGTCTTGCAGGTTGTTTTGTCAGGGAGGTTAGTATGACTGCGCTTTATTTTTCTTTCTTCTTTACCTTTACATTTGATCTCTTAGGCAAAGAATACTAGAAAAACACAGGTAATTGTTTTTCCTCTATTGTAATACAAATTAAAAAATAACCATTTAAAATAGTCCTCTGTTCCATTCACATAAAAAATGAAGGCTCTGTAGAAGTAAAGTAGAGGCTCTTTTGACCATTTCCAGTCTATATATGAATTTGAAAATTGCACACACTTGCACTGGGAATTTTTTTTGACTTGCAAGACTTACTGTGTGCTTCTTTTAGCAGATCTTGCCTTTCATCTTTCTACTCTCAGCAAGTTTGATCATTTATGTATGTTGTGTCTGTGTGTTCCAACACAAAATCTTTTGACTCAATTAAGTCCAGTATTCTGTAGGGCTTGAAAATACACCTGACATAACAGCTTAGTACCCATTACGCTTTTCACTTAAAAGCAGGAGAATAGCCTGAATTGCACATCCAGTCTTTTTGGATGTTGAAGCCTTTTTTGTTTTGTTTATTTTGTTTTTGTGGTAAGATAACTTTTCCTGGAGTCTAATTCATCAATGCTTATCCCTCACTTTCTCTAAGCTCTTTCTCATTGTCTATACCACCAGAGTTTTAGTATTTGTACATAGAATTTTCTTGTTGTTTACTTTCAGCTTTTTTCATTGTCTTTTTTTCTTGCAAGTCTTTTAGTGAAATGTCTACATGGACATGCACTCTATAAATACTACTTTATTGCTAAAGCAGGCTATGGGCTTTTCTGATGGCAGTGGGGTGGGAAGGGCAGTAGAAAGGTAGGGAATAAATTTGTTGTGCCACCTGCCGCTTGTCCCAAAAAGAGAATAATTCCTTCTTTTTTATACTGAATGAGCACTAGCTGCTTAGTCTCCTGCTTTCCTTGTATGCATTTTCAATGAATTTTGACACAACCAAAAGCAGTATCAGATGGTATGCCATTAACATAAAATAGTACAAATCATAATATTGAAATGTAGTGCAGTGAAGAAAAAAAGTAATTTGGTACTGATTGACTCAGCAATTTAAGCTATTAAAAATTGACTTCCTCCCCCCCAATCTTTTAATTTCCTTCTGCTAGATAATGAAACTTTGGACTTCGTTCCTTCTTTGTTATATAAAGCAGTCCAGTCTCTTTGTGGTTTAAAACACTTCCTGCTAATAACAATGAGTAGGCACTTTTCCTTTTTGTATCTGTAGTATTTATAACTGAATGTTTTTATCTCAGTCTGAATCTTCCTGTTAGGCCTATTCGAAAACAGAAAAACTGATGCTTTGTTAGATAATACGCATGACTTGAGAAACTTGCAGAGTAGTTTTGGTCAAGTGTGGCTTAATTATTTTTATTTTAAATAATGTGAAAATTCTCTAGATATGGTATAACTAGATACTGTTATTAATGGATAATGTATGTAAAAGTCTGAATAAAAAATTAATGTGCTGTCTTATGCAACAATTTTTTTTCTTACCTAGTTTTAATCAATAAAGTTAGAAATTAATAAATTTTAAAGTATTTGAGGATACTGTCTATTACTTGTTCATAGCATGAGAAGTATATGAAAAAAATAATCTTATTTTTCTATCCTAAGGGTTTATGATGTCATAATAAAACTACACACTCATAAATATCAAAAGGGATGCTTGAGGAAGATTAGTATGTAATCACAAGCTCTTAATTCCGAAGGAAAAATAATTTTTTTTTTAAATTTACTTTTATTATCCTTACTGATGTGGAGATTCTTAAATAATTTGTATTTGTTAAATAAGGTCCAA
Organism: Struthidea cinerea; assembly: GCA_013397865.1. Lineage (NCBI taxonomy): Eukaryota > Metazoa > Chordata > Aves > Passeriformes > Corcoracidae > Struthidea > Struthidea cinerea. The sequence continues at coordinate 389,705 of VZTI01000219.1, forward strand.
TGAGAAAAAAGCCTTTAAAAAAAAGTGAAATGTCTAAACAAGTAAATAATTTATATCACTGTAATTGATTTGTACTGATCACTTATATCCAGAGGAAAGTAGAAAGAATATATAACTTCTGAATGTCTTGATTGTTTGTTTTGTTGCAAACTGACTGCCCATTTATGAGGAAACCTTAGTGTAAAACTACATCTAAGAGCTGCTTATAGAGGTTAATAGTTTAAACTGACCTCTTTCTTGGAGAGATTTTTAATTTAAAAAGTCTCCTGATAAAGCTGTACATGATGAGATAATCTATGCATAGTCTAATTTAATCAGTCATCTAAAAATAGTAATTTGATGCTCAAAATGAGGATTTGCTATTAATCTAATCAGTTAGTAGGTAAAGGCACTGAGTTCATGTATTTCCTGGACAGGTGGTTATTTCTGCAATAGACTGAATGATTTATGGGAAATTGAGCACCTGATGAATGCACCTGGTTTTTTAGGTTTGGTTGTGGGTTTTTTCCATTTACAAGCAGATACTGACTGTTAGAAATTAGTTTCTTATTTCTGTGTATCTAAACAGATGAAGGCAGCGATTAAGCATACACTTAGGTATCCTGCTTTATGTTCTTAAATAATCTGAGGGAACACCTGTTTTAGTACCCAGCTGAATGTGGACTTAGTTGAAGAAGACATCACTGACTACTTTTTTTGAACTATTTTTTTTAGGTTAATCCCATGTTTAATTGCTTGGCCAAATGCAAGCATAAGGGTAATATTTTGAAAACATGTAAAAGCAATGTAAGCTGATACAGGTGCTTGCACTGCACCTGGAATTGCCACATGGTGCACAGAAGCAAACTGGAGATCCCAAAGAATGGTATATACATGGTGCTTTGTGTTCCCTTATGAAGCCACAGCAGCACTAATCACTTTCATAAGTATTACATCAGGCTTAGAAGCAAGAAAACCACTTTGCTGTTTCCCTGTAGTAACTTGTTTTTGTACCAGTTTCTACAAACTCCCATCATGCATAGTAGTTGAGCAGAAGGACACTGTCTGGTGACTATCACAGTGTACATCAAAAGGCTTCCTAGGGCAGATTCAACTCTCACTTACTTTCAACTTAAAAAAAATCAAGTTAATAAGTTACTCTCGATCTTATGGTCTCATGCCTCTCTTCCCAGATACTGCTTCAGGTAAGGATGCATGTGCTTTTGCCTCTCCATTATTATCTACTTGCTATAGCAGTAGAAATTGCTTTATCTAACAAGGAGTTAATATCTTAATTTGAGATATTTTGTCTAATTATATTTTTTTCTTTGGATACTAGTATTTTTCACCATGTAAATGAACCCTTGTGCTTTCATTTGTACCACATATTTACCTGAATTTTTAGCTGTTCCTCTAGAACACTAGTATAACTCTGGTGACTTTGAATGTACAAAGGTCACGCATTTATTATCAGCACCAAAATATGAGCAAGGGGAGTTTGAGGATTGTTTTGGGGGAAAAAGTAGAAATAGGATTAAACAATACAAGTTTATGCAGGTAACTGCAGAAGTTTTTACAGAGCAAAACTGTCTTGGGCCTTGTACAATCATGTTTCTCAAAAATTCTAGAGTATATTAGTAAAAAGGACAGAATTCTTTTGAAACTGGTCTCGCTGAGATGGTCCGCAATTGTGCTTTTTAAGAATGGGAGTTGTCCCACCATCCCTCCAGGGCAGATACAGAGGAGCTTCCACACTGTTCCTTATTTGGCTGAGCATATATATATACACCTCCAGCAGAACTGAACTCTCAGAACAGTTAGTAAGGTAACAGCATTATTTCAGGTGATGGGGACTACAATCATTTCAGTAACCTCCTAATAAAGATTAGGAAACAATGAAATTGCTCATCTCTGAATTTACTGTCTCATGCGTTATTTTGGCACTGCTAATAAATAACCATTTATTGTAAGTAATCATGCTCCCAGAAAAATAAATCCTTTGTTTAAAAAAAAGCTCACACAACATAGAGGAATGATAGGTTTATAAACATAGGTGTTAAAAGAGTTATTTTTTAATAGAATTTTTTAAAAATCCTGATGTTAAATACTTTATGCACTTTGAATGAAGCTGGCATTAGAAAAATGTAGCTTTTTAAATGCAAGCAAATGCCTTACCTTCAAGGAAACCAAAAAATAGTGAGTCAAAATCCTACAGTAAAGTGATGATAGCTGAACAGGCAATCCATGTTTGCAAAGAATTTTTGCCTTAGACTTGAACTTTCTGAATTATTGAAAATTATTTACTGAATTTCAGTTGAATCTAGTCTCTGACTAAAACTATTCTCAATGTCTCTATTAATGTCATGCCTAAAGCACTATTTTGATGATTGTACTGACTTAACTTGAATATGCCTTCAATATGACAGTTATTTTAATACAGGTATGGAACATTTAGAGTCTTGCATTTATTTAAACACCATTTACTTTGTATTATTGCCATTAATCGTGGATAAAATGATGATAACATTTTTGTACATCTGTTTCTAGTTTGTTACTATGTTTCAGTGCTTCATGTTAGGATGAGGAAATTTAACTCCCACGTTTAGGAAACTATGCTGAAATACATCATTCTTTTCAAGGACAGACTTAATAATGTTATTCCTTGGTTAGTACCATGGTGTCAAAAAATGACTTGTATGCAGAAAAGGACCTGTCCTCAGAGATTCTAGACTTGAAATCTGGAGTTTAGGATGAGAGAAAAGCATTTTTGCATCTTATTCTCTCACATAAATTCCTTTATAAACTTAATGCTCAAGCCACATTTTTCTAAATGTGTATTTTTCAAGATTTACTATGATTTTGCTGACTTTTTCTTCCTTTCATTTCAAAACATTATTTTCTTCCTGTGATGGCTAGCCAGTGCAGCATGTGTAGTTGCTATATAGCCTAATGGAAAGTGCACAATAACAACATTGTATTTCCTTTTATTGTAGTCTGTCCATCTACACACTCACAGTTACGTTTTGTTTGCCTTTTTTACTGCAGCTGTACTTTGTGTTTCTGGTTAAAATGATTTTCCATAATAACCTTCAAATTGATTTCCTGATCAGTGTGCTGAATTCTTGGGCCATTTGCCATATATTGTGTAGCTTGTTTTCTTGCTTCAAGCCTAATTATTTTGCATGTTCCTGTACAACAAAATGCCTTTACCGTCTGCTATGTTGTTCAGGTAAACAATCAAAATCTGACTTAGTTTGTACCATGCAGCCTTACTTGTTCCATCTTCTAATCTTTTTATTGTCTGCAGTCTTGGACATAGTGACCTTACTTCCATGTATCTCTTGAACAGATTCAGACAGAGAGCAACAAAGTCCTACAGTCAGACTGGCATTTTTATGCTTCTTTTGTACAATTAGAAAGAATGTGTCCCTGTTGATTACTTTTTGCTTTTATTTTTATTTTTCTTTTTTTACTTGTGTTTTCAGAGGTAGGTTACCATAATGTATTTATACCATAAACCTTAATGTGCACTATTACTCTCTGGGTTCAAATATGCTTTGTATATCTGAATGTATATTTTACTTTATTTTTCATGACAATAATATTCTAATAGCTGGGCTTATTAGCAGAGCTTTAAACTAGATTTGGTGGGGGGAAAGGGATATTCTCCTGAGTGTCAGAGAGGAACATGGAAGCAACAACTAGCTATGATGTCAAACTCCATGAATCTAGTACAAAGAAGTTGTTCCTGTTTATTTGTGCAGTGCCACTGAGAAAAGCAAATCACCCTTAAACAATAGAACGAAGAATTCAGGATGGTCACACAGAAATCAGACAACAGAGATGAATTTTCATACAAGGGATAAGAGGGATTATACTTTAATGGATGATAAACCATCTAGTTAAAGTTACAGATGTGTGACAAGAAAGAGAATCAGGCGTGCACAAAACACAAGAGAATTACCAGTTACAGAAGAAAGATTTGATCTGGGTAGCAATCCTGAAGTCTTCTGCCACTGACAAATGTCAAAGAAATACTGGTTTTTTTTTCATTTCGTACAAAGTTTATGGAAAACGAACCTCTTAAGGCAGTGACCATCAGTCCTAAAAGGAGAGCTGCAGAACACTCCTGAAATCAGCTGAGCGCATCCTTATTTTTAGCATTTTAACCATGAAGAAGTCTCATTAAGGGAGAATATTCTTCTGCCAAACAGTAAGAATAGGCCTGAGAACTTTACAGGTTTGTCGGGTAAGTCCACGTCTTACTAGAGAAAAGCCTAGGTATGTAAAAGAAGACTCTCCCCTCTTTTTCTTTCCTTTTTTTTTTTTTTAAATGTATTGTATTTTTAATTATTGTAGTGCTCCACAGAATGAAAGGCCGTAGCAAGAAATATCTAAAAGAAGATTGCACTAGTTTTAAGAATAAAGACTTAATTTCCTGGGGCAGGAGAGAACAATTTTTCCGTACATTGCTTTTGATTCTGTAGATTACAGAATATTTTGATCTGGGTGCTCCTTTATGTATATGAATCCCTAAAGCTGAATCCTGTTCATTGTGTGCTGTGTGCATCCTAAACACATAATGGCATAAAATAGGATCTCTTTGTTTTGTTTGTTTAACAAAATGTTATTAAAACTCAATGGCAATGGTCAAATTATTTGTAGTATTAGTATACTCTCATGGTAGCATTACTAATTGATTGCAAGGCTAATTCGCTGGTAGACATATTTAAGTGACATTTACTGGTGATTCTTTGGCAATGTTTTTGACTTATGTGAAGCCATGGTTTTATTCACATTGATCTGTGGGGTCAGATATCACTCAGAGATCTATTTGTGATCATTGACAGCTCTATAAGAGCTACAAGCAACTTCTTCACATTCTCAACAGACCAATATGAAGTAATTTAAAAAGCAGCATAACTCTTGCAGAGGAGATTCTTGGGGGTTTCTTTCTATAGCACAGTATTTTGAAAGGCCTGCTTTTTAATAAATACCTGAGGCAGAAACATATTCTTCAGAAAATCATGAAGATTTATTATTCTACTCCTCCTTACATCCTGTGCTTTTCCCTTGATATTTGTGATGATTAACCCTTATTCATGACAGGAAATCTTACTTGAATCTTTTCTCTTTTTTTTTTCACCATAGGAATGGAATTTAATACCAGGCTAAGTTATATGTGTTAAGAAATGTTCCGTTCTTTGTCTTTTGGTACCTAGCCAGAATAATAAAAGGTGGTTTCTGAATATATATATATGAAGTGGTTGGGTTTTTATCAGCTTGCTTCTCCTCTACCTCAGAGGACCAACTCCCTCAGACTACAGAAATAGTGAAAAGATCCCCAAACCATCCTCCAAAATACTCAGCATTTCTCAAACTTCAAGTGCTTTAGACATCCCTCTGCCTTCAAGAATGCTACAGAGTCAATGTTCAAGGGACTAACAACAATTAAATATTTATGCTAAGCTGATGGAATTAGTTGTCTGTCTGCTTTCTGCACTTGAACATTTAACTCTCAAGTAAGCGTTTCCTGGATGCGGTCTTTACTGCTTTGTGTTTAGGTCCCTTCACTTATGCCCCTGGTTTTGGGCTCCTACTGGGAACTGCTCATTAAATGTGTTTCAAATATTCTCCAGGACTACCTTTCCTAGAACAAAATGTTTCTTGAAAATTGATGTGGTGAGACTTTCAGATTGCACCACTGCTTTTTAAGGTACCTTGGGATGGGAGGTGCTTTTGATTCAGGCAATTGGAGAAATACATATGGTAGCAAATAGCTGCAATTGCTGGGCCTATGTCTTAGCTGAAAAGGGCTAAAGTTTTGCTTTTAAATTTAAGAATGAAGACCAAGAAAAAATTTTAAGTTGTTGGTCACATTTTGGGGCTCAAATGCACTAGTGTGACTCACCAAAGACTCTCTAACTGGAGTTATGTTGATGTCTTCATGTCAACCGTACAAGTAAAAATAAAAATAATGGTGCTTCTAAAATTACAATTCTGTACAGTTTAAAGAAATACAGTTAAATATTAGCCAGTGTTTCAGTGGTTTTTTTTTGGGTTTTTTTTGCATTGGAAGTACCAAAAGCTGTCTAAATCATATATGGTAATGTAAAAATATGGGAATTTCTACATACAAAGCCCAAAATGCCAAGTAATGTATAACATTGTTCAACAAATGAGGTGACAGCATTGCGAGAAAACGGAAAACAAAATTCATGCACAGAAGTATCTCAGAAAAAGATAGTGAAGCATTTGTCTTTCTAAACCAGTCAAGGACAGTAAGGGAGACTGCTTCATAATAGTTCAAAGCATATCCCATAACTATGAAGCAGGAAATGGAAAAGCCATTTAATGAAAACCGGTAGGTATCCTGTGTAAACTGGTTAGGTTCAAGGCCACTTCTGATTTCCTGGAAGGGAATACTTTTATGAATAGTGAGTTTTCTATAAAAATGTACAGAAAATTTTAAAAGGATTAAAAGGATGAAATGGCAACCTCTGCTGGTCCAGAAGAGTGTCCTTAAAAAATTACAGTGTGCAAGTGATACGTGCTGGAACTGCAGTTTGATTTCACAGTAGTATCAAGATAAAACACAACACCAGAGATGAGGCAAAGAGTAGGTGCCATATACGTAAGGCAGAAACCAACCTGGAGTTTCTGGAATACGTAACCTGTCAGTGTCACACAACTTTAGTCTGAAGGTTCAGCTTCAAAAATGACTTGAGGGAGTACAAAATATTTTGTCTTTTCTCTTTCTTTACTCTGTGTGTGTGGGTGAGTCCTTATCATCTTGGATGTTCTTTGCTTGTTTTGTTCCTTCACGTGCAGTTGCTCCTAAAGGAGAATCGTTAGTTAACAAATGGCTCAGGACTCTCCAATTTTCAGGTCACTTTCTTTACTCCATGGTGCTTATTTGTTCCCTGCTTACTGTGAATCTCTTCACTAAGTCTGTCAACAGATGTAGGACTTGGAACCTGACCAAAAAAAAAAAAATCAGTATTCTGTTGTCTCCAACGACAGAATCTTTTGAGATTTCTCAAAAATTCTTCATCTTTCCTACTACTTTGGGAACTGTTTATGGCAGGCCGTTGGCTTCAGTTTCTGAGCACCTTTTTTGGAGCTGTTTTGATCCTAAACTTACACTCAGGGGAGTGACATTTCATCAGCTTTTCTTCCAGGTTTGTGGGAGGGGTCACTAAGGTTCTCTGCTTATTGTAGTGCTTAGCACTATTAGAGAGAGTGGCAGTGTCAGAAAAGGAGAAAGTCTTGAGGGAATTGGCCTAGATATCCCAGAACAGGGAAATAGCTAAGTCAGGCATCGCTAGGGATTTTCAGATGTCAGGACTAGAACTGTGATGTATCCAAAGAACATCTCCAGAAGGAGCATGCCTTGATTTTCTCTTTTTTTAACTTCCAGTGTGATTAAATACGGGGTTTTTTAAAATCAATATTATAATATTAGGACTGCTAACAGTTTCCTGTATTTTGAGAAAACTTACTTAGTATAATAAATATTGCTCCTATTCCCTCTCTGAAATGTAGAAGCTCATATTTTTAATCAGGTATTTGATGAAAGCCTCAACTTTTTTTTTTTTAAATTTCAATTTATTTCGTCCAGTTCTACTTTTTTCCCTTCTGAATAACTCAGTCAATATATTTTCAGTATTTGACATGAATTTCCCACATATTTACCCTGATAACACAGCAGTCACAAGTTTGTGTTTTCATAACACTAACATATACTTCAAGATTTAAAACTATATAGTGCCACAATGCAGGGCCACATGAACACATTAGAGTTTCAAGTAAATTTGTCTCATTTACATGTAGACTAGTGAGGCTGACAGTGTTGTGGGTGTTAGCTACAGGCCACCTGATCAGGTGGATGCCTTCTAAAGGCAGCTGGAAGTACCCTCACTGTTATAGGCCCTGGTTCTTGTCAGGGGCTTCAACCACCCTGACAATCACTGCAGGAACAACACAAGGCACAAGCAGTCCAGGAGGTTCCTGGAAGGCTTTGATAACTTTCTGATACAGGTGATGGTGAAACCAAGTGGGAAGGGTGTGCTGCTGGAACTTACACTCACAGCCAAGGAAGGTCTGGTGGGACATACGAAGTTTGGGGGTAGCCTTGGCTAAGTGACCATGAGTTCAGTATTCTGCAAGGAGGAAGTAAGGCAATGAGTAAGATTGCAACCCTAGACTTCAGGAGAGCTAACTTTGGTCTCTTTAGTGAACTTCTTGGAAAAATTCCATGGGGATGTGCCCTAGATGGAAGAGGGATCCAATAGAGCTGGTCAATATTGCAAGATCACTTCTTCCTGGATGCTTGGAGTGCATCGCTCTGGGCAAGAAAATGCGAAAGTGGACAGGAGACCTACGTGGATGAATAAGGAACTCCTGTCAGCAGATATACATGAAATAGGGACAGCATGTTTGGGATGAGTGTAGTGATACCAGAGTATTTGGAAATGCAGCAAGAAAGGCCAAGGCTCATCTGGAATTGAATTTGTGTGAAGATGTTGAGGATAACAAGAAGGGCTTCTTGAAATACATCAATAACAAAAGGAATACTAAGGAAAATGTGGGCCCCTACCCAGTGGAACAGTGACCGTTGCAACAGCGGCTGCAGAGAAGGCTGGGATGCTGAATACCTTCTTTGCTTCAGTCTTTACTGCCAAGGCCAGGCCTCAGGAATTAGTGACCCAGGACAGTAGGAACAAGGCGTGGCGGAAAGACGACTTTCCCTTGATTGAGAAGTATTGGGTTAGAGACAATTTAGTCAAACTTGATATCCAGAAATCCATGGGCCCTGATGGGAAGCACTCACAAGTGCTGAGGGAACTGTCAAACATCATTACTAGGCTACTCTCAATCATCTTTGAGAAGTCGTGGCAGTCAGGTGCCTGAGGGCTGGAAGAAAGCAAATATTTGTCACTCCAGTCTTCAAAAAGGACAAAAAGGATGACAGGAAATTACAGGCTCACCTCAGTGCCTGCATAGGTGATGAAACAGCTCGTCCTAGGGGCCATCTCTAAACACACGGAAGACAAGAAGGTGGTCAAAAGTAGTCCAGATGGATTCACCAAAGGGAAACCATGCTTCACCAACCTTACTGCCCTTTTTTGATGGGAGAACTGGCTGAATAGAAGAGGGGAATGCAGTGGATGCTGTCTACCTAGACTTTAGCCAGTCTGTTTGACACACTGTTTTTGCAGAGGTTGCGGAGTCTGCTTCTCTGCAGATATTTGAAAGCTATCTGGACATAATTCTGAATAACATGCTCTAGGTGACCCTGCTTGAACAGTGAGGTTGGACTAGATGACCTCCAGTGGTCGCTTCCAACCATTGTGTCATTCTTTGATATAAAAGGTCTATTGAGTCAGATGCCAGAATGGCATTTGTTCTCAAAAATGCATACAGATTTTCAGAGGGAAGACTCTCATTTAGAAATTAATGACAGTAATGGATCTGAGGCTGATGCTCCATAGCGAGAAGTCGGGAAGTGCCTTAGATACCTACATGGTCGCTATAAATTTATCACACGTTCTGAGAGAAGGAACTACTGAGTACTTCCATTATTCATGCTATCTTTGTTCTCTATACACTGAGAAGGAAAAAAGGACACCATGTTTTTCGTGAACACGTTACATTACTTTGATGAAAAACTGTTAGTAAACTTCTTTCTTTTACTCTCATTATATTTGAAAGATTTACGTCAGAGTTCTCCAGTGAAGAACAGAGAAGACACTCCAAAAGATATATATGATCAACATGCAAAATTACAATTTTTTAACTACTCTAGCTTTTGATTCAGTGAAATTAAATTCCCACTTATGCTATAAAACCAGTGCTGCACTGTATTTTAGTTAAGCACAATATATAGACAAAATCAGATAAACAACCTTCTCATAGAATCATAAATACCACAGAATCAAGACAACTGAAGTTTAATAAGGGTAAATTTTATGGAGGCTAACCTCTGTAAAGTGGATATTGCTCCCTTTTCACCTGCCCCACATTCTGTAGATTGTTCTTCATTTGTAGCTCAAAGAATACCAAGTAATACCATTTTAATTCAAAGATAACCTCCTGTCTCCTATCAAAAAAATAATTTCCAGCAGTTGTTTTAAAGCACTATGCTTTACATTACAGGTCATTGAAAAGGAGAAATACACATACGCTACTTTCAAATGTGCATGCAAAGAGTGAGAAATAAGAATGATCTCTACGGATTTTTTAAAGAATTTTTACAGTTATACTGACATTTACAAAGAAATATATTCATGGTGATTCTGCTTGGAAAATTTTATTCATTTTTACTTTTCAATTTATTCTAGTCATACTTTGCATTAATAAGCTTTTTTTTTTTCAGTACAGAGAAGAAAATAAACTGGTTTACAATTCATGCAAAAGGCAACTTTAACATATGACTGAGTAGAATTCAGATGGGTAGGAACACTTTTGTGGTATCAAATGTTCCCTGACAGCGTTGTAAAAGTTTAGGAATTTTTGTTCTCGGAGCCAAGAAACAAAATGGCAATTTCGCATCTGAAGATAAAAATTGAATTATGTCATATATGCTTAATAATTAATGTGTTCTGTATACTAGCTGCTTAGAATAATTCAAATGGTATATGAGATCCAAATGTGATTTTTGTTACAACTGAATGAATCGCCAATATGCGCCTCATCAGTAATATGCAGAAACTACTGATATTTAGAATAGCTTTTTGCTCAGCCATAGTTTAGGTTTACATAACCCCAGTGGTAAAATAAACATGAAAAAAACATCTGTTAAAATAAATTCAGAATTAGTAAACGACTTACTCTCAAATGACACCAGAAGGGAGGCTCATGGGAAAATATTAACAAACAGTAATGTCGCATCACAGCTTCTATAACTTTGTCTCGGCATGGCACACCATAAAGCAAGCTGTCTGCTAGTCTCATTAAATTATTTGGAAGTGGCTTTTTCTTACGCACTAGGGTACATTTTTCAGAAAATATTATTTTGTTATTAAAGTTGAAAACTATTTTCATGGATTCAGTCAGTTTACAATGTGTTGCTTTTAGGGAATGGTGAGTTATGAGAAACACTGGAGTTCCTGCACGTTGCTAACCGGAGTCCATCAGTGCTTTCACACAAATGATAAGCACTGATGAACACAAACGATAACAGCTGTCCCTTCAAAATTTTCCTTTGCAATAAACAAGGAAATGTTGATCAGAGGAACAGAATGTTATAAATTTAAGGCAAAAATGCAGGCTGGTGATTACACTGATGAAAATTCTAAAACCATGCTTCCAATTTTATTTAAGACTTTGCATTACCTTTCCACAAGGCCTTTCTGCAGTGTCTTCTTCTGCATGCTCTCACCATGAATATTTGAATAATTGATTCCTTTTTCTAACTTATCTGCTGTTATTCCTGATCTCAGATCTGCAACTGCAGAGCTCTGATATCTTCTAATGTCCATTGAATTCACACAGACATCCATAATTCATTTTAGTGGGCCTTTTTATCCTGTGTAATTTTACTGAGATGATTTAGTCTTTCTATGTGTCTTTTAAGCTTTCTTGACAGTTGCAAGGCACTTTCTAAAGCCTAATAGATTTACGTGGGCAAGGTTGTGCACTGACTTGTTTCCATTTGAAAACTAGTAAGGGAGACTTGATAAAGGATATGAGAAAATACACTTTGGAAGAGTGAAAGAAAAGAAGTCAGCATTATGTCTTCATAAAGCTTAGATTCCACAAATTTTAATGACATCACCTCCCCCAATAAAGAAATATTTTATACCTTGTAAAATGACATTATTGGGTTTTCATAAATTCTCTCTATAAATTATTTTATGCCTTGTAAAATGAAATTGTTGGGTTTTTTATAAATTCTCTCTACAAATATAAATAAAGGGGTATAAGTCTTAAGTAGTCACAACTGCTTTTACAATATGTAAAACAATACTCCCTTATCAAAAATAATTTATATTTTGAAGTCATGTTTTCCTCTAAGAAACATTTGCTCATTTTTGTTTTTTTTCCTTGAACTGTAAAATTTCTGTTGCCTGAAATTACTGCCTTTAATCTCTGCACACTGAGTGATGTGAAGCAGGTGCCCATCTCTCCAGCCTGTCGAGGCCCTTCTGAAGGGCTGCACACCACTCGGGGGTATTGGCTGCTCCTCCCAGCTTTGTGTTGTCAGCAAACCTGCTGAGGAGGCATCTGCCCCTTCATCCAAGTCATTGACAGATAAGCTAAACAATACTGGACCCAGTCTAAGCCCTCAGAGGCACTGCTAGTGACAGGCTTCCAACTAGACTGTGCTGCTGATCACAAACCTCTGAGACTTGCCATTCAACTTGCTCATACTTGTTTATCAGCAATTTATAGAACATGTCCGCCAGGATTGTTTGTATATGCAAATGCACTATGTCAGAGGTCTGCTTGAAATCTTACTGATTCTTCAAGTATGTTTCCTTATTTTCCAAATGCAGAATTGCTGTAAACCCAGAGTCGATCATAATTTTAATTAGCACTTGAATGTCAGCTTTGAACTAAAAGAGAGCTAAAGAAGAAAGTGATAGGTGGTCACAGTATTAAGTTCCATTATCTAGTGTAACACACCTCAGATTTCATAATGAGAATTATTAACAATTATGGGTTTTATTCTACTTCAGTTGCTACAAAAGTTACAGGTATAAAGAAGTTAATGCTTTCCACTTTTCAGACCTTGTTCTCATTCTGTTATTTGATGTGTATTATTATGTTGTCAGCTGCTTAATTAGAATTCAATCCATTCTCTTCCCCAAATGGAGCAAGAGCAAGTGAAAAATGCCTGCAATAAAAGTTGTAGCTGAATACCTGTGCAGGAACAAACTTTTATTTTTGGGCTTGATATGTAATTTCTATTGGTTACTGCTTGATTATTATTGTATGGACACAGGAGTTGTTGAGATAATTATTGCATGTGGTTTCTGATAGTTTAAAATCAAATGAACTCATTACCCTCTGGATGTTTTACACCAGGCAAAAATTATATCTCCTTTTATCTTGGGCAATTTAACTTCATTTTTAATTTATGTTAACTTAGGAGGAAGATGATCAAAATTTCCATGGTATTACTTCAAGTATTTTTACAATTTCTAAAAACTATTCTTCAAGTGACTCATTTTATAGTAACTGCTTTTAAGTGGAGAGATTTGTTTTAACACAGACAAAAAGAATGGAACAGATTAGCATCAAACCTGGATGAAAAAAATTGAACCCCTCTCCCCCCACAAATAGTCCAAGAGCTTTCGAGATTTGACATAACAAAGACTTGTTAAAGATACAATAAATATATCTACTTACATTCACTTAATTTTTTCCTCGTTGCTGATAATAAGGTACTGGTTTCCACTATGGAGAGCCTCTTACCAATTTTGTGTAGAACAAAGACAATAGTAAATAAAAGACATTTTATGCAACTCTGAAATATTATTGGAAATGCATTAAAACATTTGATGTTATTTTGAATTATAAGAGATAAAGACATTTAAAATGTTAGAATAATATTTTTATTACAGAACCTTCTTAAGGAAGTCACAGAAGACTTCTTAGCGTCTGTAACATATGAATGATACAGCAGTTTTAATTAGTTATGAAGAAGGAGGTTACCTGGTCACATATTACTAAGCTAGAATAAGCCAGTTTGAAGCTGGGTTCACTTTCATATGTTAATAAAACTTCTTTAAGAGTAGTTTTTTTTTAGCAGAATATTATTACTTTCTGGTCATTATTGGATAGCTTCATGAATATTTATTTCCCAGTACTTATATTAGTGTTGGGAAAATTGACGTATTCTCACATAATGTGGAATGAGATAACTTCTTCGGATGCTACAGGATATGAAGCGGGGTTTATATTTTCAAATAGATGACTACGTGTGGAATAGCACACACAGAAAAAATTATTGCATGAAAACTCTCATTTTACTGAGAGTTACAAATAAGACTGGCTGGGTGATACCTGATTTTTAGATAAAGTAGGATATGTAAACAGTTAAGATTAATCCTTTTGTGAATCAAAAAACAACAGAATTTCAAATCTCATGAAGTGTACAGGAAATATATCCACAGTGCTGTGTAGGGGAAAATAGCTGTCTTGAAATTTCAGTTTGTAACAATGGAAATGTCTGAAGAATCATTAATTTGTTTATTTCTAATATTCAAAAAAAAACCTGGTATTAATAGCCAAGAGTAAGACTGCAATTTTATTTGCAAAAGGAAAGGATCATGAGACGCAGTAACTAGTCCTGACTCCTTCTGAGCCATGTTTAGAAATGAAGAAATAATGCAAGGCTCTACTACCCAAGCAGATCTCATTGCCATCTATCAGGATTGATTTTGTGTGAAATGAGTGTTATAATGACAGGTGGAGACTTTTTTCCTTATTTTTTGTGCCTCTAAATGTTAGCTATTGATATCTCAAATTCTCCAGTCTGAATTATTTTTCTCTTCATGTCTTTGTAAAAGAAGATGCGTTCAAGAGATATCCATTGTGTTAGTGGAAGTGTAATTTTATCTCAAGGCAGAAATGCTGGCTTGTCTTTCTTTCTTCCTTTATTTATTTTTTGTTTGGGTTTTTGTTGTTGTTGTTTTAATTTTGAATAGAGCTTACTTGGTCATTGGCATTACCTAATATTAAAAAAAAGTCGCTAAAGGAATTGTTCTGGTTTGGGTAAATATCACTTGTCAGCTCTGGATGTGAGCGTTTACTTGACTTTTAACAGTATTACTCAGTACAGGGAAATCTCCAAAATGCCATCTTCCTGAACTGTGTCCTACAGTAAAATAGGATTAGATGTCATTGGGATTGCCTGATGCGAGAAATATATCTGCTCATTAGGACTGGTCTGTGATACTTGTTACAACTATTAACCACTCCAAAAGCTTTTTAATTGACTAAATGAAAGAGCGATCAATAACATGATTTGAACCATCTGGTGTATTTTTTCTACTAAGTTATGAGTATCCAGATATTAAGTACCTGAATCACTCACCAAACCTTTGAAAAGTATTAAGGTCAATGATGTAGTTGAATATATTTCTGTCTCTTTTTTTTTTTGTAAAATGAAATACTTTCAACTGATATAAAATGATGATTGTGGAGTATGAAAGCTTTTGGGTACAGGACAAGGGTAAATGAAATGAAAATGGAAATGCAAGCTTTGTTCAGCACGAGCCAGAGGATTTTAGAGATGATATCAAGGATACATCAAGATCTCAGGGGATTGATGATTCAGTCTTGAGGTCCATTCAGTCTCTAGTCATTTTACTGGGGTTATACTTTTGTAGTTCCAGTCAAATAGGACAAGATAAATCCTAATATAATTATGTTTAATGATTAGATTTACCAGCTTTTCAACTTTTATCTTCTCTGTGGAGTGAAAGTAATTTGCATTTGGTAACAATTTTTTTTCTCCTCTAATGGTTGATTTCGGTCTTTAATTAAAGCATTTTTTTCTTTCTTTTATCAACTGCTGAAAACCTCAGATCCTCCTATCTGCACCATTTCTTCTATGTGCTGCTCTTGAATCATGATTGTGCATCTTAACTAAGAAGGAGGAAGACAGAATTATTTAAGCATCAAAAATAGCTTAAATTTAGTTTATATTATTGAGTGTTACCTTTCTTTCCTCTTAAAACAGTTATTTTATGGAATATGTATTTTAGCTCCAAAGAAATAAAGCATCAGGGGCAAAAGGAAGACGTTTCATTTACTTTGGCATCTTTACTTTCAAAGAAAATTTCATTCATTGTTCCTATAATTTATAATCGGAGTTCTTAAATGTGTGTAGTAAAAGTGCCACTGTCACCCTTTGCGCCACAGGCTACACCGTCATTCAATTGCTTACACTGCTAATAACTTCTTCCTGATATCTGTCTAAACTCTTCTTAGCCTCAGGACATTGTTCTTCATCTGTAATTTTTTGAGACTGTGACTGAGATTTTTATCATGTAAACTGTCACTGCGAGGGCATTTGCAGATGGTTGGAAACACATAATACCCCCTTAGTATTCACCATTCTAAATTCCTTACATTCACCTCACTCAGTCTCTCGTGACAGGATTTATCCTCCAGCAGTTGTGTCAGCCTCATTTCCTTTGTAGTTTCTCCTTTTTTTTCTATTTTTCTATTACCTTTTGGGAATACGAATATGTAACCAAAGAAGTGAGTAACGTGTGGTTTGGCACAACAGAAAAATGCTAGCACTACTTTAAGGCAGTAAATAACTCACGTATTCTAAAGGATATTTTCCGGTGTTATTGTCAGTCAGCCTAATAATGTCTAGTTCATGGGACCTTATTTACACAAATTTCTTTCTTCTCTTATTTTGTCTTGAAATGTTTCAGTTTCATAAAAGCTATGCAGAAATTTGAAAGTACGTTTGATGATGTTAAAATAGCTCTTCATCATAATAGATTGCTCTTCAACCATAGTGGTAATTGATACCACTTTCTGATTATTCCACTGCTGGGAAGTTGAATTGATCTTATATATTCCATCTTTCATGTTTCATTAATGGTTTTCAAATTGCATCAGAAGAGTGCATAATAAAAATACAAAGCTGAGAAATAAGTATGTTTAGGTTTTATAAAATCCTTCAACTTTATACAAAATGTAGAGGTTATGCATTACTGAGGTTTGGCAAATTTTATGCTGCTCCTCCAAATAAGGTAAGGAGCTGTTGGACTTCACTTAGTTTTTTGAGTTTCTAATGGTACCCATGTTTTGCCCCTATCTGCTTTAGTATCAAACACAGTCAACCTCCAAAATGCAACAATTAATGTCTTGGCACACACACATACAAAAGCACAGAAACAAACATACAATAGAGAGTGGGAAAGAAGCTGAGTAATATTTTTTGCCCAAGTGTAAACATTGAAACATATTTGCAGACTTGTATTGTTTCATAGAGTCAACAATAACTTTCCCTGGGTACCCATCAAATATATTCATACAGCAAAACCCACGCATGGTGAGCACCATTACTATTGCTGCTGCTAAATACAGTGCTTCAGGTACTGGGTTATATACAAGTTTCTAAAAATTTACTTTGGGAAAAAAATAGAAATTAAACCCAGCATTTTTTGGGCATGATTTAATTTCAGGGTTTAGAAGCTGTTCAGAGACAGTTCTTGGAGAGCTACCGAGGTAGCTGCAGTGTTAGATGCTCCAACACACCTTGGCTGTGCTCCACTACAGCAGGGCAGTTGGCATCCAGTGCACAGGGGAAAGGAAATAGGAGCTCATGGAATAGCCTCTGTCTGCTCAGGTGAATAGATATTAAGAATGAAACTGTTGCTAAATTTAATAATCTGATCTACATGATGCAGGCTGTCCTGCTTTTCTAAATTAAAATCTTGTTTTGAATACAGCATTACTGTTGAAACAGAGCAGTCATGTAAACAAAGAATCCATTCTCTGCCACTCTTGTAGAAAAAAATCGTGCCTAAACATTATTGTGATCTTGATTTTAAGATTTTAGTGGAAATAGATTTATCTTTGATAAACTGTTCTACTGGTAAATTATGCTCTGTGCTGGTTTTGGCTGGGGCAAAGTTATTTTTCCTGACAGTGGCTACTGTGTGGTTAGATTTTAGATTTGTGCTGAACGCAGTGTTGATGATACAGAGATTTTTTTTTATTGCTGAGCAGGGCTTACACAGAACCAAGGTCTTCTCTCCTTTCTGTACTGGTGAGGAAGCTGGGTATATGTGGGGGGCTGGGAGGAGACACAGCTGGGACAGGTGAACCAAACTGACCAAAGGGATATTCCAGACCATATGACATCATGCTCAGTTTATAAAGTGGGAGGAAGGGATGGCTGTTCAGAGTTTGTCTTCCCAAGTTAACTGTTACGTGTAATGGGGCCCTGCTCTCCTGGAGATGGCTGAACACCATGGGAAGAAATGAATTCGTTGTTTACTTTGCTTGTGTGTATGGCTTTTGCTTTCCTTATTAAACTGTCTTTATCTCAACCCATGAGTTGGGTTTTTACAGTTTCTACCATCCCAATTGTCTCCTTGATGCTACTGGTGGGGAAGTGAGTGAGTGGCTGTTCGGTTCTTGGTTGCTGGCTGGGGTTAAACCAGGACAGGCTCATACACTTCTTTTGCCTTATTGCTAATCTGAATGTTAGTTTCTGGTTCCAGATCCTGAAATTTTGCAGCTTCCTTACACCTTCCCCTGCTTCCCATCCACTGTTAACTGTTGTGCTGAACCAATTGCACTGTTTCTTAATGTTATTTTCTTTACCTCCTATCATTTTTACTGCCTGTCTGAAAAAATTTATGTGCTCTGTACGGCACTATTTGCAGCATAGTTTGGTTCTTCTTAGAGGTGACAAATCCTGGAAGCATTAAGGTCAATACCACTGACCTCACCATGTACAGTTTGGTTGGATTTGTTTGTTTTTCTGATAGGCAGTTAAAGGGCGGAAGTTTGAGCGTCTTGCAAGGTCATCATTACAGAAATTTTCAGCCTGACTTTCTGAACATCTCTTTTACTTGAGCATCACCAGGTTTTCAGGGGGCACCGTAAGCGTTCCACACAGCTACATTAGTGATATTTAGACAGTCATACAGTGAGTGAATGGTTTGGATGTACTTTAGGATGTATGAATATTTCACAATAAATTTATTTTCCTGACTCTTTAGATCCTTAGAAACAGTTAAGTTCTAGACACATTACTATTTTGTATGAACTGTTCTGTAGTAGAGAAAGTTAACTATCCTGATTATAATACTTTGTCATTATATTAACATCTGAGTGCCTAAAATAAGTTAGACTGGTATTTGACAATTCCTCTGGACCTCCCCAGAGATCCTATGTTCTCCTCTCTCTTGATTGCAGAGAACTCTGAATTAGTTTTCAGTCTGTGTTGTCAGGATAGCTGTCGTTTTTTAAGTTACCTTATATTCTCATGGATTTTATTTTTTTCATAACTACAGAATAAAATTTATGCACAAAAGAAGAGCTAGTGAATACAACATTTTAAGTGATAAACTATTTCAATTACTTCCCATTAAAATTCAGGAGGCAATGCAATTAATTTTCTGTGAGTAAGAACTTATACCTACTGACATTAGGCTAAATTTGGATTTGTATTCAGATGCTCCTACCATATTAATGATGATGATTTCTCAGTCTGCTAGGAGCTTTAATTTTGTACAGAAATTAGTTTGATGCTCGTGACATTTCCTCCTACATTATTCCACTGTATTTAAGAACACATAGGTGCTCTTATCCTAACCTGTTTTCAGCTACTGACAGAATTCTATTTATTGTACATTGAAAGCACTGAAGGTATCAAGAACATCAAAGACTAAAACTTTGATTTTTCCATCTAAAATAAATTTTGAGATTGTTTCTCATTAAGACTTAAAATCAAAAAACCCCAGCGTTAAAAGCTTGAGTATAGTCCTGCATTGCAGAAAACTCATTAAATCAATTACGTGGATTCTAATGATCAAAGTAACAGAGTTTAGCATAGGTTAACAGTTTTATATATGTTATTGCAAGACATAGAAATGGCAATACTTCGTTGCTGTGTTACTCTCATTACTCTTTCAGGTTTCTTGCATTTTCTCATGTCATTGCCACAGAGAGGCATGGAACACACATGGGTTTTACGTAAGAATTGTTCCTCTTTCTTTGGGGAAGTATCTGTGCATTTAAGCTTAAAAAATAATGACAGAAATATTATTAAAACATTAGAAACCATATGGCAGAGATTTGGTAAGTAGAAGCATTCAAGGGGAAAACAAAAAAGCCTGGGTATTTTGATGGTGGGAATCTGGTGGAATTAAATTCGTATGTTGATGGGGTGAGCCATGGCCAACGCCATGGTCAGCTGGACCAAGTGGACCAAAGGGTCCATTGGTTTGATGCCTCCACAGCTCAAGGGCTTTGAAGTTACAGTGAGCACCCAAAAGGCTGTGTAAAATATGCAGACTATTGGCTGCTGCCTTCCCCTCCCTTATTTTTCATATTTGGTTGCTTTTTCAGAAAGCTCTACATTCCTCGGTGGTTGATTGGGCCCTGTTACTCCTCCCCACCTACTCCTTCTCCCATTCACCCTAATCCCTTCTCCCTGCCCTTGCAACACCCCCTAATTGATGTATCATTGGTTATTGCGTGTTTTCCATGCCTGTTTTGTAGGGGTATAAAATCCCACGCCAGCCCCGCTTTCTTGGCTTTCTCTGTGGTTTTTTTCGTGTTCTCCAATAAACCTTTCCCTGTCCCCACGAAGGAGTCCCTCCGCTTCATTCCTGCCTCCTTCGCGCACCTTTACCATCGGTGGGCAAGGCAAACCGGAGCCGGGCCTTCGCCTGCCCTCCTGCGCCGCGATCGGCTTCCGTCCCCCCAGCCGGGGCAGGTGGGAGATTGCCCGGGGCTAGGGGCAGCGTGCTGGCCGGAGAGAGCACCACGGCAGCATGTCAGTGAACGTCAAAACTCTGTGAAAGGACAAAGTTTTGGTCAGGATGAGCTGAAACATGACTATCCCCATCGTTGCATGATAGAGACAAAGCAGAGAAGGAAGAAAACCAAATTGTCTTCTCTGTTAATATTCTAGTTTGCATCCCCTGAGTACTGAAGCCTACGCATGTCAAGCAGCTGCTATCTTTGACTTCCCAGCTTGTTCTTAAGCACACCCCAAATATAACACACAGGTTGTTAAACTATATTTTTTCCTTAATCATTCTCCCTGTGTCCAGTTTCTCTCATAATTTTTGTAGTGTAAAAAAAGATAGCATATATAGTTTGTGAATATTCCCTAAGATATGTATAAATGTTCAAAGTACTAGGTGGAGGTGTATAAACAGAATGCTTTCTTCCTCATCCCACCTAATATCATAGGTAAAACTGAAAATATTTCACAAGTTTTAAGGAATGGCAATGTACAGAATAAGAGTCCAAGTAAGTGATTTGAAATACATTTTGAAAAATTTAGAACCAGTTCCTTTTTAAAAATGCATGTTATTCCATAATACAGGCTGTTATTCCATAATTCGGGCAGGGACCTTGAAAATTATGTCTTCTCTGAGTGGCACCTGAGCAACACAGCAATTGCAGTAAGTTTTAAATAAATGAACAGTTCACCTTAGCTTTGATTTTTTTTTTAATGTAGATTCCAATGTTCTGGACTTTTCAAGACAAATTTGCTCTGGGTGAATGGTGGTACAGGAGTAGAATGTTCAGTGAATATGTGTCTTTGTATACATCAGTTTGCCCGTGTATTAATTTAATACCTGAACAGTACCAATAAATCATTCAATTGGTATAGAAGGTAACTACTGGACTGGTTGGTAAAAACACTAAAATGCATCATATCCTTATCAAGAACTTTAAATCTTATTTTCTTTTTGAAACTATTGGAAGTAGAAATACAAATAATCTGAGATGTTTAATATGGTGTATAATGTGTCACTGGAATATCTGAATTGTTTGTTTGGTCACTAAAAAAACTAAACCAGCTGAAGGACAAAAAGGAGTTTTCTCAATGGACCCGCCTGTAAAAATGAGGGCAATAGTTTATGTACAAAGACCCAGTTGTAGATATCTTACACCTAAAGGACTATTTGCAAACATACTGGTTCAGAGAAATGTTCTATTTTCAGTTCTACCTGCTGATCAAAGCACTGGCCTCAAACACAGCCCTGGCGTGTAGCTTTCATTTAACAATACCTGAATGATCCTCAGGCAATCTGTGTAACACTTGTGGATTTAACAGGTAAAGACCAACAGCTGCCATTCATGGCACTTTTCTGACTCTTCTCCTGTCAGCACTTGAAAATATTCAGACATATCCAAATTAGTTGAAGGGTCAAAATACGACCTCCTCGGATCTCTTTCAGTCATTTCACAGGGTGCAGGTCCAGATCATATAATGTTACAGAGATTACATATGATACAGAGATTATGTATTCTATGACTTGAATGTTAGACTGGAAAAAAAATAATCTTTGCAGTTGAAGGTGATCCTTTCTGCTTTCTAGTTGTAAAGCAATGTAAGCACACAAGGTTATTAAATATTTTGACTTCAGGAAAAGGCATTAAATATTAAACCAAACTTGCATCTAAGACATAGGCTACAAGTAGCAATAAGAAGTTTCATTACTCCCCAGAATAAGAATAGATCCACAAATAATGCCTGTCTGATGAATAAGGGTAACAGCATGTCAATTCACACAATATTGATTTAACAGTCTCAGTACCTTTCCATCCTAGTTGCTTTTGGATCATCAGCTTGTTTACATTGACTGTGTGAAGTCAGTAGATCTCGCAATTTGCAGCCAGCAGAAAGTGAATAGGTGTAGAATTGTCCTTCAGATGAAAGTAAAAGCATATTTTACTTGACACAAATACACATAGAGCTCTTAAAAATGTCAGTTTATGGCCTAAAATCTGTTCAGATACTTGCTTCCATCATCTGTTACCTACAAAGCCTGGAAGAAGTAGATTCGTGGTAAGATTTCCTGATTAAAGTGAGAAAAGACCAGGAAAGAAGTTTTATGAACTTAATGAGATTACACTTGAATTGTTAACTGTTTTTATTGTTGTAAAAATGTGATCTTACAAACAGCCTGTGGAATTGCTTTCATAACAGTGTAAAAGACATCTGAATCAAACTTGCTCCACACCAGTCGCTTCCTTGTGGGTCTCATGGGAAGTTACATTTATTGGTTCTGTAAATCTGGATTACTTTGAAATACCAAATGGTTCTTCAAACCTTCTATAGTTCCTACACCATCCTGAGAACTTTTTTCATTTAACAGTTTCACTTCAAGACTCAACTGCCACAGGACATAACATACAGTATTGGGTTGTTGCCATTTCAGTAATTTCTTACGTACTCTGTGGAAAAGGTTCCGATGTCACCAAAACAAAGGAAGTCGTTTAACCTTCATGGTAAAGAGACTTGATGTATATCTTGGGACTTTGACTTGATCTCGTCTTATGTCAAAGAATGCATAACTACCTGCTTCAAAAAAGTATGACATCAAGCAAAGATAATAATAATAATAATAATAATTTTAAAAGGTATATCTCACATTTTTCATCAACAAAATACATCTGATTCAATCCATTCACTTGTAGTTTAAAATCACTGTTTTGTGTTTATTTTTTTAATTGTTTACTGATACTACAGATATAGCTGTGTTTACATAACCATTTGATGGTGGAATCTGGTCATAGATCCTATGATTACTGACGCTACTCTGCAGACTTAGATGGTATTCTTCTGCCATTTCTACCCTAATTTTTAACTCTTCCGGGAAAAGACAGTCCAAGCAATGGGTTGGATTAGGTTAGGCTCTGTCTGGCTTTGAAAATCTGCCATTGTGGAGACCTGTTATGCAAATTTTTATATAGCTAAAAAAATGTTGGCAGTAGAAAGCAGAGTTTCCTGCTGAAGTTGTGGGATGAAGGAATTTAGATAGTGCTGGAGAAAAATCTGAGGAAAAATGTGTCTCGAGGATTTACAGGTGAAAATAATGCTTAAGCTGAATAGGAGAGAAAAAGAAAGGGATGTTTATAGCAAATATTTTATTGAAAAATAAACCAGCAAGAACTAATTAGGGAATGGCAATTTTTCTTTAGTGAAACAGAAGATCTGGATTTTGTCTGGAGTGTTACTGTTAATATACAATCATGGAATTACAGAATTGTAGAATGGTTTGGGTTAGAAGGGACCTTAAATACCACCTAGTTCCAACCCTCCTGCCATGGACTGGGATGCCACTTGCTCGCTCAGTTGATTCAGGACCCCATCCAACCTGGCATTGAACACTCCCAGAGATGGGGCATCCACACCTCTCTGGACAACCACACTGAGAGTAAAGAATTTCCTTCTAACACTTAATCCAAAATACATCTATTTATTTGAAGTGCTTTCCATTATCTGATCTTGCAAAGGAACTTATTTATGTTCTTACCTGTAATATGACTTCAAAAAGTAACTTTAATATATACAGTAACATGACACGTGCCTCTCAGTGGACATAATTGTATTTTTATGTATTTTTGTATAAAGCTCTTGCCATTGGGAAACCCATGATTTTCCTTGATGCGCACCTGAATATGTAGATAAGGCTGCACAAGTGATTGAGTGGTGTAAAAAGAATTTATTTTATATCCTTGTTAGCTTTTTTTTTTTTTTGCTAGGATGTATAGAGAGCTTTAAAGGAACACCTTGTAAAAAAATTCTCAGAAAAGATGTTTCTTTGGATCATGTCTAATTATCCACATAGCTGAACTTTCCTTTCCCATAAAGCTATTTCAGTATGATTTTTTTTCTACACAACAGTTAAAATTATCTGAGTGAGGGAATGAGGATATTCTACTGCATGGTAACTAGAGTGGTCTCGGATTTTTTTGGACCAAAATTTTGCACTTTTTTTTCTTTTAAATAAAAATATTACCATATATATACATATATATATATCACACTAATTTCCACAAAGAAATTTTATTGAGAAAAAAATGCCATAATTAGCAATCTAAAAATTAATTTTAGCATGTCTAAGAACAACCCCAGAAGAAGAATAAAACAGAGAAAGAAGAAAGAGGTTTGAAGATCTTAAATTCTAGCATCGTACTTTCTGTTGTTCTCAAAAGTATGCGTACAAGATCCCTATCCCACAGCCAGTGTGTTTCCTTTAAGCCGATGGATGTTCCTACTGCTGTGACTGCACATAAGGACTGACCAGGAGTTTCACTGTGTTGCAAAGCAGTCCTAGAGGTTAGTTTCCTGGTTTTTTTGACAGATACTGAAGGGGAAAAACTATTCAAAGGCAGTAAATTTGTTCTTTGTGGAAACCATCCTCTTAATGGCTGAGAAAGCCTAAAATCATAGCATGTATTTTTTCACCTTTAATCATTCTTCGCTGAGGGTGGGAGCGTTAGGGACCCTGCTCTGTTGATGGTGAGAAATGGTTGTCTCCTCAGAGGGAGCCCTTTGTGCTTACAGTTCAGTCAAGTGCAGCCCCTGTGATGACACTGGAGCCAAACCCAATTGCCTTGGTGCAGGTGACTGAACTGGTCAGGTGCAGAGGACCAGGCATCAGCATGTTCTGTCTCAGCCATTCAGGCTGTTATGACAGGACAGAGGTGATTGTAGGAGAGGGTCCCATGGAGCTGGGGCAGTGCCATTCTGAGCAAACTTCCTTTTCCACCTGGAGACTCCTGCTCAGTGCTCCTGTGACAACTTCCCTGCCCCAGGGAAACAGTTTTTGTTGTCAATAGTTTTTGCTCCAGTCAGCCTCAAGTGATTCATATGTTAGGACTATCAGAAACCCTGTTTGTATGAATTGAATGAATACTCACAGTCAAAGTACTGGAAGCATAATGAATAAAGCATTGTGATAGATTTTCAGGACTTCTAAGTAGTCCAGAAATTTAGTGATGGTTTTTATGTGGCACTTTCCCTTCAAGCATTTTGTCCAGCTTTATAGAAACTGATCTAAAAAACGTTTTTCTGTAGTAACTTTTGTCTATATTTTATTATTAAAAAAAGTGTTTAATGATTTAAAAATGACCCCCCGGGGGTTAGTAAATGCTCACTTCAATTAAATTGTTGGCATTTCTTATATTTTACACTGGAGCTGGGAGAGTTTATGAGTATCTGAGCATCTTCAGTAATAGATTCTGACATTGCTGACTTCTAGCCAAATTGTTTTAGAAAGAAGCCACTGCCATTTCTGTGACAGAGCAGAATGTACACTGCACAAAGTGCATTTGCCAAGGCTTCTTTTTCAATGTGAGGCTTCAAATGAGATATGTCTGGAGGGTAGGAACATATGGTTGCTCCATGAAATCGTTTATAGGAGGCATTTTTCTTTTCCTATCGCATCTGTGGCACTATAATGTGGCCTATTTTTTTCTAATTTACTCAGCCAGAAGATTTCACTGCCTGTATAATATGATCCCAACCAAGTATTTCTGATTCCCAAAAGAGCCAGCTCCAACAGTCTGGAGGACAAGCAGAGAAAGAGAAGATTTTTTTTCCCCTGTTATAATTCTGTGGTGCTTCTACAGAATTTTCCATTAAGGATAGCAATTTTAGTACAAAAAATTTGCAAGCCAAAAAGAATCCTTTTCAAATCCAAATTTTTTGGGAAGTGTGCCCAGTCAACACACCCTCTTCTTTAATTTTCCTCAGTTTCGACAGGAGGTAAAGCAACATACAATGCAACATATAATGCAACATATAATGTAACATATAATGCAAACTGAAAAATTAGAATACAATTTGCTGCATCCTGATTTCAACATATTGCATTAACTTCACATACTGTTTTACAGTTACCGCAGGCTGCCTTTTTTTTTTTTTT
>VZTI01000219.1:421355-494363 GCA_013397865.1 Struthidea cinerea
ATGAGGATTCTGCATTTACATAAGAATATTGTCCAGCATAAAATTCCTGCCTGATTTTTGAGTGCATTTTGAAAGGTGATAAAAGTATAACTTCTGATGAACTTATTTCCAGTTTGGAGACCACATTACAAAAGCATTGCAGGCTGTGTTTCACAAGTTGCTCAGAAAACTATTGGGTTTGGATTATTTAGCTACTCCACTGAAAGTTCCATAAAATATTTGCCAGGGTGAAGTTTTTCAAAGATCTTTGGGTAATTAGGCAAAAAGCCCTCTTCAAATTTCTTTTGAATGGAAGTGGGAATCTAACTCTTCCACATCTCAAATTAAGTTTTTGAAATACAGTAAAATTAGAAATTAGTAAATTCAATCAATCAGTGAAATCAATTAGTTTTTCTTACTGCAATAAGACAAAATACTCTCTACATTACTGTAGCTTTAAAGTCAGAAGACAGAGAAATTACAGTGGGACAGTAAGACAATTTAATTTGCTTCATCTGCATGAAATTCCCTCTTTATGTACTGTGCAAAACTAAAAGATGCAAGATATGTAATCAGCTACATAATGCAACAGACTGGTTAAATTTAAATGCATTTTAACCATATATTTTAAGCAGAGTATGAAGTTCAACATTTAAATAGAAGACATAAATTTAATCTCTAGTTCACTGAGATTGTCAGACTTACACAGAAATAAATGGAACGTATTGGTTTCAATACTACTCGGATGAGAGGAACCTTTAATATTGTGGCTGCTCCACTTCAGAGATGATAGGAAAGTATTAAGACTTAAGTTACAAGTTGTCTTTGCTACTGTATGACTGGTAAGCCAATTTCTTAATTTTGTGACTTTTTTTGAAGAGATTTTTTCAAATAAAAGTCATTCTTCCAGTATTCCATGTCTCCCTTTAATAACTAAGAACAGTCAATTTATGCAGATTTTTTACCACTTTTAATAAATAGAAACACATCTCACTGTGTGCAAAAAATACTCTTCTACTGCTAGGATACAGTCTAAAATATTAAAGTACACTTGGGAAGTATCAAAAGGATTTATGTTAATATTAATGACTATTTACATATGGTGATCAGACTGTATTATTCTATATCTGAAAAGCAATATATCTAGGTAGGATTTTTTTCTATTATTGTAGGACAGTATAATGAAAATTTGCTAGAAGGAATGCGTCTTGGACTGGTCTGAATTGCCCCAGGGAAGTAATTCTGAAAGAGGATCCATTTGCTGAATTACGCTTTTTCGTGACAGAAAAATCCCCAAACCAGCACTCATGGCATGGGAAGATACGTGGTGCAGGCCCATTCCTGCTTTATTCTTTATAGATACTGTATTCTGCTCCTCATACAAAAATAATCCCTGTATCTGCATCTGCCATCTCACCTTTATTACCAAGTTGGGGCGAGAAAGGAAAAACGGTTTATATAAACAGATATTTTCACTTTCTGGGACCTGATACGACTTTTAAAACTTATATTCGCTGAAACTGCTTTGATGGAATTGCTTTTCAACTTTAAAGACAAAAGCCTCCAGGCTTTGTCATTGGAGAAATAAGGATATTCAGTTGTACTACACAACGTTTATTATAATGCAGTTGCGGGGTTACCTTTGTCAGCAGGAAACTTATTTTTTTTTAAGCTTCAGCATTCTTTTTTGCTGATCTTTTTCAAATGCTATAAAACAAGGAAGTTAAACAAATAAATAAACTTTCAAACATGACATTACCACTGGGAATACCTTTTTGGTTCCTATCATTAAATATTGTGGCTGTACCTATTTATTGTAACTACAGTTAGACCAAACTTGGCTTCATTAATCTCTCTTTCCTCACTATTAGGATATAAAATACATCTTTGGGTTGGTTGACTTTTGCATTTTTTTGACCACCTATTTGTGTTTTTGTGGCTAGTAAACAACAAAACACGTGTGAAGAGTATCCATTTGAATGCAAACCATCTAGTGGTGAGAATCAACTCCCTGTTCCCACAAAAACTGTTGTATGTACTACCTTTCACTGGTGGTGTTTGTGGTAGTGAAAGTAATAATAATAAAGGATACAGAGGTTAAAGGGTTTTGCTTTAAAAATTTGAAGAGCTGTTTTTCAGCAACAAGATGAAAGCCTATTTTGTCAGCCCAGCAGAATTGGATGAAATACAGTCATAAAATGGAAAAACCCCAGTACATTTTAGCTCAAGGAATGTAGCAAATACATTAATTTATGATCTCATGTCAAATGATCTCATGTCAAATTGTAAACAATATTTTCATCTTTTAAATACAGAAAAATGTGAACAACCCAGTATACCAAATGGCTTGAAACATCAGCAAAGTTGCAGCCTGCTTCACAGTTTCAGAAATCAGTATTTGCCTTAATTTCCTAGTTTTAAAATGCACTAAGTAATCTGATGAGATAAAGGAGGTACTCAGAGAAAAAACCATTTGTGACAAATGCTTATAGGTCATAGGTTTGTGAGAACCTTGAGGGAAAAATATCTTTAACAGTACATACTATTTGCTTTGTTATAGCAATTTGTAACTGAATTGGTTGTCATACTTCCTTTCTGCCCTCTACCTCATTTAAACCATCTGACACCTGCAAATCCATTTTGAAGATACATATATATATATCACATCTTATTTTCCTTATTGTCCCTTATTAACCTTTATAAAACATTCATTCACCTTGTTCTAATACATAAATCCTTGTCTATATATAATGGACCATTTTAATATAGTAACTGGTAATAAGATTGGGAAGTTTTCCTGGACTTTGTAATTTCTGGCTAAACAATATTTCATAATAAATGACCCTTTCATAACTGTGTAGCAGAGTTTAAACTGAGCTGCTGTGTCTGGATTCTCAGTGTGGAGTGAGGTACAGCAGGACTCTGACAAAAATACCCAAACAGTGTTCTAAATATTATTATCATCTCATCACAAAAATGTACACATGGGCAGATGGTAGGTTCAGTTTGCTTCATAAGGCTTTATGGAAATTTCTGGAGCAGTTAGAGCTGCAAGTCAAAACGCAGAATTTATGAGTGTTTATCACTGAAATCTAAGCTGGTTGTTATCAGTTGTATTCAAAAGCTGTTTTACATACAGCATGTCATCTTTTGCTACTAAGATAGTGGTAAAGCATCCAGGTCCCTTAAACAATAAAGAAAAGATGCGACACTCATAAATAAGCATCAGTGAACAAAAGAGCTTCCTGATACACTTTTCTGAAGTGTTCTTCCTCCATGAAAGTGCCTCTCTAGTAAATCTAACCCTTTAGGCATTTAATCATTTTATGTGGATATCTCGTAAATGTCTGTGCCTCACACTGGGAGCGAAGTGATCTTACAGTAAATATCATGGCAATAAGATGATGAATCTTTGTGTCTTGATAAAATGGTGACTTGGATTACTTGATTATCACTTAGGAAAAACATCATACAAAAAGCCAAGGTGATGGGAATATTGACAGAATAAAGAAGGGTAGGTAAAAATATGTGTCAGCTTGTCCTCATTTGAAAACAGAAACTCTAGGGGGTACATTTGGAAACAATTATCTAGGCCCTGTAAAAAATTGTATGTAAATACATACATTGTGGAAAATGTAATCACACTTAACGATCGTTCATCCTGGTGGATTCCTACATTTCTCTAAAATTGCATTGGAATAAATACTTCAAATGAATATTTGAAATCAATTGGAATAAATAAAGTTTATTCAGTGAAAAACAATCCCGTAATCAAATAGAGGTATAAACTCACCAGTTTAAGAGGAGAAAAAAAAATCAGTTTTTGTAGACTGACAGACTGTTAGTACAGAAAATGAAGTGAGTAGTTTAAAAAGTGTTTGAATATCAGAATTTTTGAATCTCAGCTAGTCTTACGAACTTCTTATAGTAACAAACTATTTAAAGAGATCCATAGTTTGAGAGAGAATTTTTTTTTTCAAAATTCTAGAACTATTGCTGAACATTAAAAGTTTAGTACACACCAGACAGTCATTGCTAGTCAAATATATTTTTATGTGCACTACTTTCATGACAGTCATGAAGTTCTCAGGATTGATGTTTTAGCTGATGAACAGATTTCCTAAAGAGTAATGTAGTCCCCTACCAGTCAGGATGAGCGAATTGGGATCCTTTATTTACTCTGTAAAGGATTGGGTCTGAGTTACAAATGAAGTACTTTGGACTACAGCCCCACTTGCTATTCTCCCTGGGTCACAGGGACACCTTTCAGAATGGTAAAGCAGCTGTGCCAAAGATGGTGATTCCCACCCATCCTGGGGAAACTCAGAGAAAAGATCATTGAAGTCCCATAACGTTTTTGTTCTCTAGTTGGCTGAATAAGCTACTCAGCACCAGGAAGACCGCAAGGCTTTTAAAGATGTAACATATTGACAATTATACAAGATCTGAAAAATACTTACTACTTCCTGTTTAATATTACACTCCTGTAACAATTGCAGTTCAGCATTTTGATGAAGTAGTGGTTGATTCTAGAAGTCCTAAAAGGAAATAAGGTAAAACCAGGTACTAGCAGATGTGTACCATTAAGGTAAAAGACTTGTTCTATTAGGAATTCTACAATTAAGTGGTTTTACCAAGTGACAAATTCATGTTACTGAATGGTTTCAAATTGGCCAGTTGTTGAATCTCAGACACAGTTCAAGATAGTCACAGAGGTGTCAGGAAAACTTATTTTGTTAAAGTACTAGAGATAGAAAGACATATTTCAAAAAGATGACTAAGATATGGTGATGGGATGCCAGTGAATCAAAAGTGAACGTTTCCTTGATGCTGTCCTTATGAATGCCTTTTTATAGCTCAGTGTCAGCTGCTTGACTGCTGTGTGATGTAATTTGCTCATCTGATCAACAGTTAATACAAGGTTGGATGTCACCATCAGACGCCAAATGCTAGCAACATGTAGGGCAAAAGTGTTACCTTGCGAAGTTGAAAGCAGCTGTTAGTAAGCTGCCAGAGGCAATTTTTTATAACCATTTACATTTAGCAAGTGGCTGAGAGGTGGGCAAATGACACATTGCAGAGATGTTCTCAAGAGAACTGTGAGAAGCGTCTTCTCAGAAGACAAAGATCACCTTTTGGTGTCAGCAAATATTCTCTGTGACATCAAAGCTCATCAACAAAGCTGGAACAGTGAACAGCACAGTCAGTCTTTGTGAAGGACTGTGATACGCTGTCACATCTGTGAAGACAGGACTAACTTCTTGTTCATAGTTACACTCTGATGTGCTGTAGTATTTGGGAAATCTACACCTCGTTTCAAGTATTTTGGAGATATTAGTGTGTGTAAAGCATCACTGTGCTGCATTTACTGCAAACTGAAAAAATATAAAGCGGACGATTTATTGAGAATATTCTTGAAGTGTTTCTGTAGAATTTGTTCTCCCCAAAAATTAAATTACTGAATCTTACTCATAGAGGTAAGTGATGGCTTACTACTTAAGAAACTGAGGCACACTTAGGATAAAATTTTTTCACAAGCTTGGAATGTATCATGCATAAGGCAAGTTGCTGTTTCTCTGGTTAAACAAACAAAAAATGCTTTCTGTGGATTTTAGTAATCTGTACCTGTGTGCAGAATGTAGGATCCTTTCCATTTCACTGCTCTTCAGTATACAGTCAGCAATAGTGTTTCTAAATGCAAAGACTGAACTGCAATCACATTAGCAATTAAACTATAATTTTTCTAGTATTTGTGCAACACACTTTGGAATCAAAAATGAAAAGTTATCATTTGACTGGCTATCTACCTGAAATGATTGTTTAAAAGCTAAACTACTGTTAATCTTCAAAACACTGCATAACTCTAAAATATTCAAACCTTTCAAAAAAAGTCATTCTGCCAATACTTGATTTCATTCCAGGATCAGTAAGTATGCACAAGCACATTAGAAATAACACCTCAGTAGAAAAATTTTTCATGTCTCTATTTTTTCATGGTTTTTTGGTGTCACTTCTTCAAATGATAGAGATCATATTTTACACATAAAGGAGAAGTGGTGAGAACAGGTTTCTTAGCTTGATAAAAGCACATTTATGCTTGTGTTGCCAAGTTTATGCCATATGTGTTAAGAGCTGGTTACTGATTCAAGTTATTTTAACTGAATCAAATACAGGACCAGAGAGAGGACAGGGAGGGAATGCTTTTGTCACCTAGGGAACTGGGAATCCCTGACTTCCAGTAAGTTACTGCTAAGGCGTATGACTAGAACATGGAACAAAACTTTATCATCCATTATAAGTTATTTAATTTTGGAAGTTCCTCAGTCATTTGAGTTAAGATTTGAATTGTGTTTAGAGCTAGGTTGGTACTAAATTCCTTGTTACTGTGAATGCCAAAGGGTCTGGAAGCCAAAAAAGATGAGCAGGATCAAGCAGAATGTGCATTGAAGGCTTTTAGAACTGAAACACTAAGGAAGCACATAGACCAAGACAATTAATGCTTTGAAAATATTTTTACATAATACAAAATGTGAATGCTGGATACATAAATTGATGTTACGTATAATGCATAATACATATTATGGAAGGCAGAGAGATCATCGTAATGTTACAGGGGCTTTTTCTTGTGTGTTGTTTTTTTTTCCTTTGGTAAGAATTGATTAGGAGGACTCCTAGAGAATAGTGGAAAGGCAATGTGTTGGAAAAGAGAGGGAACAATATCCAGGGGGAAAAGAGAAGGGATGAAAGAGTGACTACAAAGCCGTGTGGAGCCAGCATGAAAAGATCTGGAAAGGTATGGGGCATAACTAAAGTACACAGCTCATCAGTAGCTGGTGGAGAAAAGCCAAAGCTGATGACATTTTCGCTCATTAGCAGCTTTTGCAGCTGCCACATGCATCTTAATTTCTTCTCCCTAGACACTTTTTTCTAGATGGTTTACTGGGTGCAAACGCATCACATTCAGTCTAATATCTCCTGAGGGAATCTTTCCAGTGGTTTCTTGTGACCATAAAAATTTAAAGTGAGGTCTTACCATGATTAGTTGTCATTTCATATGTTGTGTCTCATTGTACCTTGTTCTGTTTCTGGTGGTTTGTAGAAGATGGGCTGCTTGCAGTGCATAATGTTTGCGAATTTTGCCGTATCTCTCTTCATACATTATTAAACAAAAATATTCTGATTGTATGAATATGTTTGTTTTGGAATTTACTCACTGAACACTTACACATAAACATATCAAGCTATGAGTTATTCATGAACTATTTGTTTTGATTTTGCTTTGAAGTCCTGTGTCATTGTAGCACAATTGCAGTGGATATTAGTGGTATTATTATTGCTTTCTCTTCTGTTCAGTGCAGGTTAAACAAGATTTCCTGCTAGCCACATGGAGAATTTTGAACTAGGTACACAGCAATTGCAAGGCTATATTTCTCTGGCAAGTGAAATAAAAGAACCTATTTAGATATTCTTAACAATGAAAAAGGTTCTCAGCAGTGTCGAATTGAATTCATAGTTTTTATTCAAATGAATGCATATAAGCATTTTTTCTAAGTATTTATTCATGTTGAATAGTATTGATAGATAAACTCTAAGGAGAAAACAGCGTTATAACTTACCCATGGATATAAGTGCTGTATCTTGAGTAAAAGATATGACTGTGCTTTCACTATCCTGAAATTGTTGTCTCTATTTGGAACACATAGGGATCTATTCTCCTCCTCTCAAAGGCTGTCCACCCTGCAACAGAGCATGGCAGTGGGGCAGAGCCTTTTTAGAGAGTGAGAGAAGGTGGTAGCAGCCCAGTGAAGGTACTGTTTTACTAATCCATGAGCCAAATAACTGTGTTACTCTAATTCTGAAATTTGGCTGAGGAACAGATCTGCATGTGAGACAAACTGTGAGGATTTTGCTATTTTCCATTAATCTGCTTGGCTTTTTTTAATCCAGGCAAGACTTAGATTTCTGTTAAAATAAAAAAGCTGTTAGTTATAAACATTTTTGTCTTAAATTAGGGAGTGAATTTAACGCCCATGATGTCTACATCAGAATTACTTGGCTGATATATTTTGCACAGAACAAACTGAACAGAGACTAAACAAAGGTAGTCTTGTAAAGGAAAATAGGGGAACAGGCTTTTTAACTGATTACAGCTAGAAGAGAAACATGCCAGAAAATAAAATCAACCAAATAAGGGCGTAGATTTCTTTTTGAAACTTTCTACATTGCTGAAAAATAACATTAAAAAGTGATTCAGCAAAGAAAGACATAACAAGTGTATTGGCTGAAATTTAGAGACAATTTAGAAATAGGCTCAAATATCCCATGGGAAAGATGATAAAGCATTTTAACAAGCTATCATGAGAAATGATTAATTGTATCTCTTTTCTAAGTCATAATTGGAAATTACCTTTTAGCTACATTTGTTGTTGGCTTCAGTACAGATGAATGTATATCTTTGCATTGCCAGAAGAGGTAGGGTATGTGATTTAATGGTACATTGTAGCTTCAAAATCAATTCTGCTGTTGTAGGTTTTTCAACAGGATGAACAGAGGGGAAAGAGAACAACCGTGATGTACTTGTGCATCCATGACAGCTACAATAACTTTTATTACTTATTTTGCAGTGAAAAGATGGCTCTAAAACCACTTCTCTCTTCTTCCTGATCCAGGAAGTCTCTGTCTCCTGAATCATGGGAGAATTTGTATGTATCTGTGGCTGATTATATTTACAGAATAAGTAATAGAGAGCAGGCTATACCAGCAAGCCTTTTTATGATGGGCAACCTCTGGATCTCGGAGAATATTTTTAGTGACGTTCTGTCTGCATGCTGTATCTTAATCTTTTCTGTTAATGCTGCCCTTTCACATGTGAAGTGGTGGCAGGCTTTACATAAATAAAATGTGTGTAATAGGTTTGCCATATTTAGAATATTTGAAAGCTAGCTGCCATATAATTTTATTTTATTTGACTAAACCCATACATTTTCTGCAATGCAATTCCAGTTTGCAGCAAATATAACAAATGACTGGCAGACTTTTGAAAGAGGTGAAGACAATTTTTTCAACAGCCAGATGAATGCCAGTAAGATGAGAAATTGTGATTTATTTAAGAAACCTTCAAAAATCTCTTCATGACATTCTGCTTCCATTCTGCTGTGCTATGAATGTGACAGTAAGTATTCGCACAGGGTAATATAACAGTGCTACTCAAAGAATCAATATATGAAAACTTTGAGAGTTGCTGGAGACAGAATCAAATTGCTACAATAGCAACTTTACTACTTAAAATGGATGTTTCAGTTATGCAGATTAGCTAAATATGTTCCAAGCAGCTGGTGAGGTCACTGGTCAGTGCTCTGAGTGAAATCCAGCCGTTTGCTGAACTTCCCCACAGGCCTTTGTACAATCATTTTTAAGTGAAGGAACAAAAGGAATTTTAAACAGAGAAATTGAGCCAAGTCTCTGCTTCTGTGTGAATTTAATTTAAAATAATTACAAATTTATATTTTAGCACTACATACTAATACTCCACCAGTTTTATTCTCTGTGTTTTCTTATGATTTTGAATTGTTACATTATCAAAATGTGACTTTTACACTTCAATAAAACATAGTACTGAAAATTGAATATACATGTAACTTGTTAACAGATTACACATATAATTCCTCGCACTTACATTAAAAGAAGAAAAGCACAGTTTCTCTGTTTATGGAATATTTGTCAGAAATATTCAGTATTTTCTGCAAAAAGGCTTCCAGCAGCTCTTTTTTTACCACAACTTGGTTTTTTTGCAGAAAAGAGAAAATTTGCAGAGTATTAACCATGCAATTTTTAATTTCACTAATCCACTGCTTTTGTTCACAGGTGGACATTATGACTGTATGTTAAGATAAGGTGAAGTGCAGATATTATAAAATCAGTTATTCTTATCAGCTGCTTTTGGATATCTTTGAATATCAAATACCTAATAACAAATGTGACATTAAAAATTAAATGTAATGATTCTAATTTCAATGAGAATTAGATTCTAATCCTGGAATACATTTCTTAGGCTTAATTTTAAAATTTATTCTTGGTTTAGTGGAATGCACATTTAGATTACACTGGATAAGGAACAGAAACAGCACTGGGAACAGAGATCAGAATGCAGTAGCCTCCGTTACAATTTTTAGTGGTGCCACTTGGAAACTCTTTGGGGTTTTTTTCCTTCTGGTCAGCTCAATGTTGAAAATACCTGAAAAGGAAATTTTTGCAATTGAAAAACTTGTAGCCCAAAGAAAATGTGAAACACTGATAATCAAACGGCAGGATTCAAATGAGCTAAACAAAAAACAGTGAGGTGACCACTCCAAGTACCGTAGGTGGTATAAATGATGAGGAATATCAAAGGCAGAAAAAATGACACCTTTGCTTGCAAGTTCTCTGCTCCTAACCTTTACAACTCCGTTTCAAAATAAGGAAAGAAAGAGAAAGCACCAAGATTGATGTTTTTGTGATGCCATATCTTTATAGCAAATCCATACACAACCTGTCTTTAAAACAGCAGGAGTTTATTAACTTCTTTTGAAGCATAATAGGATAACATAAATCACTGACTTAAGTCTTTCATAGAATGTCTTTTAAAGTCTACTTTATAACAATATAAATCACTTTGGGACCATCAATAAGGCAGTCAAAGGCGTACACTCTGACTACAGTCATGCTTCTGGGATAGTTGAAGGCACTATGTCTTAATATTCAGGCAGAATATCCCCTCACTTTATTTCATTTTCATGCTTCAGTCTTGAGCTTCAAAAGCTAAACCAACAATGAATTAACCTAACCTGCTGTGCCATGTACTACTAACCTGCAGTCCAAAGATTGGCTTTTCACAAGGTTTACTTTTCACTTGCAGGTTCTGCAAGGAAATTGTGGACTATGTTTCCTGAGTACCAGGGAAATGAAAGTTAGTTCAGTAATGTAGTAAAAAAACGCTGTTGATGTTATGGTAGCCACATCATTATATCTGAGGAAATGACAGTGGTTCTTGTAGTAAAAAGAATGATACGTAATAAACTCTGATATGATAATACACCAAGTTATTCTCTCTTACACAGAGCAAAAATAGACTGTGATATATGGTTTCAATACATGATGCATACCATGTTTGTCTTGCAATATTAAAAAATGAGAAGCTGTGACTTATTGTGAGACATATTTATTTACGGATAAAAACATATGTTAAAATAGTCTGTCATAAGATCAAGGAAGAGAGAAATTTAACTTTTAAAAGGAAACTCCCTTTTAGGCCCAAGCCCATATTCAATTTTTTGAAGGCTTACTTCAGCCACACCATGATGGGTTTCAGGTAATTGTCTCATTCTTTCACTACTTACTCTGCTGAGCAGACACCTAATTTCACTCCATTTTCCTGCTTGTAGTATTTTTCCTGTTGCTTTACAAGTATCTGTAACCTGGTATGCCGCAGCAACAATGGGAAACTCTCTTCCATGTCCACCTGCTTTCTGTCTACTAAATATACCGCATGGAATCAACCAGGGCTTATCCTTCAGTATCATCGCCTCTTTTCCATCCTAAAAGATGAAAAGCATGGGAAAATGTTCCTCCTCTCATTAAGATCAGCATTTACTGATTTGTTGCTCCTTGCAGAGCTGTAAATGAGTACTTTTTTCTTTTGTTTTGTTTTACCAGCAGAAAAGAGAGATGAAAGGATTTCAGCAAGGGTGTCTGTGAATCTGTTATCTACTGCACTTTGATTCACTTGATGCGTCTATTTTTTCCTGTATATTACGTAGAATAATAACTTTGTGAGGCTAGATAAGCTTGGATACCTGAAAGGTAGCTGGTAAATCTGAGATTTCCTTGTACGACAAACATTTTAGCTATTCAGTAATTCAAGTTTTTTGGCCCTGAAGTTTTCTAGTGGATGGTCATATTTTAGAGCATGAAAACCAATGTCCCGCTGTCAAAATTTTTCTTGTTTCCATCTTTATTCTCTGGAAATTTGGGCAAGTTTGGCACATGACTGCAGCAATATGCCTTTCTGTATTCAGGAAAATCAGCCATTGCATCGTAGTCCTGATCCTTTGCAAACCCTGATACAAAATTTCTTCCTGCTTCAGTGAATGCTTCAAAGAGTTTGGTGATTTTCATGGGTTCTCTGCAGCACTTGCATCACCTTGTCAAACTATGACTGGTCCATGGCAGCCTGGAGCCTTTCCTGAAATTCCAGAGATGGTATCAGTCATGGGTCTGGGCTCTGGCTGGTGGGAGAAGCAGACTATGGTGGTCTAAAGTGTCAATAAAGAAGTGAGGAACTCCACCAGAACTGGAGCAAGTTGGTCCTGTTTGTGGCATGCCAGTAATTTCCCATGAAATTGTAATAAATTAAATAATACATAATAAAAGTAATATTTTCTACAATTATTTAGTCCTTCAATATTTAGTTCCATTAAATACGTATGAGTAGTTTTCTCAGTAGGTCAGTGCCAAAAGATACAGCAATGCCTTAGTGCCTCTTCAATGGTCCTATAATTTTACCCTTACCAAAAATAATGATGTTTTCTACTTACATACATTAAAAAAATTAGTATTTTGTTTGTTTGTTTGTTTGTTTTGTTTTTTAGTGTGTGTGTATCATATTTTTGGAAGAACCCATAAGAAAGATACGCACTGAATTTGTAGTTAGGGCTAAATATATACCGAATATGCTGATTTTGAAATCTATACCCTAAAGAGCACCTATACATTTATTAAATTGATTGTATTGTCTTTTTCTTAATCAGAATGAAACTTTAGTCTGAAACCAAGCTGATATGCTGAAAGAAAGGGATGCTTTTGTTATATGTGTTATCTTTCTGAGGAAACTGTGTATTTGTTTGCTTTCTGATAAACCAAGTTAATTACAAACAGGCTTTTAAAGTGGATAGGAGTTTTTTTCTCTTCATTAATCAAAAGTTTTGGAGAACTTCCTTTTAATATAGCAGTGATGCATCCTCTGGTTGCCGCAGAATTAGTTTTTTATGTCTGAAATTATGCAGAAACTGATTTAAGATGTGATGAAGCCTCTTCAAGTTACAGTTGTCTGGTGTACACTGCAGTAAATTTTGACCTTGTCAGGTGAAGACAGGTGAATTATGATCCAGCCTCTGTGAGAAATGATATGTCTACCATATTAGATTAATTTCCTGTAAACTTCACCATTTTGCATTACCAAACCTTGTAAATGTCATTTTTATCCATCATCATGCAATATTTTGATGCTGTTTATGAAGCAGTTCTCGTTTCATTTTCAGCTTTTCTAAAGAGCTCTATTACACTGTTAAAATATGCTTTTTAAGTTCTGTATTTTTATTAACTTTTGTCTAAGTCTGCACAGCAGCCCTTAAAAAGTTAATTAATGTGGCTTATTTTCACAGTAAATGATTTGACAGAACTTTTCTTCAAGAAAAACTGGATTATTTTTTTCCTTTTTCTCATACTTTGTGTTAAGAGTAAGGGAAGATCTATATTATTTTTGTAATTAAACTAGGGAATGAAATAAGGAAATTCAAGGATTTAATCTCATATTCAATATTCTTTCTAACTAGCTGTCTATTGGCCCTTAACTTAACATGTAGCATTACTTTCCAATAAGGAGAATTTAGATCTGTAGAGGAAAATACAGTAACTTACGGAAATCCAAAAATCCAAAGATATAAATTAAAGATAAAAACTAAGACCCTAAAGACAGGCCTTTAAGTCTGTACTCAAAGTTCTTCTTTTTCTTCTGTGAAAACTCTGTAGAAAGTACTGATGAACAGGGCTTACTTGCCTGATAAATTACATTGGCTCAGCCAATCAAAATCACAAGAGAAATATCCCATTTCTCAGGGCTTATATGAAGTGGAAATTCTTGTCCATCTGCTTAAATCCTTCAGTTATTAACACTCTTAAGAAATTACATTCCTAATGAGAATGCAATGTTGCAGTTCAAGCTAATTTATATTACTAATTTATCTTACTAAGCTCAATTCAGAAGGTGGATTTTGTCCCCTTTGTTCTTATTCCACTATTAAATGATTTCTGTTTATTTGTCATGGAATATCCATATATCTCCTTTCAGCTGATCATCTAAATGGGGTAGTTAGGTGTTTCTTTAGTTCAGTTTACCTCTTAAGCTCCTCATAATCAAAGGTGAGAATGTAAAGGTGATGCCTTTAAGTGAGATTGCTCTAAGCCTTATCATGGTGATTGTATTCTTGAAATACACTGTACAGAGACAGCTGATTTTCTGGTTCAGTTTTTCAACAAAAATGTTATTTGGAGTATATTGACCAAACTGTTTAACCTTAAAAATAAAAAACTTAGTTCAATAGAAACTTTTCTGTCACACTTGAAAAAAACCTCTTCTTTTTAGCTTCTTGTAAAGCCTTTAAATTCAATTTTAATTAAAATATTATAAATACGGCATTTCATATAGGAGACATATTTCTACGTTGATTTTTTTCAATTAATGATTTAAAATTTTGTGTTTTAAAACATTTTTTTGCCTTTCCAGGCCTTATGAATATGGGTCACATTCGTCTCTTATGTATTCTGTTAGCAGTGGCAAACACCTCTCTACTTATTTGAGCTTCAATATGTCACTCTCTGGTTTCTTTAATGTACTCAAGCTTTTTTCCATTGTAGTTCCAATCTGTTCTTTCATCTCTTTTTTTCAGTTTCTTACAGACTATTTGACACCACTGTTTTTACTACGATGTATATGATGTCTTTCTTCTCAATGTTTTTGTTGCTGAAATCATACATTTGACGTAAAATTGTTGTGAAATGTAAAAAAAAAATAAACTGGAAAAAGGCTGAGAAGGAAAATGATAGGTTTGATAAAGATTACGTTACGTTAAAATGTCATTTGCCCCCCTCATTCTGTTCCTTCTATGCCCTTTTTAATTATGATTCTTTTCCTTCATTTCTAAATGGTTAGTTACTATTTTCTGTATGGATTTTCCAGAAGAGGGAGCCATGTGCATGTACACTTAAAATGTGTACTGCAAAATCATAGTCATTAAAGAATAAACAATGTTTTTATGAGCTTTAGAATACAGTTCTTCTCCAAACTCATGGCTGCTAGGTGACCTGTGGCCAACATATTGTAACGTGGCAGGAAGCACAAGGACAGTGTTCAAACAACCTTATCAGGGCACTGTAAACCTCTGTTTCAGTGGTTACAAACCAGATGTTCATGAAAGTCCTAGAAATCATACGGATGCTGTTACGTTGGGGAATTTAGAATATGTAAGCAGTTCATGTAATGACATTTCCATATCTCAGATGTTGAGCTAACTTCACTATTTATTAGTGTGGTCAAGGATGTGCTTTAAACCACAAACTTTTTTTTTAACATGAATGTGGGTGATAAGAAATGCTTTTGAAATTATAAACTTTTAGCTACACTCTATAGGCAGGGTCTTCATATTATAAAAAAATTGCGTGCTATTTACTACATTTTAGGGATCAACGGTATATTCAGGAATATGTTAATTTTTAAAGACTTTATGACTTGTTTCACTTCTGAAATCAACATTTTAAGTTCAGAGGAAAGGAAGGGTAATATGCAGGGCTCAGCATAAAGGCTTAGTACCACAGATATACTTCCTATTTAACACTGTTGAAATGCAGAAACCTGGAGTGCTGTGTTTGTGAAAACAGTGTTTTGATAACACTGAAGACCATGGTAGAGCTGTCCCTTTTCATCCATGCGTCCTCATGGTTTCCTTTCCTCTGCAAACCCAAAAAAACCTGAACAAGCAGGCAGATTCCCTGAAAGCTAAGGACAAAGACACAGTACCGTACCAGTGGTTTGATAGTCTGTGATAGTGTAGAAGACTACAGTTAAAGTTTGGAGTGCCTTTATATATAAACACATGTGTGGCAATGTAGCTCACCCAATCAATTCCTGCTCAGATGTGCATTCATGTTTAGGTGTACATCTGCACCAATCTTGGAAAAACTCTTTGAAAATTTTTTCAGTATATTTCAAAGACTACAGTACACTTACTTAAAATCAGTGCTTTGATTGGTAGGTACTGGCTAGCAGCAGGAAATGGGTCGTGTGTGCAGACCTCTTGCTTGCTGAAACGCGCCTGGCTATGGCCACTACGGGCTGAAACCCACGGCTGCTTCTGCAGTGATACGCCAACATACTGGGCACGGAGATTCAGCTGACTGTACAAATCCTTTACATACAGATCCTGTCACACATCAGAGGAGCTTTCCTTTTGAAAAAGCCCCTTTTGGAGCCAGACAGTGAAGTTGTCCGATGTGGTTAAAGACAATGACATCTGTCATCTCTGAGACTTACTGAGCAGGGGTGGTTTCTTTAAACTTCCATCTGCAGTGACAACCATGATTCCAAACAATGCTAATGCGTATCAAGATAAAAAGGTAAGCATGCTCGAAGTTCCCCTGATTTTCAGATTCAGAAGGGCAACCTAACCCCTTCTGTCAGAAATGTTTTTTGAAACAGAATGCTACTAAAGGTCCTATTTTATTCTGTAGCCAGGTCGTAACTAAAAGCCCAGATGATAGCAGCACAGAATAAAAGCTTCAAAGAATACTTCTGTTTTTGTATTAATTTATGCATAATGTGGGAATAATTGTTCATCTGGAGTTGAGTGAAGTATGGAGTCTGGTAACATTCAAAATGTCAACAGGCTTGAAGGTCTTTCAAGTCTCTACATATTATGACTTCTGAATGGCCAGCTGTATTCTTTACTTAGCAGTAAATATATATATATAAATCTATTATTATGACTTAGGAAGTTGCAAGGGGGAAATCCATTTCCAGCTTCTTCTAGTTATGTTCAATCCTTTAGAAAATCTATATAACAGTCTCTATCTGAAATGATTAAAAAACCAATAACACACTTCTTTTTTGAGAACTGTGTTTTGATAACCTTTCTACAAGTACTGTTCTAGACATCCTTCAGCACTTGCCTGGCTGCATTATCTGTAATTGTCTTTTAATAGACTGAGACTAAATTATTAGAAAAGAATTGCATCACCAGGGAGTAAGGGTTGTCAGATACCAGTGAGATGTAATACATCAAATGCTGTTGTGTACAGCCTTGTCTCATATGCTGTTTGTTGTTTGTTTGTTTTTTTTTTTTTCAAATAGAGCTTTTGACCCTTGTAACCTGTTCTAGTTCAGAAGAGGTGAAATAATGAATGCAAACCTGCATGCAGCTCCATAGAATTAATGAATCAATGAGAACAACAACATACTGGATAAAAAGTTCATGACCAGAAAAGCAGACACTACAAAGTTTCTTTTTAGCAGGGCTTAAGTTTTTTTTCTCTGCAACTAAAGACAGAGTTAGGAGAGTTAAAA
Source organism: Struthidea cinerea (assembly GCA_013397865.1). Taxonomy (NCBI): domain Eukaryota; kingdom Metazoa; phylum Chordata; class Aves; order Passeriformes; family Corcoracidae; genus Struthidea; species Struthidea cinerea. Next base: position 438,706 of record VZTI01000219.1, read on the forward strand.
AGGTTTGCTTTGCCACCACAAGTTATTTACTGTGCTCCTCCAAAATAATCTGCTACTTCATTGAGAAGGAATTTGAACCATAGTTGAACAAGACGTGGACAAGTTCTTGAATGCCTGGGTTTTAATTCTGGCTAAGCAATTTACTTTGTAATTTAGATGAAGTATTTAACAGCTTTATATATTGAGTGTCCTATCACCTACATAAAGATATTAGCAGTTAACAGCTACACATAGGTTGGCAGCATTTAATTAGGGTAGTTGGGCAGTGTTTTGGTATCCACCAGCACGTCTTGGTTTTTGTAACTTATTTAAATTATTTTAATGATGAGTTTTAATAATTGCCTCAACAAATTATCAAAAGTAAGAGCTGGTTGAAAATGCACCCTGAATTTACTGTCAGGACAAGGTAACTCCGCATTACTGTACTTTGAAGACAGAAGTGATGTCATAGGCCAGATGAGTTTATGGGCAGTAGAAAAAGAGCCTTCCTCCATCAGTTAGTGCTGGCTAAGTCAGTGGTCACCTACATGTGAAGGATCTTGGCAGAAACCTGAGCATGAGGGAGAGGAAGCTCAGCCTTCATAGGTGAGATTTGCTTTACATGCAGAGCTACTGTGCTAAACTGCAGAGAGTGGGTGGCAGTCCAGAGTGGTTGCTGACACTGTGACCGGGTGTTTGCCTCTTCTTTATGGGCAGAGGTGCTCAGAGTAAGAAATTATATGTGGTGGAGGAGCAAAGGTGTATAAAATCAAAGCAATTTGTTTCTTCAGTGAAAAAAGGAGAGAATATTTGCTCCACAGTGTAGGGCATGTGCTAGAAGTGGGATAGATATGCTACCTAGTCAGTAGCATGATCATTTTGTTTGCTGACACACGAAGCTAAGATTTCTTCTTGCTACTCTCTGGTGTGCTTGCCTACTTCAGGACAAATAGGAAATTTGTTTTGGCACTACTTTTTATGGGTGCAGTGGAGGGAAAAGCCTCTGTATAACATCACCATTCCCCAGCACACCTATGCACAGGATAGAGTTTAGTTACATGAGTTTATCTCAGGTCTCCAGCTAATTTTTCTTTAAATTTATTGTGGTGCTCACCCCTCTGTGCTTTACTGATTTTACACTCCATAAATATTTGTTCTTAATACTTAGACCGTTCTTGATTTTTAGGAAGGAAATAATATGAAAAAGATTCCTTAAATGGCCAATCTGTCTGTGATAAACACAGTCAAAAATACTGTGGTTGATTCTCTGTGATTTTGTCTAAGGAGGGAGTCTCAGTTTTGGAAGCTAAGGTCTCAGAAGCTTAAGGTGCAAATCTGGGTGAGAATATATCTATATTCTGATTTTTCAGATTTTTTGGAGAAAAAAATTGGTTCAATATGCTCACTACTTTTTATCAAGCACTGCAAATAAATTTAATTCTATTTTGTTGATTTTGGGGTTAGGCTGTTTGTTGTTTGTTTTGGGGATAAGTTCATTATTTAGAGAACTGAAAGGGAAAAGACATATTTTTTGAGAGCTTCTTGGCTATTTTCTTTCACTTTAAAATGAACTATTAGCCCAATCCAGAACGAAATAACAGTTTTAGGCCCATTATTACATAAAATTACTATTTATGCCTAAGTGCGGGGCAAGTAATGTGGATTCTGTCACTAATTCAGTAGTTCTAGGACCTGTCTCTTAGACTCTTTGAGAAACGAAAGCCAAAAGTTGTGCTCTGAAGATTTTGGAAAAGCATAATTAATTAAAAGTACCTTTTTATTAATATATTTTATATATGTTTTATATTTAAATTTTTGGGATAATAGTTCTTGAAGGGCATTAATGATAATCTGGGACCTGCTGAAATCAGTGGGAGCTCTGTGTTCATCTTAGGGCCAAGATTTCATGAAATCTTGGAAATTTGCCAGATGTTGCTTTTCAAGTACTTTAAAGAGACAGAAAACAAAACTGAAAACTGAATGCCATAATTGCATACTGTAACATTAGGCCTGGTGAAGGCCACCTTGCAAAGTTGATGTAACAAAATGCAATTGTTATTGTTGATTTTGAAAGGTGTTAAAAGACATGTACAGCTGTCGTATTTTTTGGATTTCATAGCTTATGACCCTGGAAAATCATGACGCAAAATATATTTTAAAGAATTCAGCTATTTGCTTGAATAAGTTTCAAATATCTCATAGGAGGAGGGAAAGGTTATTTTTGTATCAGAAGAAAGAAATAGTTATCAGTTATCCATATTATCCACATTGTAGCTGTACAATAGAATTTAGCTTGGAAACTGAAAAAACCTAGTTCAGAACTCCCAAACAAGTTTTGAATAATCTTCAGAAATCTATAGTTTACTTTTTTGCTAGATAGTGGCTTCAAGAAAAATGAGAGAGATTTATAATACAGGTTTGATTTATGTTTCCATTTATTTTACCAATGGAAAGGTGAGACTAAAGCTTAAAACAGAATAAAATTTACAGAATTAAGTCTGAGGTTAGTTCTGAAGCCAGCTCCAATGAAAATTCTCTCCTCTAGATGTGACCGACTGATCTGGTTGCTGAAACTTTTGTGAATATTCCACTATCAGCCCCAGTTAAAAACTTTACCCTGAAAGAACTATTTCTAAAGAAAACCCCATTGGATTCATGCATTTGGAATAGCTGTGGTATAACAGACACTTGATATTACCCAAAGACAGATTTAATTGGTTGTTCTATCAAGTTAAAAGATGTCCTGTGTATCATATGCATGGTGAGCTGCACTGAAATATATTACTTTTAATTGATATTTTATTTCTTCCTTGAGATCTTCATGACTATAGCTGTGAGGTGTGAACTGACATAATTACACTTTGAGAGGAAACATACCCCTGAAGTTTGTCAGGTAAAAGACACAATCAATACCTAGGTAGAAGAATTGCTCATCAAACTTGTAACAAGCAAACTGCAGATTGAAATGTTTGTTTCTGGAAGAGCACCAAAATGGGTCTGAGGTTTGTAGACATGAGGAATGTATGGGAAGTACTCTTTTCCTGGGTATTTGTTGCATATACTAATCATTTTTACAAGGTACATGCATTATTTCTAATCTGAATATGATTAGGTGAATTTTGCAAACAGTATTCTCTTTTCAAAAAGTCTCCAAAGATGAACTTACAGATGTGTGATTATTTCTTTAAAAGAACCCGAAAACTGAGTTTAGATTAGGTATAAGAAAAACAATTAAAATGAAGATTGAATGCATGGAAAGAAATTAAGTACAATGATAAGGTCATTGGATTAATTTTTGTGTGCACTTGTGAAGATTAAAAACTGTGTCTATATGTGTAAATTTATTATTACTTCCTTTTTTGTAAGACTGTATGTAGGAGTTAGCACAGAGAATATTTTAAGAAAGCGAGAATAATGTCATGTTCAACTCCCAAAGAGAGGTAATTTGGATTCTGTGAGATTATAGAAAAGAAAGGCAATATAGGTGAAGAAGACAGGGGTAGAAATGTAGGGAAGTCTTAAATTATTCTAGATCCTAAAAATCAGGGAACTGTATCAACTTTATAAGGCTGTAACCAGCAGGAGAATTAAAGTAGAGGATGTTTTGACCAAACCAGCAAGATTAAAAACATTTTTTGAGTGATCTCAGGGAGAACAAGATGCATGTCACTGAAATGAAGTGATACCATGAGTAGCTATTTGTCAAGGTATGGGCGTTTACTGCACTGTAATCTAGGAGAAGGACAGTGAAAAGTCAAAAATCAGATGGTTGTGACAGCTTGTTTACTGGATGAATCTATAACTCTTCGGTTACAGGGCCAAGTGATGACTGAATAGAACTAGATTGACAGAGGAGTTAAAAATCAGGAAAAGTTTAAATCATGGGACTCTAATTACATTGAGGTAGAAGTTTACTTTTCAGAGAGCCCCTGCAGAGAGACCTCAACAAATTAGAGAGATGGGCAGTCACCAGCCGTACCAAGTTCAACATTGTCAAGTGCTGCATTCTGCACCTGGGACGGGACAACCCTGTTGGTGTGTATAGATCAGGGAATGAGAGGCGGGCGAGCAATCCCGTGGAAAGGGCCCTGGAGGTCCTGGTTGATGGCAAGTTGAACATGAGCCAGCAGTGCCCTGGCAGCCAGGAGGGCCGACTGTGTCTCCAGGGGCATCAGGCACGGCATCTCCAACCGGGCAAGGGAGAGGATTGTCCCGCTCTGCTCTGCACTGGGGTGACCTCACCTTGAGTGCTGGGGGCAGTTTTGGGTGCCACAATGTAAAAAAGATACGAAACTATTAGGGAGGTTTAAGTCGGATATCAAGAAAAGATTTTTCACCCAGAGTATGACTGAGCACTGGAACAGGCTCCCCAAGGGAGTGGTCACAGCACCAAGCCTGGCAGAGTTCAAGAAGCATTGGGACAATGCTGTCAGGCACACGGTGTGATTCTTGGGGTGTCCTGTGCAGGGCCAGGAGCTGGACTCGCTGATCCTGGTGGGTCCCTTCCATCTCCACATGTTCTATGATTCTGTGATATTCTATGATTATGATGCAAAGCTATTGGAAATCTCTTTTAACACAGATTCCTTAATCCAATCATTTTCAAACTATTTGTGACAACATCTTAATTAGGATCCACTAAGATTTTATATGATCCACTGCTTTGCATATGTGTCGTAGAATTTTAGAACAACAGCTAGAGACTGCTTATACTTCAAAAAAAATTCACAGAAGGATGCAATGCGCAGGCTTAAATGATTAGTTAAAAATGCCATAGGAAAGATTTTAAGAGAGATGGAAAATGATCCCAGAATTTGAGAAGAGCTATAAACCTTTTCTTCCTCTTGGAGTCCTAAATGTTTGACAAGATATTCAATGTCTGTTGTTATTTTCATTCAGAATTCATTGTCAATACAGAAATAATTAAATAATTAAAAAAAAAAAAAAAAAAAGGGATAGATTCTAAATAAAATTTTAAACTTTTTGAATTGCCTTCAGTCTTCCTGGCAGTAAATGAAAAATGTGATACAGATGCAGATACACGGTGAAATTTTGTTTAGCTGCCTTTGATGCCACAGCAGTAGGTGGTCATTGTCCCTTCAGCTGAGCTGCCAGAACACTGTGAAGAAAAAAATCAGACCTCTTGGAGTGCTGCTATTTCTGTATTTTTAGGTTTAACACTGCTGAATGTTTGACAAGATTTGGGATGTGGTACGTAGTGTATTTTGAGCAAAATTTGGGCAAGGTACAGAGATTACTGCATATTTTACAGCTTTATATTTTTCCAAGAGTTGCATTTATTTTAGTTATTATAATGCAGAAACTCACTTTAGAAAAAAGATGATTGGAGATCAGTTTATATAACCAAATCTAAATGAATCATAAGGGCAACCAGAGACTTTATCTCTAAAGAACAGTGATCTGAAAGAATGTGTTATAATCCTATATGTAAATCTTATATTGGCAACTGTCTGAGTAGTGAGATTCTACATATCTGTAAATAACTAAGATTTTTTGTTGCATTTTTATTTTTCAGATTTTTGATGCACTGTCTATAATCGTAGTTCTCTGATACTTTCTTTCTGTGGAATCTCTTCTTTCTGCTGATATGCTCTAAGTAGGTTCAGGCATTTAATGAGAACTTTCCCTTGAAATCAGGTCACTGATAGTAACTACACAACGCTATTACTTTTCTGTCACTGCTTTGATCACATTCTTGCATTCTGTCTTTCTCCCTCTCATCATGTTAAGGTTTGCCACATTTGTCACAGAAGAGAAAAGCTGAAGACTGTTGTACTGTTTATAAACACAGACCAGTATTTTGAATCATGATGCATTTGTTTAGACAGATAAATAGATTATTTAAATTTAAAATGATGCATCAAAGATTAGAAATACTGGTTAAATTAACAATTTTTTTTCGAAATATATGATCTTTAGAAGAGAATTCAAAGACCAAAACTCCCCCTAAACAGTTGAGGTTGGCACTACCATATTGAGGGTGTAGGGTGGTTTGCAGTACACAGCGCAGGCCTACGGCAATAAAAGAATTTATCCCGAAGCGTGCAGCTTTGGGTGAGCTAGACTGTTGCTGCTGTTTCTATTTCTGACCCAGCTTTTCCTTTTGAGTGTTTCCTGTACAAGGGCAAGCTGTCGTTGCATTGAGAGCAGAGTAACAGGACGTTAGTACAGAAAGAAATGAAATGCTGGTGAAAAATATTTTCTCTAAATAATGAATGATTAAAAATTTTTATTTGAGCTGAGATTTCAAAGTTCAGAGAGCTAAGCAGGGCCCTGTAAAAGGAGGTAAAATTATGTCTGCATAAAGAAAAAAAAAAAAAAAAGGTTTGGTGATTATTGTGCGACATTTATACCTGGAGAGATTATATAGCAAAGTCAGAAGAGTTAAGACATGTGATGCTGTCTTATTATTCATCAACTGTCTGCATTACGTACAAAGGAAGGTATAACCTATGGTCCAAGGAGCTTTGCTGTCATGTTCATGATTAATGATTGTGGAATTCATGTGGAATTGAGCAACTCTCAGTTTCAAAGAGCTGTATCAATAAAACAGATACTTAGTGAGGAAAAAAAAGCCAGCAAAATTAAAACATTGACAATAAGCCTTGGTAAGTTCTACAGTTTAGTTGAGTTTTTTTAATCCATGTAATTCTTAAAAGTTTTCTTGGGACTGGGTGAAGTATTGTTAAATTGTCAACAGGATATTGTGGATCATACATTTGTGTGTATTTTTCCAGTTGCTGCTGCACCTGCTGTGTCTGCTTCCTTGATGATCAAGGTGCCAAGAGAAACGTAGTCCTGGGGAATGCCATTTTAGAGATCTTCTTTTGGCAGAAAATCCTTCACCTGTGTGCAGAATCATAACCCTTTCTCAAACTCAGATTCACACTAAGCCTCCTCCTCCTCTCCTATGATCAGACAAGGTAATTGTGCAGATAGCTGCAACTGCACTTACAGTTTTAAATTAAGCACTACATGAGTGTGAATTGTAATGGTTTCTTTGTGTCTTCTTGGCACAGACCAGACATTTATCAGTGAATATACTAAATACAGTTTATAAAGTTGCAGAGAAAAAGCATATAAATACGCTGTAATGACGGAAAGGCTCAGTAGTGACACAGAAGCTCCTGTTCGTAGATCACAGAAATGAGATGTACAGTCTCCATCACCTTCATTAAGCCCACTAACAATTTCCAACAACAACTATTAATAGTGGTGGGTATCCTTGCATGAATTATTACTGTAGCATTTCTTATGGTTATTTCTCTAACATTTGGGTAAAAATAGCTATTTTTGAAATAATCTGTTAAAATTAATCAGAAGAAAATGAGAACACACAAAGACCTTGAATAAAATTCCAGTATTAGGGACAAGCATTTGCTGTTGATTTTTCTGGAACAGGTATTTCACAACGAATGAATTATCCCAGGTACTAAGCTCCTATATCCTACAAACCAAGGAAAATGTGACTGAACAGGATTCCTGTCTATTTTGGCAGGAATGTTTTGACTTTCAAACCATTCTTAAGGGGCATCTCACGGTTTTTATTTGGCTAAAGGCAGACAATTTTCATGGTGGCGCTATCAGGGAAAGATTACTTACGCTAAGTTTCTCATTTTAGTACAGAAACTTAGTGTTGCGGTTTAATTGCACCTGCATACTTAATATCAGGTTGATACAAATCAATGTAATTTAATTCAGAACTGTAGCTAAGGAAGCATCACAGAAATTACATTCAGACTGATCAAAATTTAAATGAAGAAAGCTATCAAGGCTCTCCATTCATGGAGCACTATTCTGAAGGTAGCTCAGAGCTTGTTGTGCTGAAAGGCTGAAAAAGTGATGAATTTAATGACATAAACATTTCATTAAGAGAGAACAACATTAAAATAATCTGTCAAGCCTGCTTTCCTCTTAAACCATTTGACAGATGTTTATGCAGTTTAGTGAGCAACCTTTAACCATCGAGGAAAGTGGTTGCCATCCCTTTACCCTTCAAGTTCTTGTGTTCACAGTAGCACAGTAGGTGCTGTTGGGTATGGTGTATGTTTGCCCTTTGCTAAGGGTTGGCTTGGACAGCCCGGCATCTAGTCCAGATGGGATTGTTTACCTTGGATGCTTTGGAGAGAAAGGAACAAGGCCAGAGGGTGTGGAATCTAAAAGCTGGAATAGGAAACAAATTAGTTTGGTTGCTAGAAGGGGCCGATCACTTCCTGAGTAGAACTGATGAGCTGCCAAGGACTGTCATAATGAAACATGCCAATGCCTCCTGGGGGACTGTGCTGCAGACTTTCCTCTCAACGTGCCTTCGAAGGAATTTTGAACAGACTGATGCCAGACAAATTGTTATTGCTCTGCTGTTCCCCTTTCTTTGTAAATGCTGGAGTTATTTATTAGAAAAGGCCTAGGACTTTGACATCTTTCTAATGTAAAATGTGGTGGCTTATTCTGTTTGAATCAAATTTTATGTATGCCTTGAATTGGCAAGACAGAGTGTGAGGCTTTAATTTTGCGCCTATCAATTAGTCAGACATTAAAAGGAGTTTAAGTAGAAAAGGCTGGATAGATACCACAAGTACTGGAAAGATTTTTTAGTTGCTTAAATAAAAATATTTTCTATTTAAAGACATCACTTAATAAATTTGCATCAGAATGTCACTTTAGCTATTTTGGTTTCTTAACATCTTTTTGGATTCATCTGTAAAGAAAAAAATATAGTTTCAGATTTTGGTAGTGCTAATAAAACCTGTCAGATTGTTTTAGGTATACTACAGGTGAAAAGTGCTATGTATTTTGAAGTTATTTTTCTGGTTATTTTCACCTCCACTTTTAAAAATTCATGTAGATACGATCATTTATCCTCTGGTAGTAGTTCATATGTAAACTTTTTCTTAGTCCCCAGATTTTTTGTCAGTTTGTAGTAAATTGTTTTCCAGTTCAAAATTTTGAAAGTTTAAGGTAGTCATCTTGACAATGAATCCGTAGCAATGATGATTTAGGCAGAAGATTAGCTTTAATTTGTTTTACTATTCTGTTATTTAGAATACTATTTTAGATAATAGTAATCTGAAGTAATATAAACAGTTGTAAAACAGTTTGTAAAAAGCGGAAAATAATAATTTCATTGTATTTTGTACTTGTCAAAGACTAGAGGATTAGAGAAACTGTTAATTTTGGATTTTAAAACGTGCAAAGTAAGAAGCTTTATGTAAAATGAAATAAATCCCTGGCGTTCGATTTGACTCTTTCTTGTAGCCTGAACAAAAGCTTTGTGTAGTCAGTAGAGAGACAGCATCTTCAGAGAATCAGTGATTTAAATACAGCTAGAGATGTTTTAAAAACATTCTTCAGTTGCATATTCATTACTAATTCTACTGTTACTAATCCATTACTAATTCTACTAATCCTACAATAGTGAATCTATCATCCCATTATAAGCACAAATGGTTTTGTGTCTTTGCTATTAAAGTCTAACCTTAGGTCTGGATGATCTCATTAAAAACAGTTAGTTTACAGATGAGGCTGAATATTCTGTATTTCATTACCAATTTTTTTTGTTGTTGTTTGTAAAATGCTATACTTCTCAACACAGAATTAATTGTAGGAAAAGCAGAATTTCTGTTTTACTGTCTGTCCAAGAAAAGCATTTTATTAATTCTCTAAGTCTAACCTTCTTTATCTGAGGTTTAGTTTATTCTCAGTTTTTTTTCTGTCTTGTTTACAAAACCCAAAGTGATTCTATAAGTTACTATAAACAATATCACAAACACTTCAAATTTTCATTAAAAATTCTTTCTTTTGAGTCAGTTTTTAGGAGGCTTTATTTAGTTTGAGAAAAATCCTAGGCATCTATGCTTCTTCTGCCTCCTCTGACATCATTAAGGCTTTGGTATAACACTCAGGTTTCATCCCAATTTGAGTGCATTGCTACAGTTTCCTGTCAGAAGGAAAATCTGCAGAGTTTACCTGCACTGAAGACTCCTGAGACTTTCTTCCACTGCCTGAGCTATCTATCTAGTGCCTCTTAGGTGCTGTGGGGTCTACTGCTGAATCTCCAGATATATACCCAGGAGGGAGTGAGTTTCCCATAGGTTCTGTATTGTATCTGCCAACCTCATGGTGATGTTTCAGCAGGTCCCATATGGCACTTGGTGCTTATAGGTGAGCACCTGAAGTCAGCTTTTGTTTTGATTTATGTGCCAGGAAGCCGAAGTCTGCAATCCATGGTGATAGCTATATTGTGAGTTTTAGTAATTAAAAGGCTTCTGTGTCTCCTCAGTGATGACTTCAGACACTTCCTTTCTTTATTTTCTGTTGTCTATCGTCATAACCATAATTTCTCACACTAACTGTAAAAAGCAATTTCTTTCACTTACACAGAAAATGTTATCCAAGAAGAATCAGCATCCAGGTGTGATGAAACAAAGCGTTATAGTTCCATGATAAGAGTAGAGACTAAATTGGAACTTTGTTGATGCAGTCTATCAAATATAGTTTTTATTTTCTTCCCCTTTTTTTTCCTAGCACACTGATTTTAATTTAGTTTTGGTTTTTTTTAGATGATACTGAATTTTGGTAAACTGGTTCCATCCCAGGCAGCAACCAAGCCACACACAGCCACTCACTCTCTCCCCCACCAGCTGCATCAGGTAGAGAACCAGAAAGCTAAAAGGTAGAAAACTCATGGGTTGAGATAAAGACAGTTTAATAGGGAAAGCAGAAGCCACACACACAAGCAAAGGAAACAAGAAATTAATTCACTGCTTCCCGTGGGCACGCAGGTGTTTGGCCATCTCCAGGAGAGCCCCATCATGTGCAACGGTGACTTGGGATGATAAATGTCCCTACCTTCCTCCTTTCCCCCAATTTATATATTGACATGATGTCACGTGGTCTGGAATATCCCTTTGTTCAGTTGGGGTCACCTGTCCCAGCTGTGTCTCCTCCCAGCCCCCCATGTATNCTTAGCTCTGTGTAAGCCCTGCTCAGCAGTAACAAAAAACCCGCTATATTATTAACACCTCGTTCAACACAAAACCAGCCACTGTGAAGAAAATTAACTCTATCCCAGCCCAAACCAGCATCTTGGTAAACAGAATTTCATTTCTCTAAATTTAAGGAATGTGCAGGAATTTGCATGTCATTTTCAAATGATATCTGGAAGACTGATACACTTCCATCTTCCAGAAAAAATGGAATTTAAAAAAAGTTAGCTGAATTCTGGGAAGAAAGTAAGCTATTGAAATTTTGGGAAGAACAGTCTCTTCTGAGAAGAAGCAACATTTCTGCTGTGGGGAAGCAGGAGGAGATAAACATGTTCTCAAAAATATAACATGGAGGAGCAGGACATATAAAGGAAAACATTTACTGCAAAAGATGGAATCAGGAAACAAGTTTTTCTGGTTTTTTTCTTCCTCATCTTTAGGGTAAGTGAAAGTGGAATAAATAAGCTATGATATACTATGATTGGGAGACTATGCCTAAGTAAGACCAAAGACTGTGGGGACGGGGAAATGCATATTATATCTTATCTGAGCCATTTTTGACCTTAGTGCCGTGGTCTAGTTGACAAGGTTGTGTTAGGTCATAGGTTGGACTCGATGATCTCAAAGGTCTTTTCCAACCTAGCTGATTCTGTGGTTTTTCTGTTCTATCTGCTAGCTCCTACCTCCTGCCTCCTCTCCTCTGAATGAATATCTGCTAGCTATTTATGTGCTTTTGAGAGTTTCCTTATGCACTTGATGATGATCAAAGGATGGATTTTTTTATGGTACTTAGGCTCATGAAGATGCAGATAAGCACCAGTGAGAATTAGATACTTAGGTACCTTTGAAAATTTCATTTGATGACTGTTAAGAGCTGGAAGTTCCCTTAAAAATCTAGTCATATATACTTAATGCCTATCCATATTACTGAAAGGGACTGTGAATCAGGATTTATGTAATGATTTTTTTCAGCTCATTTGTAAGCCTTTGAGAATAGATCAAAATTCACTTTGATTGACTTTCCAAATGGACATTGAATCATTCTTTCATTATCCTCTTATTTTCAGCTGAATAGCTGGTTAACAGGAAAGGTATTCCATTCTTTTATTATCCTGTACAGAAGTGGAAGAGAAGTACAGTGCTAAGAAAAATGGCATGGAGAGGTAATGAAATTGTAACAAGAAGGTTTGTAATCCTGCTATTAATCCTCTGTTGTAGGCAGACAGCTAAAAACAGGCTAGGGGGTTATTATACTATGGCAGGTATATTATGAAAACGTATGCAACAAGAGAATTGCAATGTAACCAAAAACCAGAGTATTTTTTTCTTCCGCTTGTTTCTGTTTCCCAGTGCCCTAAGAGGCAGTGCCTAAGGAATAAGGCTGAGCTGTGTACGAGTCTTTTCCATGCACCACAACTTCAGTCAGTGACAGAGCATTCAGAGCTGTGTTTGTACTAATGGTCCGTGCCAATTGAAATGTTTGGATCCTGTGGCAAAGACCTGTGCTATCCATCATCTCAGTTACAGCTGTTCATACTGTGAGCATTTCCATGTGCTCCGTAGCTATCCCAGTCTCCAAATGGATGCATGATACCCAAATAGCAGAACGACAGCTGCCCGGCTACGTGTTGTTGAGCTTTAGAGTATTACAAAGAATTTTTGGCTCTTCATAGATGGAACTTCTCCCTAACAACTTGGTTCTCTAGGAATCATGCTTTGTCCTCAAAGCTACATGTTTGGACATCATGTCCTCCTCAGACCCAGCTGCCCCAGGGCTCTGTGGGATTTCTGAAACATGTTTAATTTTAAAGTGCCTTCTAGGGTTGGGTAAAATTTTGATTTAGTTTATAGTGGTTTCTGTCATAGCAAGCATTAGAAAACTGGAAAATCAGATTTAGGCTAGTTTTCCATTCCCTTTCCTAAAATGCACAGTGCTTGTACCTACATCTGAGGCTGTGGTATCTATGCATTTTTGGACTACATAAATTTGAAAGCCTTTCATTTTATCTTAGCAGCAACTGTAGAAAACAGAGAAAAATATCTCCGCACTAAAAGAACTTATTTTTTTTAGATTTTAGAATATTTTCTGTTCTGGCCCAGTGGGTTCTACTGGAAGTTTGTCAGTCTTCTTCTTTTCAATTTTCTTGTATTATTATTTTTAATTCTCGTATCATTATTTTTAACTCTTGTATCACTGTTAAGCACTTTTTCAGTGTAATGTATTTAAAAGCTTCTAGATTCTTTGTGTTTTCTGCAATATGTTGACAATAGGTGCGTAATGTAATTAACTGAAAAAAGCTGTGCTTCACCTTTCCTAAAAACAGGATTTTTTTTTTTTTTTCCCTTGTGTGGAATATTCAGGAACCTACAAGAATGCCTAGATCCTTAGGAACAGTAGAAAAAAGGAACCACGCTGACATCAATTCACTCACTTTTCAAGAAATTTTTAATTTCAAGCCATTTAAAATATTTCTTGATTCTTTTTTGCTCTCCATTTGAGACGAGTCACATCTGTGACCACCCCATCTGTGCAGTGTCGTGCAGCATTCCCAACCCTTTCGTTTCGATTCCTGTAACTCTTATTGTAGAGCTTGCAGAATGTACTGTAAAATAGAGACACAAAAATACTCAGACTAGGTATGTTAATAATTGATTTTACTCCAGATCAAGCAGAAGACAGCGTCAATTACATGGAACTACCACTGCTGGTACTAGATAATGAAGAGGAAGAACAAAGTGTTATTATGAGGCAATACAAAAACCGTGTTAGGAAATACGTATGTATTTACTCCTTGCTGATTTTCAGGCCATAGATAGCACATATTTTAATTCAGTTCTAACTACGTGGTTCAATCCTTTGCATTACTGGAGGGTCATAAAATAACACCTTTACCAATAATTTACACCGTATAAAAATTGCAAAAAACAACAGCAGAAGTGAGACAGAAAGAGTAAAAATGACTAAAATAATAAACAGTAATTTTCCTCTCTGATCCTCTTTGATCTTTGGCAATCTTTGGTGAATACTATTTTTTTTTTCCTCTGGGGACACTATATGCAAAAGCCATTGTATTAAAAACACTTCTTAGTATTCCTGTTTCATTTTATTGGTTGTGTAACATTAGCGTTGTTTGGGTTGTGTAGCATTAGGGTTCTTTTATCTCAAAGGTGACTTCTTCTTTGGCAATGAAGTTTTTAACATTAAACATACAAAATAACTAAATTTATACTTTCTTTTACTAAAGCAAAGTCACTAATGCACTCGTACATATTCTTTAATTTAATCATTTTAGTGTTCCTTGTTTTCAGTAAATTTAAGAAGGTTTAAGAAGGCTGTGAACCATAATAAATTTTTTTACATGGTGCCACCTTTTGCTCCTACAAAATCTCGGAGACCTTTTGGCAATAAATCACTCTAATACCACAGGAGTGCAACATTTCCTCTCACTGTTCTTTTTCTCACTGAAAGTAACACATACTTTTTCATGTTTTGGTTTTTTTTCTGAACTCTTTAATAAAATAATTATTTTTATATGTAAGTTAAGTAAGAGAACTTTCTTAAAGCACTTTTAACTCATGCTTGGAAATAGCATCTCAGCATTATCATCCAGACAGATATTAGCAATGCAATTTTTAATTCATTATAAAAGGTTAAAAGCCAAAAGAAAGATTTCAGTTGCAAGTAAGTTGAAATATAGTATCTTTTATGATTAATCAAGAAAACATTGTATTTCAGAAGGATCTAGTAGGGCATGTAGTGATAGTACAAGGGGGAGTGCCTTTGATCTGAAGGAGGGTAGATTTAGATTAGCTATCATGAAGAAATTCTTTAAGAGGGTGTTATGAATGGATGATGTAGGTTTAAATAAGTCCCTGCCTTTTGCCCAGGCCTCTGGCAGCAGGCAGTAGCTGTATTGAGGTGGCCAGCACCCCAAGACCCACTCTCATTCACAAGTTCTTTAATAATGGCTGATTCAGTCTATCGTAGAATGAATTGTTTATTAATAGACACAAAACTAACAGACATAAAACAGACTATTACTACACAGGGTAAGACGAAAGGGAATACTAGTATTATATACCTGGGGTTAAAGGTAAAATTAAATTTACAGCTAGCCAAGAAATAGTATAACTTAGGACCCAGTGTTTCTTATCACCAAATTGTTGAAGAGGCACACATCGAAATCCTTTCCCTCAATTTCTGGAAGAGTAACCACAAAGTTGCATCCAAGCTTCGGAGAGAAATATTCTCACACGTTCCCAAGGAGTGTGCAAGAGACTTCTGCCTCTGTGGTAATTCGTATGGACTTTTATAGACATAAGAACCATGTCTTTTTGTCACCGATGATAATTTTCTTTTATCTCTTTCCACATCTGCTCTCATACCAAGATTGGTACTTGGGGCTGGGGCTCAGAGGAGCCTGGAGGTGACCCTTGCTGGGCTCTCTGACCCCTCGCTGGGCTATTAATCTGGCCTGAGTTACCTCTTCCAAATGCCCCAGCCATGAGAGAGAGAGGAGGATGTCTTGCCACAGAGGGGTGAGACAGAGTGGAACAGAGTGTCCAGAGACTTCAATTCCTGCGTTGTTCAAGGTTGGGCTGGATGGGATTTAGTGCAAGTTGGTCTAGTGGAACTTGTCCCTGTCCATGGCAGGGAGGCTTCGAACTAGATGGTTTGTAAGGTTCCTTCCAGGTCAACCATTCTATGATTCTGTGATCTTTACAACTCTGTGAAGCTGGGAAACTGGGATAACTGGGAAACATGTTTTGTCAATAAACAGGAAGACATACCTTCAAGTTGAGCAACTAGAGAATTAATTTATGATACAGATTGTGACTTTGTTTTCTTGTTTGTATTTGGTTGGCTAAGATTTCTTTTTAGCATTCAAGTGCAGTATATGTCATTCAACCAGGAATACCCTATAGAAAGAATCTCCTTAAAAAGAAAAACAACAAAAAACCCAGGAGACATCTGGGAATGTTGGTGAGAAATTAAGCTGCCTTTTCTATTTGTTTTATTTTTAGTTATTTGCCTTTTATCTGCTCTGACCATTATCTTCAATTTTAATATAATTTCCTCTCTATTTGTATTATGAAAACTCACTAATCGCAGTTATATTTCACTGTACCCGTGGTGGTTTAACCCTGGCTGGATGCCAAGTGCCTACTATAGTTGCTCTGTCACTTACCTCCTCAACTGGACAAGGAGAGAAAATAGAATGAAGGGCTTGTGAATTGAGATAAGGATCACTCACCAGTTACTGTCATGGGCAAAACAGAATTGACTTGGGGAAATTTACTGAATTTATTACCAGTCAAATCAGAGTAGGGTAATTAGAAATAAATTACAATAATGTTCAAACATCATCTTGGAATTCCGCTTTACATCTTCTAGATGACATGAAGAATTTTCAAAGCTTTGGCTTTAAAGTGTTACAAGATAAAGCATTAGAGTGACTATGTCTTAGAGTGTGTGGGAGAGTGGAGTGTTGGCATGAAAGTTTATGTGTCCTTATACAAGTTTCTTCAAAAAGATAATTGCTTTTATCCTTGTGTAACAGCAAGGGGTTTCCAGTGTACCATTTTTAACTGTGTGAGCTCAGTCTATATTAAGATGTTCTGCTGCATCAGATTGATTGATTTAATGAACCAAAAAAAATGGATATGTATGTAATTTTCAAGTAGCAAGATACTATATGATGTAATGCCCTAGAAAAGATGATTTAATAGTTTGGTCTGTCTGGAGTGTGTTTTTGGAACATTACCTCTAATATAGGTGCTGTGGCTGATTTGAATATGCAAGTTCTGCCAGTTGGTAAATGTTTCTTGTGCATATTATTTCCTTTTTTTTTCCATGTTAGCTTCCTCCTTGTTTGCCCTTCTGTCTGTGCCCCAGGAAGATGAGCATATAGGTATACCATAATGGAAATATTGCTCTGGAGGTTCCTAACAGTCTCAAATCATGATACGGGTGAAATCTGAATCTAATTTTTCATAAAATGTTATGGGCTATATTCATTAAAATGCAAATGTTTGTGCCTTTGATAGATATAACTTACTACAAAATGAAGAAAAATTCATCCATCCACTTTAATTTTTACAAACCCATTATTTGCCTCTGGTAATGGCTCATTCTGATTTCATTCTACATTGTAAGAGGGAGTGGGGACAGAAATACATTTCTCACACCATACATGGGACCGCAAGGATTGTAGTGTTCTATTTCTCTCTGATGTTGCGTTCTATTGCTGTGTTAAAACCATGCAGCCATGAAAAGCATTGAATTTGTGTAACTATACAGTTACAAACCCTGACTGAATAGCAACTAACCTATTTTCAAAACCAGGAAAGGACTGGGAAATGGAGAGACAGAGGGAATTGGGATAATAAAGTATGGATTCACTTCGTTGTCACCTGTAGTATGTAGGAGTTGGGACCTGCTAGTGAAACAGAAGATGAAAGGACATAATTTCTTAGTTCACAGATTAGTTGTTCTGTTTTGTTCTGAATTGCTTTAATTTCTTTTTTATTCAGAAGAAAACATTGTGCCCTGTGACTGTTTTAACTTATCTATATTTTCTGTAAACACTAGATTAGTATGCAAGAAATCATGCAAATTTCCCTGCTTTGCAGTCCTAGGATGATGTCCTTCATTTTTATTCTCCCTGCTGGTAATGCTACACTCTCATTTATTTATTTGCTGCTATATACTTTAGCAAAATGGTCCCAATGGTAAGACTTCTTTTTTATCCCACTATATGCTTTATATTTCCAATTAATCTTGTAACACTTGCATTTATTTACAGTTTCTTCTTATGTCATAGCTCCAATCTCAGTACTGGATTCAATCCTACATCCTCACACCTTTTCCAGCGAATTTCCATGGGAAATCTGTAATTTTTGAAAATGAAAAAAAAAAAAAAAAGATGCAAAGCTGACAACAAAAAAAGGGTTCCTCCTTTCTGGGATGCTGCCAGTCTCCTAAACTTGAAAGACCCCATCCAGGTCCTAGGTCAGGTTTTATTTTCCTATGTTGCTGCTGCAGTGACCTGGCACCACCATGTCCTTCTCTGCAGCTGTTCCCTTTTAGATGTGGAAGTGGCGGGCTGGTTGCAGGCTTTTGATATCCCTGCAAGCTGTCACAACAGTTCACTCTTCAGGAGCTGGTGCTGAGTATCAGCATGCCATTCTTTGCAGCACTGCTGATTATTTCCCAGAAATAATAGCTACTTTTTCAAAATATAACTCCTGAATATAACTGGAAAGTGATTTACAGTGTTTATAAAGGAGATGTTTTAAATGACAGAACTGTCATTTATGTAAAACCAGATCCTTTAACTATGTTGTCTTACCAGCTACTCCAGATATTGAGATGTGTATTCCAAGGGTTAGTGTATGCTTAATATTGTATACAATGTCTCAAGTACCGTTCTTTTAATATTTAATTAGGAAGGTTTTGAGACACTCTTATATACTTCAGATATTTCTTTGAGTGCATTAAATAATGAGATTGACTTCTACTGACTGTGGCTCTACACTATGGAAGTTAAACCCATAGTTTTAATTTAATTTTTGGAATTTTAAGTGTCCAACTAGCCTTAAGATGCAGTTGTCTTTTTTTTTTTATTCTTCTGTATTTAATCTGAAGAATTCTCTTACTTGTTCCAGTGTTCATAGTAACCTCCTAAATTTTCTATTCTTACATATATTTTTGTTTCTTGAGTGATCCTAGTTTTCATTGATTTGCTTATTTGTGGTAACCTTTATACAGGTATTTTTATGCACTTCTTTGTAACACAGGATCTTCCTCTTCTCGTAAAGTCAGTATTGGTGAAAAATTCCTAAATTCCTTAATGAATAGCTGCAAAATGTTCCTATTAATAGATTTTTGAATATCACTGAAACTCTTTCGTAAATTAATAAAATACCTCATCTTCTTCCTTTTTTGAACATATGGAACATGAGTTTATATTTTTTCTTAGGACTCAGACTTCAAACACTATGATCAAAACACAGATTTTGTTCATTTGCTCATTTTCAAATGGGAAATTCCCCAGGCCTTTCCCTTCCAGCAAAGAACAGCACACCAGCATTACAGGCTGTTATTATTATTTTTTTTATTTCCTTTTTTTTAGCCTGTGTTTGAAGACTCTTCTCTGTAGTGAACATATTTTTTTTGAACTGCTGTGCCGCCCTTTCCAATTTTTTTATGTATTCACTTCAAAGCTTTGCTGATAAGAGTGTGAAATTCATCTATCTTCTGGCAATACTCAGGCTTTCAATTTTGACAGTTTATTCAGTGTGTTTATTATTTTCTGTATGAAATGATTCACTTCCTACTACCCCTATGCATTGTATTTACTTTCCTTTTTTTTTTCAGATTATTAAATCATTACTTAATCCACTGTTCTATTCTGTATTAAAATATGCCTCCAAACTCTCAGAATTGTTTTCTGTCGTGCATATGCAATTTATGTACAATATCCAGGGTTTCTAGTATAGAAATACATGATTCTCCAGCCTATGTACAGATAGGGTCTGTGAAGGATCTTACATAGATTCAGATGTATTTCACAGAATCACAGAATCAAAGAATCACAGAATGGGTGAGGTTCAGAGGGACCACAGTGGTCATCTGGTCCGACCCCCCTGCTCATCCAGGCTCATCCTAGAGCACAGGGCACAGGATGGTGTCCAGACAGTTCCTGAGTATCTCCAGTGAGGGAGAGTCCACAGCCTCTCTGGGCAATCAGTTCCTGTTCAGGGTCACCCACACGGTAGAGAAGTTCTTCCTCATGTTCAGGTGGTACTTCCTGTGCATCAGTTTCTGCCCATTGGCTCTTGCCACCACTGAGAAGAGCCTCACTCCATTCTCTTGATGAGGTCCTCTCCCATTTGTCTCCAGGCTGAACAGACCCAGCTCCATCAGCCTTTCTTCATAAGTGAAATACTCCAGTCCCTTAATCATCTTTGTTGCCCTCCAGTGGACCTGCTCCAGGAGCTCCATGACTCTCTTGCCCTAAGGAGCCCAGAGCTGGACACAGCACTCCTGGTGTGGCCTCACCAGAGCTGAGTAGAGGGGCAGGATCACCTCCCTCGACCTACTGGCAATGCTCTTCCTAACACAGCCTAGGACCCCATTGGCCTTCTTGGCCACCAGGACACACTCCTGGCTCCTAGAGAGCTTGTTGTCCACCAGGACCTTCAGGTCCTTCTCCACAGCAGATCAGTCCCCAGCCTGTGCTGTTACAGGGGGCTGTTCCTCCCCTGGTGCAGGACCCTGCACTTGCCTTGTTTGAATTTCAGTTTCCAACTCCCCAGGGTCCTTCATAATCATGGCTAGAAAACTTATTTTCAGCAGCTACAATAAGCCATGTTCCTTCAAATTAGATTTTAGAAAACAGAGAGTGAAAATGCTGGGGCTTTACCCTTAGTCAGTTATCGTTTTGTTCACTTCTACTCTCTAGACTGCAGTGATTTGCAAGTAAACTTCAGAAAAAGCTTCCTATGATCTCTCCTAAATTTTCACCTTTCTGCTTAACATGATAGAAACACAAGACAAAGCTTTATGTTAACTTCTGGTTAGATGTGCAGGAATGAATTAGCCGGTTTTGGGTCTGGTTTAGTCGTTGTCTTTATTTTTGGTTTTGTTGGTTTGGTTTGTTTGTTTTTTAATAATTGGTTTTCTTTGAATACAGATGTGTAGGAAATGAGGATAGATCAGCTAGGGAGTCCGTGAAACTATACCAGGATTTTCATTAAAAGGTATCAAATAGCTAAGACAATAACACCAAATTTTGTTTAGTGAGAACTGATTTTTTTTGTATGAGTGACATCAGACTGTGAACAGTCTCGTGAAAATTGATTTTGTGGTATAATGAAACTGAATATTAGACACAGTCTCAAGCTTAATACTGTAAGACTGTTATATCACCGAAACGTCTATTTTTGTAATCCTCCCTTGCCTTATCACGATATTTAGTTCTTAGACGTTTATTCTTCAGAGAATTGTTCTAAGATGAGAGTTAAAGACCAGTTCTCATTAAACTGCCATGAGATTATGGTACTTACTTTCTGAAAATCTTATGAGCTCTTTTAAGTTTCATTTTCTTCTATTGCCTTTTCTAATAGAGCAATACTAGCAATTTACTGTCTCGTGTTGTCCTGTGCAGAGACTAAGGTTAACACTTGGACTACAAATCAAAAATGGCTATTCCTTTTCTTTTTCATTACTTTGTTCTCTTTTCTTTTTTCTTGGTGGGGTGCATTTTGGATGATGTATTTACCCTACTGAGAGCTGCAGGATTCTGTAAAATCTGTATTGAAACCCATGTCTTCATCATTGTCTCACTTCTAAGTATTCTTATAATCACAAATGTAGCAGGGTTTCTGTTGCTGCAAAGATGAATAAATTAATCTCAAGTGGTCCATTATCAAAGGTGAAAAAACGCTCATTTTTTTATGAGTGTAAAATAATAATCCATTTTCTGATTACCAGAAAACATTGATTAATTGCTAGTAAATGAACATGACCTGAAAAATTATGACTATTCAAAGTACAATTACTTTTTAGGTGTGTTTAAGGAAAGGAATCACCATCAAGTCCACCTTCATGTCTGTGGAGTCCTCCATAGAACTCCTCATAATACCAAACCAAATTAAAATTAAATAAATCGGATAGTAATTTCAAGTTTAATACGGTTTTTCAAATTCATCTAATACTCAGCAGTTTCATGGGCCCAGGGGAACATAACTGCTGGATTTACAGAGACAGCTGCTTTAGTATTTTGAGATAATTCATTGGAAGGCTTTCACTACAGGACAGGGAGTTTGAATTACAGTTGTAGTCGGTACCATGGAGTTCATAGATGTGATGATTTTGGTCAATAGTGTCCTGCTCCTATTGCTTTGTAAACCAGAGATTGCATTTCTTTGGGTAGCAGGGAGTGAGATGGACTTTGAGTCCCAGATTGCGGAAGCCTGTGTATGAGGATCTGCATGTATGGAGACAACAGTTCTTTCCCACCAGCAAAATTCTGAACATGTTCCAGGAATGTTTCACGCTTCTATTTACCATCATTTTTGCCTCTGCTTTACATACAGCAATCTCTGCTGAGAAATGGGTGTCTGACAAAGCTGAGGTAAATTACTTACTAAATATTTTCTTCCTCTGATCTTCTGGCATTTTAAACCATAGTAGCTGATGCAGATACAGCTTGTGTTATGCACTAATAGCAATGGGCAAAATCTGTCTGCCTGTAATATATTCTTTTTTTCCATTTATAACCTCCTACTGTTGTAATCATAAAAATATTGGTTAGAATACTATTCAGTCCATTGTAAAAACATATTCTTTATATTGTTTGGTAAAAACATATGCTTTAGGGCACATTTATACACTGATGGTTGGCAACTAAGAATCTATAAGAAATATTTATTAATCATATATTTCTTCAGCTCTTTTATTTCAATTTTTAACATCCACTTTTATCTTTATGAAAGTACTTACGTAGAAAATGAAGAGACGGGTTCCTTTCTTGTCCAGTACTGTACATCAATCAGTGTTCTGGCAGTAAGGGATGACACAGACTGTAAGGTATAGGATAGAGAGCTTTTCTTAAAAGAGTGCCCAATACACAGCATAATTGGAAAAATGCTTTTTGCTGCGTTCTCTCTCATCTTAATTTTTATCAGAGTATGAGTTTCCTGAGATGTTAAAAACCTTCAAGTCTCTCACCCTCTTCCTGCCTCCCAAGTAGGGTCTGCACCATGTTTGTCACCAAGTCACATCATCTGAATATCATGGTGGAAAGGAGGATATGCTCTGCTAGGTGCACCACTACCTTGAAATACAAGTGCCTCCAAGAGAACCGACTACTCTGACAGAGGAGAAGAATTAGTACTGAATTAAAAAATCAAACAGATGTGAGTGTAAAATTATTTTTTTATCCTAAATTCCAGAAGTGGTGTTTTTCCTTTTATGACTGGGAAACAGATGCATTAATGTAGTAAGTGATAACTCTACCTCTAAGAGAGTTATAGCAAAACATAATATATTTTTTGTATTATGTATACCTGCATAAGCGTCCAGTTAAATAGAAGATAATTGTTAATTTTGGGGGTTTATGTCACAGCATTCATATAACTTCTGCAAATGTTTTTCACTTAGACACTTGCTTTTCACATATAAAGAAATATCAGTTACTGAATCCATGGATTTATTGATTACTCCTGGACATAAACACTGAGTTACCTTTATGTAACTAATGATTATTTTATGGTTTATTGTGTTTGTAATTTCAAAATAAATAATGCAGTTGCATTTTGTTCTCTGACAGGAATAATTAACTACCTCTGCACTGTTTCCATAGCACATATCTGCCTGTGATTTAGATTGTTTGTCTACTCATGCTACAACTGACAAGGGGGAGGGAGAAGACATCTGTCATCTAATTTATTTTTCACTGCATTATGTATATAGAGTAAATGCTGGTTATGCATTAACGTTAGTGAGATAGAACATTTCTTTGCATATTTTTTTCTGCTTCTAAACTGCCACTTTTATAGCCTTATGTTTAGGAAATAAATAAATGCCTTCTATGCCTTCTGTTTCCTGTAGTACAAATTTCAGAGCTCTGTTAGAGGAAAAGAGCTAATAGAACCATGTTCAATGAATCTACCCTCTGATGGACAGATTTGTCTTATTTGTAGTGAGTGTAGAATGAAAAAGACTTTTTTATTCACTTCTGATAGGGAAGTAGCTAATATGTCGTCCTGTCTTCCAGTCTGTAAATATTAATCCCAGCATTTCTGTCTGACAGGTGCCTACCTCCTCAGGCATTCACTGGTTAAGCGCTGGTCTTTGAAAAATGAGTTACTGTTTCCATATGAATTACTTCCCTCAATAAAATTAGCACACTATATGAATAAAATTCCTCTTACCTTTATGCTGTGTGAAGTTTCACAATACTTCAAGACAATCCTTCAGACTGATTTTAATCTGTTCCTCTCAATTTCTGTTCAGGTCTGCTATCTGTTTTTGTCCTTGGTTTCATGAAAGAGAATGTGCACATGGAAGGTCTTCACTCCTTTTTCTTTGAGCCTTGAAAGTTACCTGCCTTTAATTGCTCTGTAACAAAATAAGCAGTGAACTTTTAATGCCACGAGGATAATAGGAACATTCAGTGGTATTTACAAGACCTTTTGTTTCTTTTTATCTTAGTACATTTCTAATTATGATTTTTATTTATATTACAGAAGAGCTGAAGAATTCCAATTAAGAATGGGCCTCTTCTGTATTAATGTTCTATTGAAAAAGGATTGTGCCATGCCCTGAGGAATTTGCAGTTTGATTTAACTCACAAAAGTGAGTTAATTTAATAATTTGAAAGAATAGCTTTTATAAAGGAAGTCTATTACATCAACCTGTGTGATTTTAGCTTTGATGTTTTGTGCTTTACTTGGATATCCAGCTTTTAAAATCAGATGGCCAAGCTGTGAGCCTCACTGTGGTAATTTTTTACCCACCCTAACCTCCCCCATCTGGAAGATTTAGTTCTTCAAGTTAGAGACAAAAGCTTGAAAAAGTGAGCTTTCGTGGCTGCAGTGAAGAATGGAAAGAACATTTTGAAAACTATCGTATGAGATTAGGGCCTTTTAATTTTTGAATATTTATGGCTTTCAGTAAAGTGAAAAATTCATAGCTCAAGCTGGTTAAGCAGAGTTACGCAATAACGAGTAGAATAAATATGCGGACTTTGCATTTATATTTCCAGGACAGTTTAAAAAGTGAGTCAGTTTAAATACTTAGAAGACTGGCATGTGCACCAAGAAAATATCCGGACTGTCATTACTTTTAAACATTATTCATGTGTCATCACTAAGTTGTTCTCTGTCAAAAGAGTTTCACTGGAGTCCTAGCTCTTGCTTGTAGTGCTACAACTGCAGTGTGGATCTGGAAAACCTCGTGAGCAACAGAAAACATAAGTAGGAACAGATACAGTATGCAGAAATCTTAATTTTGTGGCAAAATGATTCGATAATTTCCCTAAAATAACTAGAGTCTTATGTCAGTTTTTCTCCTGATGCCCTGGAATATGCAGCGAGCAGTGGACCCAGACCCACATGTCAAAACATATGCAGGTGCCAAAAAATCTTGTCAAAACATCTGATGGTGAACTGTTTTGAGTCTAGATATTCATAATTAATAGAGTACTAAGGACAGAAACATAATATAAAATTCAAAGTCACTGATATATTTCTTTTTTTGTTGGTTTTTTTCTGGATAGATGATGAATGGTACTATGGCCTTGATAGAAACTGTGCTATTTTCATTTAGCACACTGATTTTTTTCTGATTCTGTACTAAAAAATTTATACCACAATATTATTATAATAAGACAGATGTTTTTTCCTAATCTAATTGAATGGCTAATTGAATGAAGCCAAATAATTTATTTGAATTTTTTTATTGTTTGCATGTTTATTCACAAAAATCTGTTTATGGATAAAAACAACATCAATGACAAAATCACACAAGATATTTATTATTATTATTATTATTATTATTATTATTATTATTATTATTATTACTACTAGTAGTAGTAGTAGTACCACCAAACCCTCAGTTATAGACCAGAACCCTCTGGGTTTAATTTTTCTCTGAGTTAAAAAGGAAGTATATAACCAAGACAATACAAGTATAAAGATGGTCAGAAAAACACAAAGATTCAATTAACAACTGTAAATCAGCTTAAAGGGCAGTGCTCAATGGACATTTTTGCCTTTCCATGTCCTTTATTATGTAACAACATTTAAATAAACCTCATTAACATTTTACAGCAAAAGTAACTCCTCTCTCATAATAAGAAAAGGTCAATGAGACTTTCTGATAATGATAAATATTTCCTTTACCTGAATATTAAGATGAATATTGAACTGCCAAGAAGCTGTGGTAAGCCATGGAGATACCTCCTATCAAGAAAGTGTCCCTAGGTCAAATGGTAGAGTAGATATTTTTCTGTAAATCTGAGCCTCTGTGTTTAAAAGGTTTGACCCTTCTACTAATCTGGAATAGACCATATGTGACTTTTTTTTTTTTTTTGGATCAATAATGTAGGCTACTATAATTTATAGATGGGTAATCAGGAGAGACAAAGCAGCATAATACTTTAGAAAGTGCAAAAGCATATTTTCTGCATCTTTCATATATCTTATTTTATGTTTTGGGCTTTTCGGAAACCTGGCTCTGTCTTTTTTTGCTAAGAAACAAGATTCCAGTTCCCACATACATGTCTTAAATGGGCTAGGGAACACTTTCTGATGGAAAACAACCGTAGAATTGCTGTACAGTCAACATAATTATTCAGTTATCCCCTATAACGTTGTTTACCTGTCTTCTTTTTTTCTCTTTAAGAGAGAGAAAAAAGTGGGGTACCAGTGAAAATGAAGAAGAAACAGAACAAGAAATATTTACTAGAAAAAGAGATGCAAAATTGCAAAGTGGACTACAGAATTGTTTTCCTCAGTGAAACTCCTAAATTATTCTTTTTAAACTCTTTTTTTTTTTTTTTTGTCTTAGCCCTTTTAGAACTATCCATATAACCTGTTACTCCACGTTGAGAAACTTCACAAAATTGTATTGCATGGGTTGTTTTTATATTTAGGGATAGTTAACATTTATATTTCATTGAAAGTTGATGGTTTTTTGCTTTATCACTAATTTTTGTCCTTTAGAACAAACTCCAGTTCTATAGCTCTCCTTTCTCCTTTCTTCATCTCAGGTTTATATCTTCTAATTTATGGATCAAATGTTGTTTGCCAGCCTATCACTGTAAATCTTTCATGAGCTGGTCTGGATTTACGCTGAGGAAAAGGAGAGAAAATTGGCTTCATGCCTCTTATGTGGTGTAATCTCTTTTCACTCTAAAATACAGCATCTCCACACATGGAGCAGATACAAAACCCTCCTGGAGCTAATACAATAGCTCTTGTCCGTAGCAACTGTTTTCAGCCAGAATCTCTTGCTGAATTCTTTCTTCCTTGATTGGTGCCTTTTGCCAGATCCACCCCTACTATTTTTGTTTCAATCCTTCCCAGAAGGATTTATCTTCTTAATTCTTTTGTTGCATGACCTTTTGCTCTTGTCCACAGAGTGCACATTTTCTGTCAGGTCTCTGAATCAAAAAATGGGACAATTAAACAGGTAATCTGAGAGTTAAATGCACTTTTCTCCTAATCCTGAAGGTGAGACACTTAAGTAAACACCAAATGCAAAAAGATGGTATGTAATTTTTATTATGATTAATATGTTAATTGAATTTATTTATTTATTTCAAAATTCCTGAAGTTACCATTCTCACAGCACTGTTAAAAATGTATCTCTATTACAGCCAACCTGCTTCTTTAACTAATAGAAAAGTGTAATACATGATATAGGACTCATAGAAAGTTTTATGTCCGGTGAGATCAGCACAGAAAGGAAGAGTTTTCTGCCCTCTAATAAATCTCGCAAGTCTCCATTAGTTATGTGCAAGCGTATTCACTCTGAACAGAATGTGTTACTTTGTACTCGAGGCCGTATTTCACGAAGACCAAGTTGTGCCCTGCTGTGTGTCTCGCCTGGCCTCCTGTGGTCATGAATCAGAGGCTGGCCTGTGACTCCCAAGAACGGGGCGAGAGAGTGGCAGTGCTGAGTGCCAGAGCTGTCACCGCCCCAGAAGTCCTGCTGTGCTTTCTGCGGCCTTGCAAATGCCCCTAGTAGTAATTTTCTTCTCTTACCTCATTCTCACAAAGTATGAAGAAATGAGAGAAGTGCTGTTTAGCAAACCTCTCCTGCTGACTAACCTAAAAATTGCATATTAGCCTATGAATTTGTAATACTTCCACTGTCATTTGACACTGAAAGGAGCTGTCAGGGAATATTTGCCTCAAAGGAGTCTGCAGGTCTTTCAAAAAGATGTTTATTCCCAAACCCTTAAATTTTATATTTTTCAATATTATTTGGACTATTTTTTATTACTGCTAATCACATTTTTTATTGAATTTCTATAGATAAATGGATTAAATTTTTTATGTACTTCAATTCTGCTAGGATGGGGCTTGTTTTGTTGAGGGTTTTTTTTTTTTGGGAACAGATTAGGCACACTCAGCAATCACTGAAATGCTTTACCTGTAATCAGAAATTCCCCGCTAAGTCACTTGACACAGTGGAGATGATAGAATCGCAATTGAAACTGTTCGTATTTGATCTATCTTGTAACTAGTTATACTATCTAATTATGATTTTAGGATTAAATTTTGAAATGGAGTATTTTAATGCAGTTAAATTGCTCCAGGATCTAGGAAAGTAAACCCATGTGACATTTTATTTTAAGACCATTGTACAGCTTTTCATTTGAACACTGACTAAATGTAGCATATTTTTAGATAGAGCAGTGCATCTAGAAATAACATCCAATTTGTGTTAAATACTAGATGCCAGAATTCTTCACATCCTGTAAAGAGCATGATTAAGGCTTATCCAGTATACAGTAAAAATGACCAAAGACTGTTCAATTATTGAACTTTTATTAAATAGCCTAATATAATTAGTTCTCTATTTGTAAAAGGAAACATTTTACATTTTAAATATTTCCTAAAAATGTAAAATACGCTGCTTTTCTCATCAAACATTTTGCGTTCTGGGCTATATGGAAAAGAAGTTTCAGGTTGTCTAATGGATCTCCTTTTTTTTAACTGCACTTCATATTTTTGAGACAAGATAGTATTTTGCCTGTATCAAAATATTTAATATGTAATTCTGCTTTCATATCAACAGATGTATGACTTGATCTCTGATTTAAACTTCTCTGAAAACAGGTGGTGAGGTGAAGGAGAGAAGTTCAAACACTGCCCTGGGACTGAGAATATTGTGGGTCTCGGTTTTGGTGCAAGACCTTTGGCTAGCTGGGCAATTTTTTAGTGTAAGGGTTTTCTATTTGTAAAAGAAGTAAAGTAGTATTCACCAACCCATTAAATGGTTTTCCATTAAAAAAGCACTTGCAAAAGTGAAAATGATTCAGGAATTAAAAATAACCAAGGTGGCTTCTTAAGAGAAGTGACTTTACAGCAGCAAGGAACTTTCTTGTGCAGTGCTTATGGAAAAATTGGAGAACAATGTGAAAAACAGGTTTTGATTTAACACAAAGAGCAAGCATTTACTCTGTAATTCTTTGTCAAAGCTGGTATGACTGTAGATGCTTAGTTATCTGTAAATAATGAAGACTTTGTCAAAATTCTATCTCCAGTCAAACAGGAGAGAAAACTGTACTAATATAATGATTTTTTAAAATTTTCTTGTGTATGTTTAAAAGGGAAAAATACTTGTACATTTATAATAGCGTTGGAGAAGGCTTACTTACTAGCAGAAAAATTACCAGAGGAAAGAGGAGTAGGAGCAGGCAGTTAATAACTTATCTCTCTCTCTGACATTATTGGAAGACATGTTACAGGAAATGAAAAACTACACAACTGTAGTTGTGTAGAGACGAATACTCTGCATACAACAAATTGTTACACAGAAGTCTGGAAGGAACAAAATTGCAAAGATATCTAGTGAATTTTTAGGCCATCTAGAAAGTATGAGGTATTTTCTTTTTGAAAGTATGACTAATTTATTGTGTTTCAAGTTGGCACAGGACTTTGACATAACTCGTTTTCGTATATCAGCAACAATATGGCTGTTCATCTACGTGCTTCTCTGTGTTACGTTTCTGCCACTCAGAAGCGGCTTCTCTCTCTGACATGGCAAACTAGTAGACCTAAGCCACTCAGGCTCTTCATCATTAATTGATCCTAGATTGCATTAGTATTTATGAAGGTGTTGAGGCTGAAGGTCTTAACGCACATGTTCTTTCTTGTTTGAGAATTCAAAATATGGCAAATTTTAGGAAGGAGCTCATACACAATCACGTCTGGATAAAAAAATCTGACTCTGTCAAGTTAGATTGGGTTTTTTGGTCTGGGA
The DNA here is from genome assembly GCA_013397865.1 of Struthidea cinerea. Taxonomy (NCBI): domain Eukaryota; kingdom Metazoa; phylum Chordata; class Aves; order Passeriformes; family Corcoracidae; genus Struthidea; species Struthidea cinerea. The sequence continues at coordinate 468,697 of VZTI01000219.1, forward strand.
AAACATTGCTTCCACCATAAAATTTATTTCCCATAAACAGAATAATTTACAAATTTCACAAAACTGGAGGATAAAGCCAGGAGCCTGAAAATTTCTGTTTAGAAGTTTTCAGCACTTCATCCTGAATTAATTTCTGCTTTAGAAAATACGTATTTCTTGTTTTGCATTGACCGTGTTTGTCATTGACAGTGAAATTCATCTGCACTACCTGACCCCACATGACCATCTGTCTGTTTTGGCTGGGCAGTGATGCCTGTAAGCACAGATCTGACCTCAGCCACTGACACGTTATGACCAAGGTCATCAAACCAGCTGGAAGCCTTGCAGGAGTCAGGCTGGCTGGTAGAAAAGTTTTGAGAGATCCTTTACCAGGAGCCCTTCTGTCAGACCACAGGGGCAGCAGGACTGCACCACCAGCAAATTTGGGAAATCCTTTGAGTGATGGAAATCTACGTTTGGAGGTTTTTTGTTTTGTTTTTGTTTCTCACAGTAAACAGTTTTTGACTATTCATTAAGTTACATCTTAAAGCTATTTTTCACAGTCACACTGTCCAGAACCTGGTATCTATACAAATAGCCTCTTTTAGTCGTTAAAATACACACAGCTAATATGAATTAAATTTCCAAAGAAGTGATTGATGTTCTTAAATTTGTGCAATCTCTATTAAGTCTTTAAATTACTTATAGTTGCTCTAAAAAAACTTTTAACCGTAAAGACATGCTTATAGGGATGTAGAAAATAATGCTGAACTAAAACCCAAGTCAAAAGTTAACTCTGTTTTTCTGTTCTAGTTGTTGTAAACCGAAAATGTGCTTGTACTAATATTATAAATAATCATGCTGCTTTATGTCACATATTCATTAAAAAAGTTTTTTTTCCTACCAAGTGCAGCTTATAAATAAGGAATAAATGGAGGCAATTATTTTAGCCTATATATTTGTTAATGTTGTTTTAGAGCAAAATTTCTCTGGACAATTACAATATCTCTGAATTTGTGTGTGATTTTTAATAATTTCTTTATCTTGAATCCTTAGTATCCTTGGAATGATAATGTATTTCCAGTCTTCTGGGCCAGGACCATTTAATTAAGAAATTGCTCTAATCTCCTTGCTGACTACTTCTAAATTGTTTAATTAAGGATTCTGTTTTCAGCCCTCTAAAGAGATCATCTTTCCAAATCTGGCCCAAGTTACTCTGTGTACTCACAGGATTTTTAGGCTTAATGATATACTGAATGTTTCACTCTTGATGAGCCTGAGTCCTAACTGATTTCATGATGTCTTCTCAGCAGAAGCTACTTTGATTTAGTGTGTTTATTATTTTGGGTCTCCTGAGCAATTTTTCCCCAAAGGAGCAAATTAATTCTTCAGTAGAATAGAAGTTCTCTATGTTTTGGTAGTCCAATGAGAGAGAAAGAGCTGTGCTCAAACAATGTCCAAATGGGAAAGAGGTTAAATACAAGGGGAAGAAATTTCTAATGGAAACAGTGAAGCATACAATCTTCAGAATATTCCTAGCAGAAGGAAATTGAAAATCCATCTTTTCTAGTGAGGTAAGTTACTGCCGGTCTTCCTATGTGAACTGGTGCTATTTTTTAATTGTTTAAATCCTTGATGAATTAATTCTTTTGGCTGTTTAGAGGAAGTCTTTTCCTTACTCATTTAGCTCTTTAGTATGTCCATATCAATAATTGTAATAAGTAGTCATTTATATTCTGGACTTCTGTAGTAACGACTCAGTCAAAATACTCTTTATTTACAGAACTGGAAGAAACAGTAGAATTTCCCTTCATCTCTGCTTGTTTCCAGTTTAAAAAAGAGTCACTCAGGAAGAACTGTGGATACTTCTGACTACGTTTATTGCCTCTTTGCTTGTTTTTGCTGCCATTTTTGCAGTCATTAGGCAAGTAAACAAAACTTGCTGTTCATTTTTTAAAAATAAGGCTTCTGTGGTGGATAATCTTAAACAATAGTCTAACCAGACTGTGTGTATACCACAGATCATTTTCACAGAACCGAAGAATAGTTAAAGGATGAGAGAGGAACACGAAGGCTCCAGGATGATGCACTTTAGGATGATGCTGGAGCTCACTGTCACTGTACTCTCTGAGCCCCAGCTGTGGCTGTTCTCGGCCTCCCTGTGCCCCTGCTCCCAGGGAGCTCCACAAACCCCTGTGCTCTTCTCTTCAGAGCAGAATAGCAATGCTCTCCTGATGCACGAGCTCTCCTATCACATCCAGTGGGATGCTGACAGCTCAAAGGTGCTGAGGGCAGTGGAGAGCTCTGTGCCTCGATGAACCACTCCTATCATGCTTCTTCTCAACTTCAAGAACTGTTGCTAAGAGAAAGAAAAGCGCCTTTTTCCCATGAGAGGTTAAACAAAGGTTTTTCAACGAGTCAAAGAAATTCAGTGTCTGGTTTGAATAGAACTTTGCAAAGGGTCGATAGTCAAAACTGTGGATATGTGGGATGATATTTAGGGATAAAAGGGACTTTTTTGACTTCTATGGCATTGATACTGGACACATTCTTTGATTTGAATCAATTAAAAATATATGAGAGTGTAGATTTTAATGTAATTTTTAGTTCGAAGAAGTATTCATATTTATTTCATTATAGAAAAGAGCCTGCTGCATATTTGTTCTTTTAAGAAATTGAACTTTTGTTATGATTATGACTAACATTATTCCTTTTTGCCTCTTTAGGGGGGTGGAAGGGGCTGATAAAACCAGAATTCTCACATGTATTATGTACTGATCTTTTTTCTCCTAACATCATGTGACCTGAGACGAAAGCAAAGGTGATTTTTAGCCTTCTCCTTCTGGAGAGAATTCAGAGTAGTGTGAATGCAGGATTCATAGGAATATGACTTCTATACACAGGGGCGAACATGTCAGAAAGTGTGCAAGGAATGAAGAATGAAGAAGTGAAGAATGCTGAAGTCCAATCAGAATTCCTGAATGTACTAAAGCCACATCATCACAGAGAGAAAAATATCCTGGACTCCAGGAAAACATATTATCTCACCATTCCTTAAAATTTCCAGAGAAAACTACACCACCAGTCTCCCTCACAGTGTAGAATATTTAGCTCTACGTTTTTGAACCAAGTCTAATAGCAATGGTTCTATTTTATGCTTCATAAAGCACACTGCACTCTGGTAACCTCCTGCCTGTACTGCACTTAATTTTATGAAGTATTTCCTTCTCTTTGTCTCTGGTCCATCTTCTTCTCCCAGGATCTCTGGAAGGGCTGCGAAAGTATCTCATTAATTTCAACCCATTTATTCCCCAGTCCTTTCAGCTGTAAGTTTCCAAGTAATGCAGGAACAGTCAATTAAGTGTTTAGGAAAATTCATGAACCCCTTTCAAATCCTATGGGGCAAAAGGGAAAGAATAAAGAGGATTAGAAATCCATGGAAGCAGCTAAGAGAGATGAATCCTTTACTTCACCTCTGGATGAAAAAATATTGTTCTTGAATATTGTACATCTTCTAAAGTGTTTTCTCTTAAGTCAGCAGACTGATCAAGCAATTGCCTCACGTGTTTCTTACTACCTTTCAGCAGCAGTTGCCATCTAGGCTCTCCAAAGCTTTTAGGAAATGAAACAGGATGAGGCTCTGGCTGTTCTCTGCCTGGGGCTGTCAGGCATCTGCAGCACTCATGTCTAGAAGCAATATTTCCTCACAGCTGGAAGAGAACAACTAGAAGAAACAATCTAGTTCTGCTGGAGAACAGTAGACTCGGTCCTAATTCTCTCATGGTGTGTGAATGCGCAGCACAGTACAATAGATCTTGGAGAAAGCTTTATTGCAAGCTGGCAGATAGTTATTTTGCATTCAGGGGATTATTGAAAAGTTTCTTAGTAGTGTGTAGCAGTAGGATAACAAGGGGACAGTTAATATATTCCATCTAAGATGGACTCACAAGCATTTTTTTTCAGCTAAGGTATAGTTTTCTAGTTCGTGTGTGCTGTGCACATTCTTCAGGCAGGATTAGTTCTTGGTTCCTCAGTGAACCTACACCAGCAAAAGTTCGGCTAAGCTGTTTTTCCACACTTAGTCAGAAAGACTTCAAGCCCCTGAGAATTATGAGGTTCTCATTTCTGTGTTGCTTATGAAAGCAAAATACTGCCTTCAGTAAAATAAAATCCTTTAAAAGAAACACAAGGAAATACTCCATGAAGTAGGAAGTAAGAGGAAACAGAGTACTTTAATGTTGGCATTGATTGATCAGAAAATATTTCATTTCTTATGAAGAGAAACACATGCCTATTAAGTCTGAAAAATTTCTGAAGTGTCTATTTTTGTTCCTGTTCATATTAGCACCCATTTCACCAGCAATACAAAACATACTGTGTCTGCCTGGCATGTAGAATAAGCATCCGTCAGGATATCTGCATCTAAAATTAAATCCTGAATACACCTGTAAAGTATATAAAGAAATAGAAGATCAAAATCTGGCTGTTTCTATCCTGATAATTATTTGTGAAATGTGATTGCCCACAGTGCACAGGGAATTTAACCTCGCCCCACTATGCATTACAGAGAGCACTTAAGCTGCATTACCATTAATTTAGTCACCCAGATGTTTACCACTGGGAAAAGAACGGTGGGAGGGGAAGGAGGCCCAGGTGGTGCACAGTAGTGATCCTTTGGTTATCTCCTCCACAGAAAATACCATCGCAACAGGCATTAATTGACCCCCTCCTAGGCAGGGTCTGCAGGAGACTGAATTCACTGCAAGACTAAGGTGGTCTAATAGAAGTGTTACCTCTCTCCACAGACCTTTCCCTCTGTACTGAAACAGTCTTTCTCTGATGGGCGTGGTCCCTCTCAAGTAGCCTTGGTTTATAGGGAGGTTTAATGTGACTAAGAATGCAATAGAGGATGAAATGCTAAATTTCCACTCCAGTGTTTTCACCCCAAAATCTTTCAGGGCATTCAGTTCATGTAGCAAAATTTCATCATGATTTTTCTCCTTCAAAGTGTGTTTCAATTGGAAGAAAAAGAAGTCAGTGACAAAAAGAGTTCTATTTATGTACCTAGACACAAATTATATACAGAGATATATGTTTTCACTAAAATTTATTTATGTTTTAGTATCCTTAATGTTCCACAATTTTTTCTTCTGAATTGTGTACTGGATTTATACCTTATCATTCACTATTCTATCTAAAAAGCAAATTTTCACAAGTGGGGATATAACACCTGTGATTTTTTGCTGAGACATTTTCACTGATTTTTACACTCTAAAATGTAGAAATGTCCATCTGATTTGGTGATGTAACTATATGCCACACGGTTTCCTCCAGTTCCATTTGTGGTAATGTATATTTTTGTTTGACTAAAATGTATTTTAAAGAAAGGAAACCAGTTTTGAAATGAAGTTGTCAAGAAATGGAGAATTATTCCTTACCTCAATAATTTATTTTGAGGGTTGACCTGCTAGTCACTCTCATAATGACAGATGTGTGCCTTTATTTTTAATATGAATCTGTATGGATTTAGTACCCAGACTTTTAAAGCAGGCTTTTTTCTATTAAAATAATATTTGGTATTGTATTTTCTTGGATGCATTCCAATACTTTGATTAAATAATATCTCAGGATTCTCTTTTGATGGAGTAAATGGGTTTGCCTCCTTCGTTATCTCTTCTTCTTGCATTTGTACCTCAGTTAAGATTTGGGGTTGTTCTGTTCTCTTCAATCTGTCAATCTCCCTTTTACATTGCAGACATCTGAATGAGCTGCAGTACTCTAATTTTATTTTCACTGGTGATCATGGAGATTCATAATGCCCAATTTTTTCAAAATCATTTGCTGTTCACATTAGCTTTCCTGGCTGTGTTTGGTTGTCAGTCCTTATGGAAATACCGTCACTTTCATATAAATTAGTTGCTTTAGGCATACAGATTTGAAAATACTGGTATTTCCTCCAAGAAACTCGTCCCAAAAAGGAACTTGATGTAGTGAGAATTTAGTATGCCCAGGAGCATCTATTGACTTTAATGAGGCTTTGTACAACTCAAATACCTTCCCATGTGGGAATCCATGAATCAAATTTGAAAATATTTAGGGTCTGTAATGAGAAAAGATAAGGGTAAGGAAAGAGAAATATGCTGAAAAAAATCATCCTCAGGTGGGACTATGATTCTTCTAGATTCAAGATTACATTGCATTTTATTTTTTTTTAAATTTTATTTACTTTTTTTATGATTGTATTTTACTTGTGTCTGAATAGTAAACAGAAGACTGATAAACTGTAGTAAGAAACAGTACAGTGGAATTGGAGGACAAATCCTATTCCAAAATTCTAAGGGGATACTTGACACTTGTACCATTGATTTAATTTTTTTAGAAGCATACATGTCAGCTACAGCCAAGCATTTAAAAATATCACTGTATTTTCATTTGGAACTTGTTCACTGAAACCTTTTTTTTTTGAAAGTGGAAATCAATTTGAAAAGTACTTCATCTGTTACTTTCATTTTCAATGCCTTTGGGAAAAGACCTTACAAAAAACAATCATAGATCCTGTGGAAACTTAAATCAATTTGCTTACCATTTCAGAACATTTATAAAATCTTAATATGAAAATTGAACAAAAGGTTTCTGATACTGATTTTATGCTGAAGTTTCAGCAATCCATGGCCAAAGGCAGTTGAGAGATGGGGAGTAAAATGATGTTATTTTGTCTGTCTTTCATTATGATTCTAAAGTCAGCCATTATGTACATGAGAGCATGAATCAACAAGGTAGGAAATTAAAAATTTGCTCCACCACAAAATTTCAGTAGTTGCTAAGATTCATTAATTGCAAAAGAAGCAAGATGATCTGTGGCTTCTACAGAGACTTCTAAAAGCCCAAAGGAACAGCTTTTTGGAACAATTCAGGTATGCGAACTAAGTAAATCCAAAAGGGACTACTGTTCATCTGTTCTGCACTGGTTATTTTCTTCCTTCTTTATCTTTATGAATGTTTCTGAAGCAGGGGTCTCAAATTTGGAGAAAATTAAAAGAAGAAAAGTGCCTAAAAATGTCCATGAAAACCAAATCACTCTATATTTCTGTGTCAAATCTTAAATGGTGTAAAGAATTACTTGACTTAAAATTAATTACAAAAGCTTGAAATGAACTAATGGTTTTGCAAAACTTTGATAGGTGGAAAGAATTTTGCTTTGTTTGACTGCTTCAATATGGACGTGTTCTCTTCTGCCTTCTGCTACTCACAACTTCTAGCCCAAACAACAAGAATCCACTAACAGAGCCTATCTAACGAATAAGGTCTATTAAGAGTCATCAGGCTCTGACAACAAAGGATGCTATTATGTCTGACATATCGTGACAAATGGCTATCATTTGACATGACATTGCAAAAGTGTGAGATCATTTTAACAACTCATCAGAAGATGTTGCGACCACAGAAGAATATCAAGTTATTTTAGGGGGGGAATTAACATGAGAATTATACTTTTCAATATCACTTGCACTTTCCCATTAAGAATGTGAAACCTCTTTGTATCATTTCACAATGACACATTATTCTGCAGTATGTTGCAACATATTGCAGCAGCATTGCTTTCATTTCTTTTGGTTTATATAAACAAGCAAAACTGTTTTAAATCCTCAGGTAGGCAGTCCTTAGGAATAGCAGCTGGTACTGAAGCTTCAGTCTTTTCTGTTTAAAACTATGTCTATATGTTAGTAAAGAGTGGAAAGTTGTCACCAAAACTCTCAGTATTCTCCTGTGCCACTTCTGCAAACATTTACTCATGAGTTTATTTTTAGGTATGCATGTATTTGCTGAAGGTCAAGTGCCCAAGAGCATGGGCACATAGGAAATGTTCCAGAGCAGAATAATACTTCAGTGATTTCCATATCCTGTTCTAGTGATGACCAGTGATGGATGCTTCACATCTAGTTAATGGTGCAGTAATATATCATGCAGATATGATTGTCCTTATCCTAGACAACCCTGGCTGAAGAGCACTGAATCGTCAGAATTGCTAATACTAAAGCTGCTACAGGCACTGCTGTTAACGGTAAATTCTTTTTTGTGAATCATTCTGCCTCTGTTGTGTTAGTCCAGTTTTAGAAAACTGCTGTTTTCGTTACAGTTTCACCAAAGAGTTGGATGCATGTGAAGCTAAATTCACTTTGGAAACAGTGATGATTCTGGTCGTTCATGATTTCCAATGTCATTTCCAACCACAGATTTCCAGTGGTGTCAGTGGAAATGTATTCTCGTACTTCTAAAACCAAGAGTAAATTTACAAAACTGGCTAAATGTTTTTCCCATTCAATCATGCGTATAGTGATTTATATATCTTAAAAATCAATTTTAAACACAAAGTCCACTGCAGATACCTGATATAGTACTCCTACTGTGTTAGAGTTTAGTGTTGGTAATGTACCAAACGTGGAAACCTGAAAAGGGCAAACAGCAGGAGCTAGATAAGAACTTACCTAGATCTTGAGAAAAAAAGGTGAATATTTTTCAGCTATTTGGTTGCATTCCAAATAAACAATGAAAACAGGTAAATATTTTCTACTTTTAGTAGAAATTCAATTTCATTTTCTAGTTATTGCAAACATGAACAATCCAGTTTGCTGCTGAGCAATGTTCGTAGAGGATGATGTGCTCTCTCAACAGCTGTACTTTGCACCTAGAGATAGAGCAGGGATAGAATCTCAGGTACTTTAGAACTTTTTAATGACAGACTAGGCATAGGACGCTGAGGTTCAGATTCAGTAAAATGAAGTCAAAGGGAAAAGAAGTGGAAGGGTTGGTCCACTTTTCTAGGTGTATTTGGGTTTTTTCTGGCAGGTATTCATCTGGCCAGTTGCTGGAAACTTGTAAAGGTGAAGACTTAAAGGCAATTTATACAATGCTTTGCTGTCCTTTTTTTTTTTTTAATGCAGTCTGCCCTTGACCTTGCTGCATTAAACTTCTTTTTTATCTTGGAAAGCAGAAAATACTACTTTATCCTCTCTTTAATTTCTACTTCATGCTTTGAGCCATTTATATTAGATAATAAGAAGACATCCTTTACTGTGAGGGTGGTCAGACTGGAACAGGCTGCCCAGAGAACCAGCCCCATTTGAGGGAAGTGTTGAAGTCCAGGTTGGATGGGGTTTTGAGCAACCTGGTTTAGTGGAATGTGTCCCTGCCCATGGAAGGGGGATTGGAACTAAATGGTCTTTGTGGTGACTTCCAACACAAAACTTCTTATGATTCTATAAAAATGAGATTTTTTTTATTCTGTCACTTCTGTGTAATTGTGTCTCTATCTGTGTTGAAAGTTTTAGTTATCAACTTGACAGATTAACACTATTCTAAGCAATACAAATGAAAAAAGAAAATAATTACATAATTTCAGTTACATAAATGAAAATATTATCATGTCTGTCTTTACGCAGGACCTGCTGAATTCTCCTAAAGTCCTAAGCGGAGAGAGAAGAGGCAAATGTATAGGAGACCAACAGGTAACAACAGTTCAAGGACTCAGAGGTAAGTTGTTTTTCAGGTAATGAACTGCACATCTATTTGTTCGAGTCAACTGTAGAATGTTTTGCAAGGTCAGGAAAAATTTCCTTGATGAAGTAAACACTCTGCTGTGTAAAAATTGGTTTTCTTTGGTATCAGGATTTGATCTAGATCTTTCTCAGAACACTCTACCCAGCTGTATTGAAACAAATGATACAGCTAGTTTTCTGTTAGTGACCTCTGGTTTCTAGAATGTATCCAACACTGTGCTGCATTCAAAAATTCCCCAAGCAAACAAACGAATAAGAAACAATCTAAATCTAATGTTTCGTATGTATATTAATTTTACAGATCTGTGAAATTAATTTCAAAGGGAGGTTTCACTAGTGTTTATTTCTCTTTCTCTTGCAGTTTAACATACTGGAATGCATCTGTTTCAATTCAATACGTGCTCCTATATATTTTTCTCAGTGTTTTAGAAAAGTACAAAAAACAGGTGAAATAGAAAAGGTTTGGGCTTTTTTTTTTTTAAAAAATCATGACTAAATTCCTGTGATATTTTAACTCAAAGATTGAGAACTCAAAATCATAGTTTGTACAGCCATGATGCACTATTAAATGACTGCGGTTCAGACTGATTGATTTACATGTGAAGCTCCCAGGAAAGTTGATGGGAAACCAGCCACAGACCAAGGAAAGTCTGTGAGTCTAAATACAATTACATTTTATACAGTATGGAAACTAGAGTACTGCAAAAATTTGTACTTTTATTTATTCCACTGGTTAGCTTAACATAGGTGTTGATGGATCCCTCCCTAATGGTGAAAAGAATTTCCATCGTCTGTTTATGAGAAGTAGAAGAAGAGGTAATATATTTTGAAATATGGAACAGGGTTGCATTCATTAGCAGTCTAAAGGCAGCTCAAATCAGTCTATAATTAATTAGGATGTTCTGCACTCAAATAATTTCTTAGAAAAGCAATGGCCTAGATCAGTATTAACTTAAAATACATTAACTTCATACACTGATTTTAAAGGAACTATGGTGGTGTAGAGCAGGCAGGAAATTGGTTTGCCACTGTGACATTGGGAGTCACAGCCTAGAGCCAAATCAGCATTTGATCAGCTAAACTATAACTCCAGTGCAGCTTAGGCAGCTCAGCTCTTTCAGACTGATCCACAAAGCCTCTGTCTGGCTGCTTAGACGTGCCAATAGAGTTACTTTTGGTCAGCAGCATTAGTTAGCTCCCCAAAATCTAGATGTATGTAAACAGCAATTTTAAAGCCAGACATAGCATTTACTCATTAGTCTTACACCTAAAGCCATGAAATCAATTTGCAAATGTGACTAGACACATTTTCATTTGAAGAAGAGATTGAGTCTTTTTGTGAATCAACAATATTTTTCATGGAGTACAAAATTATGAAAGCTAAAAATTTGCTTCCATAAAGGTACTTCATAATGCAGTCTTCAAATGAAACAGATGTCCATTTACACCAACAGGAAATTTGGCTCATATTGAAACTTCCAGTGACCCACTTTTTTTTGGTTCAAATAAGCTTCATTTACACCTTAAGGGTTTGCTGGATGTCATTGATCTCCATAAACTCCCAGCCAACAGATATTAAAAGAAGTTCAAGAAATAATGCCCAAAGCAAGTAATTAAAAGAAACACACAAAGCTCAAACAATGTACTTGTCCTTTGTTTTTCTAAGGAAGGACAAGTTGTTAACAGTGAGAGAATTCCCTGATAAAGCCAATCCAGAGTAATAACTTCAGAATCTCACCTCTTCCACATCCACAATTTATACAACCATGTTGCTGAGTAGAAGGGGGAATGTTTTCCCTTGCCTTAGCCAGTTATAAAACTATGCAAACAGATACACCAAGAAGGAGCAAATTTTAATCCCCTGGCTTTGCATCATTATGGACCTCTAAATTGATACGAAAATCAGGTTAATTGCCTTCTGTCCTGGACAGCCTGCCACAAGTCTCCTTCTGACACGCATGTAGGTATTGCAAGAAGGATGTGTCTACAAACAACGGTAGCTGCCACTGTAGGGTGTTTTGGCAGCCTATCATTTTTGTGTGTAAATTGAGAGTTAGAGGGCTTCTGTGGATGCCAAGCTCGCCTTTTATCCTGTACACAAGTTTGGCCTGCATAAAAGTGGGTATTCATCCACTTTTTATTCCATGGTAGTGGAGATGGCAAGTTTATGGCATCCATGTTTTGTCCTCTGTAGGGTACTCTTGGTTTTCTTTACCTTTCACCTCTCTGTAAAGTGCTGTTGTGACAGCTGACTTGAAGTGTTTTGACATGGCTCCTACCAATTCTTCAGGTGTTTCCCCTAGAGCTTTGCAGTCTCATTCCTGCCCCACCCTCCCACCCCCCTTTCTANTGCCTCCTTATGGTGTTCTTGTATGTAGATTATAATTCCACCAAGTCACGTGTGCATTGAGGGAAGCGGGATTAAGGGATCCCATACAATACAACACCATTACAGTACAGTACAATACAGGCAACTCAGAGTACAAGGAAATCCATGCTATGGCACAATATTTACATCTCTGAATTTGACACTGTGTATTTAAAGTTGCTGAGACTGTCCACTTATTGGAACTCAACATCAGCTAAAAAGCCAGGTTGTAAAATACTCAATTTTCATTCATACCTGCACTAATGAAATGGAAAGAGAGGCTTTCAAAGAACTCAGAAATCATACCTTAGAAAACAAGTTAGTTTGAAGCAAATGTACATACATGGGATAAAGAAAGTGGAGAGATATTTTTGCTGCTAATGCTGAATGAAAGAACAAATTCAACAGGACTGCCAATACTGTTAGGTGTGTTCTTGATAATAAAATTGCAGGGAGATTTTTCACATTCTGTTTCATGGCTTCAAATTACTTAATTTTACCACTAGGTCTATAACCTTGTACCAAGAGTAACTGATGATTCACAAAAATCTCTTAAAAGAAATAATCCTAGAAACTTGTCATATGAGATGGTTTTCAAAGCTTTCCTCCAGCTATTAGTTGTTATGTAGTTCAACAATATATGTGATTTGTCACCACATTTAATTATATTAATTACATATAATTACTTTGATAAAAGACTTGCCTTTTTCATTACCCAGCAAAGAAATAACTCTATCCAATAATAAAAATTGTAAGGTGAAAGGCAATGACATCTAAGAAAAATAGGAAGAAGACAAGGAAATTTAGGAAAAAAGTGATAAGGAAGAAGGGAGGGGAAAAGAAAGTAAAAATACAAGGATAAATAATTAGATCTTGTTTTTCTTTATTTTTATAGCTGTCTTTCTTTATGTGTAGATAACAACAATTCATAGAATCATAGAATCATTTATGTTGGCAAATACCTTTAAGATTGTAGAGTCTAACTGTAAACATACCATTGACAAATCCGCCCCTAAAACATGTCCCTTAAGTGCCAGCTGTTGGCATATCACATATCATTGCTTGAAGACATTCTGCATCCTATGGACAGCATTGATAATGCCTCCTCATAGATGCACTCCAGGCTGAGTCAACTGGGAAGACTATTGGTGTTCAACTTCACTGAATTTAAGATATCCAGTTAGCATCAAAGTAAGGCAAATAGATAAATAATGTTATTATGATGCATATCAAAAATGTTTCTATTCTCAGACATTTTTACTGCAGTTCCAGAGGAAATATGTCACTACAGATTTGTAAGCACTAGAGAGACAGATTTTTTTCAGAGAACCATCTGAATGGACTTTTAGCACCAATATTTACCAAGAAGTACCTCATTACTTGACAGAGTGTTTATAATGGAAATGGCTTATATGTTTGTGACTCAGGAAGATGAGTCATGTGGTAAGATAATTATTGCTTTCCAGTAATGATGCAACACCAAATTGTTCTGACATCTATATTTTGGGTCTTCAGGCTATCAAGTATGCAGCTGAATGTAATTCCTGCCTTTCCCTGCGGCTCTTTGGTTTTCCCTCAGACCACTATCAAAATTAGATGTTGGGGGTTTTTTTTAAGATGGAAGTATGTGTGTAAATCTTTTCTTCATTTTTACTTGTACCTTTTTAATTTTTAACAAAATGATGCAGTTTAATGATAAAACTGTTGGTAACAACTTTCTAACAGCAATTTTTAAATTTAAGTAATATAGAGTATGTTTGAATTTTTATGGTGCAGATGAGATACATGACAAATTGGTATAAGTTAGTTGGAAATGTGGTCTCCTGATGAGGAAGTGGTGCTTTTACGTTTGAAATTCAGGAAAAAGGAAAAGATTATATTCTTGTAATGTGGTTAACTGCGCTGAGGTCTCCAAGACCGACCTGTTAATGACGTAGAGAGTTTAGACAATGTGGTCATGTATAAGGAATGAACCTGTTTCTTTGAAACTTGGCAGTCTGTCCTCTCAGTCCTGTTGATCTAGGCCTAGGACAGTATGAAACCTTATTTTTCATAATCTCTTTCCTTCCTTTTTGCATTTGATAAAGGGAGCCTGAAAACCTGCCATGGCATTCAGTGATAAGCTGAAACTTTGCAAGAAATATCAATAGGCATAGCTGCCTATTGTACAGGCCTACTATATGCCTAAACATTTGGCAGAGAGAGAAGTAAGCTCCTAACAAAAGCTCTTTGCATTGTTCTTCGAAGTGACTGCTTCTCATGATGACTTTTACGTGGAGCCAGGTTTTGGCAGTCATCCAGTAAGTAACATGCATCATTCATTGCTGCCTGAAGTCTGGGCTATAGACATTTTGAAAAAGATCAGGAGGGAAAGGATAATGCAAGGAGAGAACCTCTAGTTCTGTGTCATCAGCTTGTTTTGCTGCTACACAACCTTGCTACAGTGGATGAATGAAAATTTTGTAACGACATTTAACAGCAGTATTTGCTGGTAACCAACGGGAAATGTTGAGAAGTGTAAGGAGTGCATTTGACATGACATTGTTGTGAGATGTCTGGGAACTTGGAGAATTTTCTGGTAATGGGTTGGTAACAGCTACTAAACCCCTGCAGCCTGGGTGATTGGATCCCCTGAACTCCTGGGATGTTCAACCTGCCTCAGCTGCAAACACCCAGAGCGAAGTAATGCTCGACACTTAAAAGCCACATTGTCGCAGGGGGTTTCCCTAAGATGGTGTGATGCTGAAATTAGTCTCACAGAATAAATCCTTAATATCATGGCTGCAGTGAAAGTTTTCACGGGGAACTGACATGACTTACCTGTTTTCCTTGACACTACTGGCATTCCACTGCTGCTACTTACCATGGTTTATGTAATTTTTTGTTGTTTTCTCAGTGCTCACAGAACTAAGATTGAAGGCAGAACATCATAGGCTTACAGCAGTTTGCTGGTAAGAATGGAAGCAATATTTGAAATTTCAGATGTTTTTTCCTGGCTCTTACCTGCATTTTAATTTGGCAGAGATTCTTCTGTAAAAAATTGCTTCTGGCTTAATATGGACAATACATGGGGTCCTTCCATTACCACTGACAGTGTTTTCAAGTCTTCACTTTCAGTGACTCTGTTAATCCAATCAAGCAAAAAAAATGTCAAGAACTACAAAAAACTTTTATGTGCTATTAGAGATACAGTTGTTGACCAGGACATCTCCTTGGAATACTGAAATTCAGTGCTGAAGCCAATGGCAGTAAGTCCTAAAGGTTTTGAACAGCACAATGCTTAACTCAGGGGTTTGTGAACAAGTGTGGAAGCCAACTTTGAGCCCTGACTGAAAGATCTAATAGACAATAATGAGAAAACATTAAAATTGATGAAGTTAGAAAAAGAAAATTACTGTGTTTCTCTTCTCATTGGATGCTGCTCTAGTTGCTGCAGAAGAGTAGATAAGAAAGAAGTCTGAAAATAGTGCTTCATATTGTAATAATAATTCTGTTTCTGTGAGATTTTTGTGCTACCAAAGCAGAAAACATGTAGTAATTTTCCACCTCTGTTTGGGAATTTGAAACATGTCTTTGAAAATTTGGTGGGAATTCATACTTTTTTTTGTTTGTTTTGGTTTGGTTTGGTTTTGGTTTTCTGACAGTTTTCTTTCATTTTCTGCTCTTTTGTTGCTTAATAGAGGTGGTAAAACATTTATAACAACTGAATCTCAGAATAATAATGGATTTGCAATTAGAGCACTATGTCACTTAATGCTATTCTGCCCCTTTATGTTACTAGTATTAGTGAAATTTAGTTGTGTTCAATGATGTCATATTAATAGTTTAAAAATTCAGAAGGAAAATTTCTCAAATGGCAGTGCATTTGTTTGGAGATGCCTTAAGCTCAAATACTGATATCTGTCGCCTTTTCCTGTTTCAACAACTGAGTTAAGAGCTGGAATACTCTCAATATTTGTGCTCTTTCAATACTATGTTAGCACTAAATATAAGCTCATGAAGGTATAAGACGCCCATCATCCTTCCATCTATGTTTTTAAAAGAATTGCCTCTCAAGCAGAGAGACACTTTCAAATGTTACTGTGTTTGTCCTGACCGATACCTTTGGAAAGAATATACCTAACACCTAAGACTATTAATAAAGCTCTGCAATAACCACTGACAACTGATGACTGATAACTGTAGAGAAGGATAATTCCTTTACACCAGCTACAGGAAGTTTTAATCCACTATATCCTAAAAAAATCTCTCTTGCTCTCAAGAGCCAGTATTTCCTTGGTGCAGATTTGCTAGTCGTATTTTCTTTTCTTCTTTAGGCACTGTGTTAGGGAGCCTTCTGCGCTGAACTCTTCCCTGTGTCTCTGGCCATTCCTGCCAGATAGCCAGCAGGGCCAGAGCTAGGAAAAAGGCAATGCTGCATTCTTCTGGTCATGCTTCTGTAGGCAGGTTTTTGTCTACTGCCACAAATTAGAACCATATCAAGGATACCTTCTTTTGTAGCTGCCTGGAAAGTATGATCTACTGTGGTGGCAGTCAGGAACAACTGTCCAGCACAATATTCTTTTCATATTGTCTTCTCTCAAATACCACTTTTTTTAGCAGCATCCGTGTCAGATCGCTTTAGAGGTGGCTAACACCTCTAAACACAGCTTTACTGTGGTCAGCACCCACAACTGCGTCATGGAAAGAAACCTGTTTGTGCTGCAAAGTGCTATGGTTATAGATTAATTACACCTTCCTTTTAATTTCCTAAAACCACCTCTGATTTCCCTTAACTTGTAGATATCAAGCCTTCTGTGTTTCATCATTCCATGGTAAACATATTTGCACTACTTTTCCCTCAGTAGTGCAGATGGCAGTGGCATAATGTCTGTCCCATACTGACACCCAGTGTCACTGGCAGGATTTTATAACATATGCTTTAGTTGTGTCACCAGATTTGCTGCTGTGGTTACTTTGAACTTGGTAAATCACAGTTAGTTCAGCTTTGTCTATCATGCTGCAAAATGCTTCAGTAAATACAGAAACAGTCAGGCCTTGTGCTGCTGTATCTTGTGTATCACTCACTCTTACCCAATATGTCAATTGTATTTTTAGCAGCAGTTTTGGTGAATCAGGAAAAATCTTTTACCAAAAACATCACATGCCAAGTCAGTTCATAGGTGCTTACCCTTTTTCTCTGAGCTCACATTGGTGTATTACAGCTTTCAAGTGTCTATGCAAAGGTGGATTTTCCTTAGTAATTCTGCTAGTTTCTGTCTTTTGTAAATTAAATGAATATATTTCTGCAACAGAGCCTCTTCCAGTGGGCACATGATATAGATTAGCAACACTGTCTGCACAAGCACTCAAAAATGAGAGATTTTAAATATGGAACAACTTGCATTTCTGAGTCTTCAAAACAGTACTGTGGAAGTTATCCACTTTTCTGATTGGAGTCAAGAGGGGAAGCCTTAAATCCGGCAGAAGAAAGACACTCCCCTTTTGTCTCATACCTCAGTTAAATTGTTCAGCAGACGAACACATTTATTTTCCTTCCCAGATAGTAGGTACATAAATACACAAGCCTTCCACCTACCCAGACAGAACCTCAATCACCAAGATTTTCTGAGTCCATCTGGTTGAGTGGCAGATGGCAAGCCATGTGTTTAATCTTTCAGATTGATACTGAGCTCCCCCCAGGATTTGAGCTCCTCAAGATTTGAATCAAACTGCGATGATTTTAGTTGTTTATCAGTAGCTGTAGCTGGAAAGTTAGGATTAAGCAATTGCATTTGAACATTGTATGCTTGGATAATCTTTTGTTTTAAGGAAAAGAGAAGACTATCCGAAGATGAATGGTTTGTCTGATGAGAGCCACCAGGAGAGAAGTCAGCAGAACTGAGCAGTAACTAGGGGGAAGGTATTTTTGGCAGTGGGCGACTGCAACCACTGACTCATTACCCACCTACTCAAAACAGACTCCAGACTCAAATCGGGAGAAGAACTGTGCTTGTGGACGAATTAGCATGAGAAGTGAGAGATCTAACTAGCAAATAGGGGTTTGAGTACTAATTAATAGAAAAGTTATGCAATTTGTAACCAATGAATGCAGGTGCCTTTGTTAAAATGTATAAATAGTGTAAAGTTTTGATGGCTGGTGAGCCAGCCCTTTGAGGGTTACCACCTGCTCCCTACTTTGTGCAAACTCGAATAAAATACAGAAGTACTTTGCCTCGCTCTGTGAATGGGTGCTGTACACTGGGTAAAAAGCCCGTGTTCAGGACAACAAGATGAACATTGGATCCAACAGGATATTTATATATCTATCTTACATTATTGTATCATAATTATAGAAGTCATTTCCTTTAGCCTCTCATTATACTGTTGAAATAAGTCCAGACATTCTGCTGACTGTTCTGGAAGTTCAGTACTCAATCTGATTAAACAGCTGGATATGTTTATTTCCCCTTGATTGATTTATATATCTAAGCAGCAAAATATTAATAAACAAACAAATTAATGTGGTGAAAACAAGTTATACTAATATATAAATATATAATTTAATTTACAAAATTAAATTCATAATGGAAAATGCAAATAACACTTTTTACAAGCCTGTATTCACTTTTTTATTATTACCATAAAATATGGTAATTGGGTGTGTGTTTTTCTGAATGTATTTTTGGGAGAATGGGTTAATTACTATGCTGGAGTTTAATGTTTGACTTTTGTCTCTTTCCTAGAACATACAATTTGAAAGTTTTGAAATGTCTTATTTTAGTTCCTGCCTTGATATGTCATTGGTTTGTCATTCATGCATAGATTTTTTAGCTTGTAATATGACAAAGTCCTCAGGAATCTTTCTCTTTCTGATATTTTATGAAAGTTTTTACTATATTTTCCTTTCTCCTCTACTGTGACATTAATCTATGGAGTTATGTCAATATAAAAGTACAGGTAATGTGCCTGAATGTTACACTTAATGAAGGAATGAATCAGTAGAGATTAAAGCATTAACACATGTAGTTGTTGACTGTCAGTGTGATTGAGAAAGACGGAAGCAACCCCATTTTTTTTTTTACTCTTTCTATCACTTTTAGTACTGCATGAATTGAGTCTCCCACTGGAATGGGAGCAGTAGAAAAGGAATTTCATTTAGAGAATACGTACATTTTTTTAACACTGAGACATGATTTAAATCCACCTAGTTCTAAACACAGGCAATGCTGAAAAGATTACAGATTTAACACGAAGGAAGACAAAACAGAAGGGGAAAGTCGTGTTCTTTTTTTCACTGCAGCAGTAAAATAATCTGTGATAAGGTCACTGAATCCTTAGTAGACTTAATGGTTCCTAGAACAATTAATGCTCACTTTGTATTGGCAAGCTTATCAATATTCAGGTTGGTATATATACTGGATTGCTCAATCTACTACTTGTATTGGTGATTTAACTTTCATATAGACAATGCTAAACTTAAACAGTAAATTTCCTCTTGAATATCTTTGCTCTATGTGCATAGCTGGACTTAATTATGATATCTGGCAGCATTCTGGAGGGCTTACTGTGATGAAAAAACAAAATTTTCTGGGATTTTTTCTTATATTTTTAAATACCTTCATGAGACAGGAAATTAGTAAACAAGATGAAGAAAGGTTGTATTTAAATTTGCCATTTAGGGTCCTAGAGGCTTTCTTCTAGTTGTAGACTTACCTTGTGCTTATATGTGCAATATTTTGAATATTGTGCAATATTCACTTGAGCACACCACTGGCATTATCAAAGTGATTTTGCTCCTGGTAGAACCAGGATGGAGGCCACCTAACAGGGCTCCAGCTACAGGTGCCCACATGAAATGAAGCTACAGGATCCTCCAGAACCTCTCTACACCTGCATGATGCCTATGAAAGGCAAGTGACAATTTATAAGTATCACATCTGGTTAAGACATGAGGTGGACTTGAGGTCTTTGAACCATAATATCAGCAAATTAAACCATGGTCCCCCACTCTGCTCTGGTCAGTTGGTAATGCAAAGGCTTCTGTCAGCTGCTGTATTTACAGCTAGCACAGATTTTGATGTTCAGGACCAAAAGGACCTATGGAACCGTTAGAAATTTTTTCACAAAGATGTATTCAAAGAAGAGCAGTTATTCTCTCTTTTAAAATGCAGACTACCTGGATAATGCGCCGTATCTGGGACACTAAAAATGAAAACCAGAACAAGTACGAAGAGTGAGATGTTTTTGCAGACGAGCTTCATCATAGATTGGAGATGTATGGGAATATCCACAGTACAAATCAATTGGCATAGACATCGAAACTTTTTAGATACCATGTCATTTGATGTCAGACATGGCAACTGTGCAGAGGAAGCAAAGATTTACTTTCTTTCTACCTAATGTACTATACAAAAATCTGATGTTAGTGGTGTTTTATTGACAGAGAAAACAGAGAAAAGGAAAGAACAAAATTCTGTGACTGAATTTCAGGAGCTGAAAGACTGCATATATTTGGACTTCAATGAAACAGTGTACTGAGTTGCCATGAATGTGTTTCACTGATCAACCTTGGTGACAACTGATGTGACAAAAAGCTTATGCAGTGATGCTTGTTGTATGCCTATTATCAACCTCTCATTTTCATGAACTACACTGATTTACAGAGTTCATGCTTCTATCACTTATGAATAAATGGATATGAGAAGAACCGTGCTGACAGCACTTCTTAACAGATTATAAAAAGGGTGAATAGAGTGCAATGTTGCCTAGTAAAATGATAACTCTTTCAGATTGGGTTAATTAACTATTTTTGTGATACAAATAAATGGTCCTTAAGAAGACTTTCTTGGTTTCCAAGGATGTATATAAAAATATTTATGATTTCTCTTATTTTTATATACAGAAATCAATTGAAGAAGTTATAGACTCAAAAATATGTCTTTGGTATTCCTCATCTTGTTTGGAAATACTCAGCCAAACTTGAATGAATACCAAATGAATGCCTTGCAATTAAATCCTACTCTGAGGTTATGTCATGCCATACAAGGTGTAATTTAAAGAAAAAGCAAGTCTCATTAGAAGGCTATAGAAAGGCAAAGCTTCCAAACTTTGGTAACTCTCTACAAATGTGAAAACCATTTATTGTTATCATTCACAATTTTTCACTTGCAAGTAGGATTGAAGAGGAAATTTGGACAGAATGAAGTGTAATAATCACACCTTCAGGAAAAAATATTGGCCAGCTCATTGAAAAGACAAAGGGAAAGGTGGAAATAGAAAGGAAAAATTACATCAGATGATATCTGATCATTGGAACTTCTGCATCTAATCAGATCCCTGGATTACATATACAGAGGAGCAGAAATAACCCTCACACATCATCTTTTTTCCTCTGACACACTTGCTTTATCTGAACAGATAAAGATATTTTTGCTTTATCTTTATCTATCTCTGCTACCTATGTTAAGGTCTTTGAAAAAGGGTGCTTGTCACAACAAAGGGAATGAGCTGGCTTTCAACAGGACATGAGAAATATATGGCCTCTAGGTTCCTTACAAAAATTTTTTACTAGTTCTGGATTTACAAGCGGGATTGGGAAAGAAATATTTTGATGGGGCACAAAGAGGTCAGAAAAAGTTACTTCTTTACCTGAGCATCTGAAAAAATATTGGAAGGAAGGAACAAAGCCAGATACCACAAGGAATATACAATATTTATATGGCACTATCATCTGAAGTCATGCATGTGAATGAGCACCTGAACATCTTCAATTGGAGATAGACATTCATAAACAGTGAAGCAAGTGTACCCTGGGTATTTTATAAAAAATACTCTAATCAAGTCCACTAGAAAAATCAAATCTCTGGTAGAAAGATTATCTGCAAGTCTATGATTCCGTATCAGATTATGTGTCATTTTTTGTAGGAAGCTTTTCTTCTAAAAATTTGCAAACACTCCACACACATCATTGAATTTACCTTCTGACTAATGAGATGGGCAAGTATTGATTTAATTTGGATTTGGAAACGGAGAAGCTGAGTGCCTCCCAACATCATACAATAAGTCTTGTTAACAGTGTAAAGAATAGAGGCTGCAACTTCTGACTTGCTTTCCATGTTCTTTAAATTTCAAACTGTTGACTTTCATTCACCTCTTGCCTGTTTGCAAACAGCAAAAGGAAATGACAATTACATGACTGGAATTGTTGTAGCAGCCCACACTACCAGTCTGTGTGTATTCATGTTTAGTGAGCAGACTGGATTTCAGCTGCCAGATGTAAAATTGTGTAATATGAAACCCTTTTTCATTAACCTGTATTTCCGTATGTAGTCTGTGTCTGATCTTAGAGTAACTAAGTCTTGAGTGGGCGAAGTGCAAGTGTGAAAAATGGAGAACCATGGAATCACAGAACAGTTTGAGCTGGAAGGGAACTTTCAAGGTAATTTCATCCAAACTGCCTGAAATGAGGAGTGTAATCTTCAACTGCCGCAGGCTCCATTCAACCTGACTTGGAATGTTTCTGGTGATGGGGCATCTGCCACCTCTCTGGACAACTATTGTATTACTTCAAAACCCTCATTTTTAAAAGAAATGCCTCCTTGTATCTAGTCTGAATCTACCCTCGATTAGTTTAAGACCCCTTGTCCTGTTTCAACAGGCCCTACTGAATGCTTGCCCCCGTTACGTATCAGAAGGCTGCAATAAGGTCTTGGAGCCTTTTCTTCTCCAGGCTGAACAACTCCAACTCTTTCAGCCTGTCTTCATAGGAGAGGTGTTCCAACCCTGTGATCATCTTTGTGGCCCTCATTGGTACCTGCTTCAATACAACCATAAATTTCCTGTGCTGAGAACTCCAGAGCTGGGTTGCCTTTCCAACTTTAGTGGCTTTAGTTGCATTGAAAAGTCATGTGCTCTTGTTCTCTCTGAGTTATTGAACTTTGGAGTAAATTGATTGCATGGTAGCATGTCTAGGTAATGTCTGTGTGAAAAAAGAAGTAATCTAGTTCCTAAAACTTCATACAAGAAATATATCTGGTAAAGCATCTGCTCTTAAAGTCAGAACTTGTTCCAAGAGGTTATTGCTACCATATTAACACTGGTTAAAACCTGACAGCTCCTGCTCAAGGTTAGAAGAGGAGAGTGAATAGCCCAACAACATGCTGGGTCATTTTGGTTTGAAATTGTGGAAAGGAAAAATTTTTTCATTAACAAGAAATTGTCCTTAATAATCTTGATGGGAAATTTTCTGTCTGCTCAAGAAACAGAGATGGGAAAATAATGAAGATGAATAAATGGAGTTCAAGTGCTAAGGTTACAACAAAACATAAAGTTAATTTATCTAGTTTCAGGGTTAATTGTAAGACTTCAGTACAGCTCTGAAGCTAATGGGCCAAACTATTTTTTAATGTGAGCAGAAAAAAGTTTGAAAGAATATGAAATGCAGTTGCCTTAACATCTCCTTGAGACTGGAGGCTAAGTCCAAACATACTACATTAAAAACTACTGTGCGTAAGTGATATACAAGGAGGGAAAAAACCCACTTGCCCTGGGAAAACTGGATTTCTTCCACCCTTAGGCTGTAAATTCAGCAATTTCCCAAACTGCCAATTGTCTTTTTACATCCTCTTGTCCCCAGAGTTCAGACTTAGAGCTGTGGTGTTAAACTAGATAGTATTTTATTACGGACTGTATTATTGACTGAGTGGTTAATGTATTCTTAGCATTGTACAAACAAGTAAGAGGACACAGAGCTTACCCCAAAGACGATGTAGGTCAGACACAAGCAAACCAGCTTAGGAACGTTAAAAACTGACTGACAGCATATACCCAAAGTGGTGAGAAAATGTCGAAATCTTTACAGAGGTTAAAATTAAAATGTCTTTGCAGGGGGTGGTGGTGGTAATACATCCAGAAGTGATTTGAGGGAGATTGATGAACTAGATAATATAAAAGAGGTAGTTGGTACCAGGTCTGCAGAGACCTGATCCACTCTATAGTAGCTGAACCTGTGAAGTGCCATGAGTTTCAGGCATGGGGGATCAACAGGCAGGAGGGTGATAATGCAAAAGATTTTGAGGGGACAATGTCAGAGAGGCAGAAAGAAAATTTGTGCTGTAGATAAAGTAGCAAAAGAATGATGATGAAGCAATTTTGAAGAAGTAGGATAATTGGTAAGGGCATTTTAGAAATCTTAAAAAGTAATGAAATATGACTGCAATACTAAGTGTAACCTCTTTGCTCTTAGTTTTCTCTCTGCAAATGTGCAACATAACAAATGGAGACGAAAGAGACAAAATGCCTTGCATTTTGATGGAAACAAAATTCCTTTCAGCAATGTTTTATCTGTCTTGTCTTTTTAGGCACAATGAAACTAAATGCAGTATTAAGGTTCATCTTGCTGTGCATTTTTTTAATCCCTTTTCTAGGCTATATTAGTGTAAATCTGTTCTAAACCCATTTACTAATCATCTGTTAATAACCTTGTGACATCCGTTAACCAAACCTTTTCAGAAATGCTTATTTTCCCTGCCAGAAAATATATTTGCTGACTTTTACCTAAATAACATTCTTGTTTTCAGGCTCTTTTAATTTCATCAGATAATTTTCTTATTTAATTTTGAAGCATTAGAAATTCACCATTAGCAAAAGATTCGATAGCAAAGGCTAACAGGTAGGCAGTATTGAGAATAAAACTTTCTTTAAAGAAATGAGATTAACCCCCTGCAGAAAATGAAGATATATCCACACTCAAACCAACTGCTCAAGCAAAATTCAGACCTAACTAAAATAAAAAGTAAGTGGAGTAATGCACGGCTATTTTGCAGCCACATTTTAAGAGAGAGCATAATTTCCTAACATGGGAGAATGGGAGACAGATTTGTACCACTAACTCAATAGGAATTTACATACTCATCTCCTGAAAATCCCAGAGGAATGATCCGCCAAAATCAGCTGTCATGGCATGCATGTTTCCTGAGGGAATGTGGCTGTGAGTCACACCTGCTGGAGGCAGTGTTGACCCTGTTGGTGGTGATTAACAGCCAGCCCTGATGTACCACGCTGCATCGTTGTCCTTATGCTGAACTCTCTATTACCCTTTTCCTTGTTTCATAAATTACTGGTATTTTTAATATGGGTGAAAATAATAAATTAATAGACATGCCTGCTTTGTGTTTCAGAGTATAAAAGACAGTATCAGTGAGGTTGATAACAGTCTGTCAGACTGCAAAAACCACTTTACTCTTCAGGTATGCAATAGTATAGACAGTGTTGGGTGGTTGGATGCCTTGGATCACCCATATTTGATACGGAGTCATGACACTGGTGGGAAGTACTACATCAAACTCATAGTCTTTACTGTCTTCATTGCTGCCAAAAGAGCAAAGAAAATTCATCCTGCTGCTGTTGATTGGTGGATTGCTCCCTTTTTCCTCTTGAAACACGAAACTGGTGAAGTAGCTGTGGCCCTGGCCTGTGTCAGCACTCTGCAATGCAGTGTGCAGAGAAGTTTTGTAAGGCAGTTGCTTCTTTGCCAATGCTGCAGATTTCAGATTTACTTCACCCCAGCCTCTCTTTCCTCAACCAAAATCAGTGGAAGCAAGGAAGAGGCCTGAACACTACTTTAATAACTGATGGTACCTGCCACTGCATTATCATTACAGGTTGGAGAGAAAGAAAAGTTCTTGCTCTAAAAGAGACACAAGTGGCAGATTTAGTAGAACCCCAGAGGCAGTGCTGAATCTTTCCCTCTTACTGTGATAGTGTTGCGGTGGTCCAGCCCA
>VZTI01000220.1:0-53439 GCA_013397865.1 Struthidea cinerea
GAAAAAAAGAGAAAGGTGGGGGGAGAAAAGGATTCTAAAGGTTTAGTCTGACTTTTTTTTCTTTAAGTCTGTTAATAAACTTCTTTAAAGTTTTGTGCCTGCTTTTGCTTTCTCCTAATTCTTATCTCACAGAAGGAAAATAAGTAAATAATGAATTTTGAACTAAACCACTACACTTAATTGGTGTTTCCGCCTGGTTTACGAACTGAACCTGCTACAATAGGTATTCACTTTAGAAACAAGCCATTAATAAGATGTCTGGATCAAATCAGTTAATCCCAGGCTGTGAAAAGATACAAGGCTTGGATTCAGACTTGATAACATTTGTCTGTGGAAGTGTGCTCTTGGGAGGTTTTCATTCCAGAACAGCTTTCCTACAGCAATGCTGAATCACATCTCGGTGTCTATTATTGTCAATCATCCTTCTGCCAGGGGGCTGAGTCCCAGCTGAGGGCACCTGGGCACCGTGAGAAATCCCCTGTCCCTTAAAATCAGCAGGAGAAACACTCAGGAATTATCTCAGCCACCACCTCATCTCTTGAAATCTGAATTTACCGCTTATTTTAGGGTTGCCCATAGAGCAATACCTGAAGGTGCTGCTGAGCTCCCTGCTCAAGCCAGCAGGGGCTCAATTTGCAATCTCAGCATGTGGGGGGATATTTGAAAGCAGTCTCATCCTCATGATGGCTTTGTCCTGTTGCTGCAGCACCTTCCACCGAAGCTCTGGTCAAAACCCCCACCTTTTGCAAAGCCAGCTTCGTTTCCTTCACTCCTGCAGTGTAATTACAGCTGCTGTGCTGCAATTGCAGCTGTTCTGTATCACACAGCTGTATTAGCAGCCACCCTTAGAGACAGCTCCACGGGATGTACGTGTGAGCAGGGCAAGGAGAACACTCATGTTCGTGTCTATTGCCTAAATTATTCATTTAATTTATTTCCTTGTGGTCTAAATAAAGAATGCCAGATAAGCCCAGATTGCCTTTATGGCTCTTGTACCTAAGAAAGATGCATTCAGGAAATCATTCTGTCCTCCTCCTTCAGAGGCAAAGCAGACTAACGATTCTTTTACTTAAGGAGTGTTTTCCATCTATTTTGGAACATGTTCAGTTTTTCAAATGGAAGGGCAGAGAGAAGCATCATGTCTCCTCCTCAGTCCGTATTTTAAGAGCCATACCTGCAATCCTCTCCAATTCCTACAAGCCTGTGCTTCTCTAACTCCTCATGAACAGAGAGCTTCCCAGTTGGAAAAGGAGAAATATCAGCTTTGTGCAGTCGGACAATCTCCTATCCCACAGGAAGATACAGGATTTCAGTCTTGTTTAAACAAAACACTTCAAGGTGCAGTTAGGATGCAAAACTGTGAAGCTACTGGTACAGGTAAATTAAGCACACAAATAAGTGTATATTTTGTGGGAATGAAGACTTTAATGTTCATTATACTATTCATAATATTCTTAGGTCTTTGTGGTCTTGCATAAAAATTCCTAATGAGGCCAATATCATAAATTTTGCCCTAGCAGCTAAATTTAGAGGTTTTCCTATGAAAAGTGTGGTTGATAATTCATCTTCCAACAGCAGAAACTTTTAATGGGAACCCTGGCAGTCTAATTTCTGTGGCTAAAGTTCTGCTGAGGTCACAGGTATGCCAAGTACTTTAATACCACAATGCTCCTGCAAGGTGAAATAACAGTAAAAGCACATTTCTGATGACCTTCACCTTGCTGAAAATATCTTCTGATTGCTTTTCTGTGATGGACAGCCTTTGCAGGGGCTGAGTGAAACACACTAAAGTTTTCCATTTTTTAAACAATTTGTTATATATATATTACATAAATGATGTATATTTATTTATGAGGGCATTTGGGGGGGTGCAAATGTGGTCTCTAAATGTTGCTGTTTTGATGATGTGATCATGGGAGTGTGAAATTCCCACAGATGTTCATGACTCACACTCTACAGTTGCTAAGGCCCAGCTTTTCCCTGGAAAAATGTCTGTGGATTTCAGTCTGAGTGGTTTTCTGACTCTGTTCATATCTGAAGTATTGCTAGCAATTACAAGTTTGTTTTCTGGCCTGAATTCGGGCCCCCAGCCACCCTGCACCCCAGATCATTTGAAGCAGCATCTCGACGCAGGGGAAAGTTCCTCAGACACGCACATTTTGCTTTTATTTACTTTTTCTGAAAAACCCATTCCCAGAGCACCACGAGAGCAAAGCAGGGAAAAAAGTGCACTAACAACAAATCCCCTGCACCGAAGTTAAAATATTCAATTATAGTCCCAGACCAAAGATCAAATAAAGAATTAAGGAGGTGCCAACCTTTCCTATCCTAGGAGTACAGTAATTATTGGCTAATGTTGCATTGAAGCTGTATATTTTTCTAGGACAACCAAGAAATGCTTCACTGAGGTCTACGACATCGGGGACTTCTCTCAGGAGGAAATATTTATCCCAGCACTGCAATGTACACTCATTCTTATGATTGCTCTTGAAGATTTAAAAACAGATAAAGAATAAATTAAGAATTATCTGGGTTCTTTAGGTCGTGTCTGACATGAAACCAAATGAGATTCAGAAAATACACTTTTTTGTTTTCTTTCATTATTTTTCACATTTTTGCTCTCTCACAAGCCCAGGTTGTGGCTGGCTTGCGATGCAACAAAACATTTAGCAGGAAGAGCTTCTGTTATTCCTGGCACAGCTGGAAGCAGGAGTTTCCAGAGTGCCTGGGAGTTTTCTGGCCAAGCCTTCAGACTCAAGAGGCTCATCTAAACTCCAGACATCACATTCATTCCCTGAGCTGCCTTCTGCTGCCACCAGCCTGGCAGAGGATGGCATTTGTGACGTGGCACAAGGTACCCTCCCATTTGTACCCACACCTGAAAAGATCTCCCCTCTCTCTACAGAGTATTTAATTCAATCACGCTGAAGAAAACATATTATCTTTAATGGCCCAAAAGGAATCCATCCTGAAAAATATCATACCAATTCTCAGCTTTTTATTATGAGCTTTGACAAAGGCTGGATTCTGTGCTATTAATTTTAAACTGTCTTCCCTGGTCTTTTTCTGAAGCACAGAAAAAACTTTTTTTTTGTGGCTAAAGCCACAAAACTGAGTGCAGCCATCAAAAATGAGAACAATCCTCTTTTTTCCAGAGCCAAACAAACGGGCTTAGCCAAAAAAATGGATAACAAAACTGAGACAGACCACTTGCACAATGGCTGGGTATAGGACAAAAATTACCATTAAAAACACACCTTCATGCCAGAAATAGCTAAAAATACCAGGTCACTGAGGTGTACTGCAAGAGCAGAGATTTGACACTGAGAGCATTAATTGTAGCCATTAAAAATAAACACGGGAACTTGGAATACCATTAAGAAGAACAAAACCAAGACAGAAATAGCTCTGATCTTAAGATACAACCCCAGCTCAAGAAATGAGACACCTTAGAAGTGCTCAAGTTTAATCACATTAGCAATCCCATTTGAGCGCATTTTACCAAAAACAGGATAAATATATAAGAACTTGTATGAGTATAAAACTGGCTCGTGGTGCAATTATTTCCCTCCCCCTCCATGAGGGCTGTAGTAGGAATTTTATACAGCAGTAAATATATATATCCATATATGTATATATGTCCAATATATCCATAGTTGGTATAGCACATTCACTGGGCAGGGTGACAGCATGGTCATGAAATTCCTTAAACATAAATAAACTGGAAAGTATCCATAACTCCTGCTCCTAGAAATATACGTTTGCTGGGAGTTCTGGCTGTTTTTTCAGGATTTTGCAGCACAGCCATGCTTTTGGAGCAAAACAGGGATTTGGGGTGGCCCAAAGGAGGTATCCAAGTGGGAGGACACAGGAAAGGGGCTGTAAATGCTCCACCCTGAGGATCAGAATCGCTCACCTGGGGCTGAGATACACAAGAACAGCTTCAGAAATCCTCTGGAAACACATAATTCCACTGGATTAAATGGCACTACTCTGATATCACCCAGTTTTCAGCTTCTCACTCTCCTGAGCACGCACGTGAAGCCCACACACACGGAGCAGGAAAAACTTGAGAAACTGCGAAGTTCTCATTAGCAGTGACGAGCCATTAAATTTTATCCCCACTGCTACAGTCACCTCCACTCCCAAGTGCTAAATTTACACTTGAGAAAGGCTGGAATCAGCCGCTTCCCAGTCAGTTCCACTGAATGTCATTCAAATTTTAATCCAGTTAAGCTCCAGCACAGACAAAACTGTATTTTTTTACTTCTCAACAAGGCAGAAAATGAGTTGAAAATGATACTGAAACAGATGCATTAACTTCCTTCGATGATGTAGCTCAAAGCCTAACACGAGTAAATCATGGATGTGGATAGGACCACTTGGATCTTCAGTTTTGGGTTTCCATAGGCTGTTTTCTACCAGTTGAGCTTTCTGACTCAGTTAGCTTTCTGACTTAGCTCTTGATGGGAGCCAGAAAACTCCAGGGCCAGGCTGATGAAGTAGCATGAGCTGTGCCTTTAGGCAGCCGAGAGTCATTGCTCTTCTTAGCTGAGAGTTGTCATCTTTCATGTTTTTATGATTAAAACTAAAAATACTCAAGATACCAGCAGAATGCAGACTAGCAGCAGTCTGAATCTGCAGTGAGACCTGGGTGAGTGGTACAGGATCATCCTTCTGACCTGATCATCCGTCCTCCTCTGCTGCCTTGGGTAAAACTCATCCTTGCCTATTTGAAATCTTCCCAACAATGTGCTGCTCCTCAGCAGCGACATTGAACTTTGAGCACACAGCTGCAAACACAGCTCCAGGCACAAGCAACACCCTCAAAGATGGGCTGGGATTGCCAAACCAGCCCTCCCCTCTCGGAATTCCCACCCCTTCTCCTCCAGCAACACTAAGGGAGCATGGCTGGAAGGCAGTGCTCCAGCCCCAGGGTCTGTTTGAGCTGTCACCCTGGTTTCCCTCCCTGCCCAGCCCTCTGCCAGGCTGCACATCTGGGATAAATACTCGACCTACATAAGGAGCCTGTGACAGGAAATACCTCAAACCAATCCAACTTGGTTTTAAAACCTTTTATAAAGTGTAAGGTCTGAGTTTTATGAAGACCTGGTGCGTCTGCTCTAGCAAGTTTAGACATTTATTTTTTTTTTTCCTAGCATCACATCTGTTGTTATTATTTCATAAGAAATAATAAGAGAAATTAATAAACCCAAACACTTCTCATAAGGCATAGAAGTTATCATAGTGCCTGGAGCTGTTGCTCAGACAGTGATTCCAGAGGAAAGTTGTGTGGTTACAATTAACCTGAACTCCAGCTTTGTACTCCTTCCCAACCCTTAAAAAGGAATCAGTTCGTAATTTCTAGAGCAGAGTAAAAGAAAAATAAGTTTGGTTGGGTTGTCTGCTTCTCACTTAATCACTCCTTTTTATTTAACTGATTATTCATTTGATAGACTGGGCATTCCTAGATGGACAGCTCTACAACAGCACTAAAATGTCAGAAGTAACTGATACATTTAAATGCCCAAACAGTGGAAAACAGCTTCAGTGAAGGGATGAAACATTGGCCAGGTGCACACAGAAAATAACCAGAGGTTCTTTGCGTATATCCAGAAGTGTAGCAAAGCAAAAGATTTAGGAACTCATATAACAGAGCTTGCTTCTTCCCTTTAAAGCCCACTATGTCCAAGCTGTTGCACCCTTGAGAAGCACCCTGAGAGCAGAGGATTTAAGAGTTCAAAGCACCACGAAGCAACATTTCAAAAAATAACTAAACCTCTGAGATCTGAGAAAATCAAATCCAGGCCTGGATTGAAGTGTGACTACTCTCTTTTATTAAAAAAAAAACAACGAAACCCAAACCAACAACCAAAAAACCCCACCCCAACACAAACCCCAGAAATAAATAAAAGAGGAAAGAGTAGAGGGATTGTGAGGGTGCGTGAGAGATGCTTCCCTTGGCAAGAGGTCTCTGACTGGCATTTCGGCTCCCTGAGGGGACAAAAACCCCAGGGCAGCACAGGAATCCCACTGGAAAACACGGAAAATCTAAGGACAGAGCCCGGCTTGCAAAGGCAATCAGTTCACCCCTAAAGTAACTTTCGAGAAAGGCATGATTTTTAAGGAGCCCAGAAAGCCCCCTCTGCAGCCGGGCTCTCCCTTTCCCACATTTCCTCAGGTGTGATTCCCTGAGTTTTTGTTCATCTTCCCAAGGATTTCAGCTCTCAGGTGACTTTTTAGCTTTCATGTGTCCATTGTGAAGATGGCATTTGGAGTCTCTCTGTTCAACTTTCTCCTCTCTACCTGCCTTCAAATTAATCATGGAAAAGTCATCTTAGGGAAATAACTCAATAAATAAATTTTAAAATGCCTCCAGCCCAAGCAAGCACCAGTATTCTGTGGATTTAAAAGCTTGGTTAATACCTTTCAAATTCTGAACACTCAGCATTTTCTCAAGGCTCTGAGCTTCCTGCCTGCAGAAAGAGAAATGCTAAAATTGAGAAGGACATTGCCTTTGGTAACTCTGAGAGGATTGTAGGGAAGGACTGGAGCTTCAGCTGGGAGGTTGGTGTGAAGCTCCAGCTCCAAAGCAAATGAGATAAAGCAGTTCAAGCAAGGTTCAGACAAATATTTCTGAGAGTGGGCACCTCTCCAGCCCAAATGACTGAGTGTTCAGAGCTCCTTTCTCCCTATTCCAGCTTCCTATAGTCGTGCAGCCTTATGCAGCCCGCAAAAGATTCCCAAAATTCATTCTGTCCAAACATCTTTTCTGCTTTGTTTAACAATTCAGCCGTGGTCCAGCAAAGGCTCATAATCACAGGCTCCACATTTAGCACATTGGAGGCTTCACTGGTTCAAAGCAAAGTGTGTCGGGAGCTCCAAATGAATTGGAATGTGAGTTATTAGTGAGTATAAAACTGAATGCATTCACGTCTGCCTGCTCAGGCTGGAAGCCCAAAAATCCAAGCTGAAGGCAACGCGTTTCCCAGCCTGTGGACCCAAGGAGGAGAGCTCAGGAGGGCATTCAGACAAACTGTAATTTTTACCAGTTGCCCAGTGAGGTTTGACATCCTTTCCCTGGAGAAAAGTGCCCACATTGTCACCAAGAGATTCATCTCCACTGCAAAACATCGATGTGTTAATGTGAAAAGTGCAGGTCATCATTTGGGACTTATTAACTCCAGTGCTGCCTTGGAGAGCCCACCCTCCTTCCCATCCACAGGAGCTAAAAGTATTTTCTAACTGTGGGTATTCTGCACTTGAAAAGCCATGGAATAGGGAAAGCATTGAGGCAAGCTTTCCTGAGCATAGAACTCCTCATTTTTCAACTTTCTAATTGGAAAGGAAAAAAATCCGATTCAGGATTAATGAGCAGAAATACAGAAAGTCTTGCAGAGGAAAAGTTCTGTGCTATTTTCTGTCTACTTTTTAAAAGAGTTCTGTGGCATTTTATCTGCACTAACTCCATACCAGCATTTTTTAATCATATTTTAGAAAGTTTCCCATTTTATTCCTCTTGTGAGAGAGCAGGGGGTCTACATGTCTGATTGCCATTTGACTTGCATTCAAGCACCAAAAAAGCCAAGTACTTATTTGGAATATGGAACAAATCAGATGTGTCAGCAGGATTTTGTATTCCATTACTACCAGCCTCAGATCCCTCAGCCCTCATTCCTGCAAGTTTGGCAGCTGAGGAATTTATCCATTTTCTTCTGTGAGGTTCCTGCCTTTCATCCATCTCTTGGCTTCTGCAGTACCTGGACTCACTTTGTCAGCATTTTCAAAGGGCTTTGGAAGAACACTCAGCGTTCACTCACATTTCTGTCTCCATACATGATTCCCCAATCCTTTGTTCCACTACCAGACGGAATCAAGATTTTTGGGGGCCCTTTCTGTCACTTCCATGTATCTAATGAAATACCTGATGCGAAGGAACTGGACTAGATGTGGGCCACTCATGTGGGGATCCTGGAGGAGTTTTGGACTGCAGTCCTCTGCTGAGATCCAAAATTATCCAGAGGAGCCTGAGGAACAAAATATCCCTCAGAAGGGCTGTCAGACACTTTTCTCTGTGTCTCAGCTGGGGTGTGTGCTGGGTCTGGCTGCTCCTCTCCTCATCCCTCTACTCCTCAGCAGCATAAGAACTCTGGCCTCACCTGGGGGAAGCCTCCTGCTCCAGGGACATGCGCTGAAGACTGGGACACATCCCCACATTCTTGGGTCAGCCCCATCCCGCAACAAATCCAGATCCACTCCAGATTTACCATGGGAAATTCCAGGCTCCCCACCAGCCATCTATATGGACCATATAGAGCCCAGATTTACTTTTGGCAGAGTTCTCAGTGGAATTTTTGGCTGGAATTTAACGACAGTGCAGTCTACATACTCTGGGATAAAACTGGCTCTGTCCTCAGGGATAGGGCACTTGCCATCCCGTTTGTGATGACAAACACAACTTTAACTGTTTCTGAAATGCCTTCTGTAACTTAGAATCGCAGAATCATCAAGGTTGGAAAAGACCTCCAAGATCATCAAGTCCAACCTTTGACAGTATTTTTCAGTGCATAAGCAATTAAGGGCAAAAAGGAGAAAAATCACGTTGTGAAGGGCTGAAGTTCTACTTTTAGGCAATCACCTATGAAAGGCTGTTTGGCTGAAAGTGCAGGTTCTGTTATCAGTCAGTGAAACATTTTTGGGAAGGCTGAGGTCTGGTCCCTTGTTTTCAGACATCCTCTGTCTTGTGCATGGGGAAAACTCATTACACTCTTGAAAATGATCTTGGGAGGGGGAAAAAAGAGTGTGTTAGAGCCAAATCTGGCCTAAGGGGTGGTTGTACCAGTGGTGTAGGGAGTGCTGACATCCAGGTCTGAGATCAGCTCTGCCAAGATACTTTGAACTGTTCCCTTCCTTTGACAGATGTTTTAGGAGCACCCTGAAAGTCGTGCGGAGCCATAAACCTGTCACCATAAACCACTGTATCTCTGAAGGGGAGAACATAAAAATACTCTGTTTTCTGGGAAAGAGGGAGAAGGACGGGTTTCAGTTTGCTTCCACCACAAACAACGCCCTGTCCCAGCACACCGGGATGATCGATGGGCTCGGCATTTCCCCTAAATCCTGGGTGTGGAAAAGGAAGGGGATGCTCAACCTCGCTCTGAGCTCCCCTGTCAATCACACCTCCCTTGAAATGAGAGGCGCTTTGCTTTCTAAAGTTCAAATGAGGAAACAGCTGAAAAGCAAATCTGGGGACAATGGGGTCTGCAGACCTCCTGGAAGACATGCAGGGACATTTGGGCTTCCCTCTCAGGGTCTCTTCTAGGTCCCAGCCAGGAGGACTAATCCTGTAGAGCCAAAATGAAGGGAAACAACCAGAAAACCACTAAATTTGTGATATATGGGAGAGCGAGGAAGAAATCATCTACAGCACTCAAGCCCCATAATCTAAGAAAGAAAATCAGATTTAGGAAGGTCAGATTTAGGAAAATCAGATTTAGCCACTGTCTGGATGAGCTGCTGAGGTCCAAAAGAAAGAATCAACATGAATAGAGGACTCTGGTGCTTTATCCAACTGGTGAATTATTCAAAATTCCCGTATTTTTTAAGTTTATAACTATAGATATACACATAATTCTTTAATATCAACTTCACGAAGATCTCAGTTGTGTTGTTAGCTGAACTTGGTCTTTGGGAATCATGTTGATTATAGGAGAACAGTTTTGCCAGGTACATACCTTAAATAATTCACCAGCAGCCCCAGGCTGACGTATAGTCACACAAATCTGTCTGGCAATTCATTAAAAAAAATAAGTAAACCACAAAATAAATCTGTAAGCAATTAACCTCCCCCGTAAAAAAGCTCAATTAATCACTTCCACTGTTCGCTTTGAACGTAATATTTTCTATGTCAGTAGCTAGAAACTACAGAGCAGATAGAATGTGTAGCAGAAAGAATTAAGAAGACATGCAACCGTGAAGTATGTTTAACTTCTGCACACAGCTTTTACTGTGTTCCCTTCTTGGCCTGTAGGATGCAGCAGCACTTTTGCAACTACAGCATCCTGCTAATGCTTGTGTGAAAGCAGGAGCAGAGCTATTATTTACTACTCGTTCACAGGTAAACAACCGCACAGAAACAGAAGATTAATCCTGTTCTCTGGGCACTTTCACTCCTAAATCAACTCGGCTCCAGCCACGAGTCGCAGCTACTGGAAGTCACTGTGGTCCTCTGAAGCTTGCCAGCTTTTTTTCACTTCTCTGCAATGTCAAATCCCAGCAATGCAGCCCCACAGAGCCCAGGCAGTGCAGGTTTGGGGGGCATTTGTGTGTCAGAATAGGAAATGATTCGCTCTTCCTAGGCCAAGAGTAAAAGGAGTTTCTCCACCCCTGACAAAGTGGTATAATCTCATGTAATTCTTTGAAACGTGTTGTTATGAAATATGCTTCACAGTGTATTGGGGCTGATTCCCATTTATGAGACATCTCCTTTAAACACCCCTCCAGAATCAGAAAGTCGATTTAAAGCTTCTTCCATTTAGAAAAACGATGTAAATCACTGAGAAAATAAGGAATGAAGCCCTTGTCTTTCCTTGTCTCCATTTAACCCATAATGATACAGTGCAAGGCCTTGCTCGCTGCCACCAGGATGTTCCCCACCACAAGGGAAGCATTTTATCTCCAAAACAGGACTTTAGATATCTGTCAGCAGACTCACCAGAATATCTTTTGTGATTCAGTTCTGGCAGGGCTGGAGAGATTAACAGCTAAACCCAAGAGCTCTGAAGATGCCTCAAGTGATCCCCACACACATCCTCTGATGCCTTCACAGGCACTCTGACTCCCTGAGTCACCATCTGGCACCTCCTCATTATTCTTGTTTTTCTCACCTTTTTTCGTTGCCATTTTTAGCTACGGGTAGAAAAGAGAAACAGTTTCCCTTTTACACCTGTCAAGTTGATTTAGCACTCCCTGGTGAGCGCAGGAAGAATAAAACGCCTTGCTGCTCTCTGATAGTGCTCCATCCCTTCCAGCACCCAGCAGACTTCCAGAATACCCTGTTCTTGCCCACAGTGGATGTTAAAACCGCAGGGGAATAGCATCATAAATGTTCCTTTCGCTGGGCTACAAGGAAGTTATAAGTGTGGTCGCATCAGAAGCAATGAATTAACATTGCAGTGTATTTTACTAATGGTTTAATCTAGGTGTTTCTCATTGCTTGATTAGATATGCAAACACCCCACCAAACACCTTTAGAAGCTGAAATAGCCAGAAAAAGACTCCAGAGGAGCAAGGCTTGACCCTGAAAGAGACAAATGCACTCAGTGAGCTGTGGCTCAGGAATCCTCGTCAGGAAAACAATCAGGCAGCAGCAGTGGTGGAGACCCATCTTTGGGCTGGCCACAGTTTCCTCTGAACATCCTCATTTCATTGTCCAGGCACTGAATTCGAAAGTGCATTTTAAAAGGCAAGTAATTCTGACTAGATCAGAGCTTTGCTTGTTCCTGTTTCCCTTGAGTACCCAGTGTTAAAGGCACATATTTGTATTTCCGTAAACCGAATGATCCCACAAGACATCACCTCAGCAGAGGCCTGACAAGACCAAATTTAGAGCATCCTTTGCATAATAACAATAAAATCACAAGAAACCACTGTGTGAATATGACACTTAAATCCCAACTCTGTACTCAGACCACCAATCTTTTGGTAGTTTGCTTTTTACACAGACAACGAATTGGGCAAGACTTAAAAATCCCGGCTCAGATATTGAAAATTCAGGAAATTACTTCTGCACCACAGCTTCTACTTCCACTACTTCATCTCTCTGACAAATTCAAAGTTCACGTAGCTGACAGAAACCTTCATTCCAAACCCAAAAGGAGTAAGTGAAATTTGGTTGTGAGCCATGGGATTGACCTGTCTAGCCAGCTCACTGAACAGATAATAACATTAAACCCCAAGACTGAATTCAGCTAATGAGTGTCTCATATTGTGCTGGCATTTCAGGAGCAAGTCTAGGCTCAGGTTCAGACTGTTAAAATCTATTCAGTGAAATCATTCCCTCTTTTAAAGACGTTTTTTAAAGAGACATTTTTCTCATCTTAAACATGAGGTTGAATTCAGAGAAGGCTGCTGGAAGAATTATCTTTGAAAGTGGTTTTCTCTGGTGTAATCAAATGTGTTTATTCCCATTATTTTCTTTCTCATGTTACATTATTCATTGAAGCCATGGGTAAGAAATGATGCTAATCAAAAAGGTTTGGCCAATTTTGAGGGTATTGTTCATTATTCATTCTTTGTCATCCCTTGTCCTCTTTTGTTGTGACATTTTTTAAAGGATGGGCTCTTAAATGGAACGGTGAACACTTCACTATTCTACATATTCTAGAAGTGCTGAGGAGAAAATAGAGGCTGGTGGATGAAAGAAAGCTCATTAAAAGCCACATGTTTTCATCTTTGCTTGTCACATTCGGCAATTAGGATGCAGTACAGGTCACATTAAAATTCATGGGACATCCACCTAGGGCCAGCAAGTTCATTCTTAACAGTCCCTATTATAAGAAGTTTAAGCAAAAGTTTTAAAATTAAAATCTATGCTCCAGGTCACAGGAGTGCTCCTCTTTCTCTGGGCTGCTCAGAGAGGGAAGGTTTAAGAGAGGGGACACCAAAGGAGTAGAAAAGAGCAGCACTGGGGTTACCCAGCACATGAGAAATGCTGTGCTGGTGTATCCTGATGACCACTTCTGAAGTGCTTTCAGCTGTCAGTTCAATGCCTTACGTGTCACTCTCTCATTTCTTCTTTCCAGTGAGCAAAGTCACCACTCGAATGCCAGCAACGCCACAAACCTGTCATGTTTTTAACTTCACACGCTCGTCAGATCTCCGCCCCCATTTTGCACCAAAGTATCTCCAGTTTTTCCTGAACAGCATCCCTGTGATTCGGCTTTCCCTCCTTATTCACTCATTGATCTCCCTCCAAGCCTTCATTATCTTGATAAACATCTCAATTAAAGTACTCTCAGTCTGTTTTTATAAATTCAAACTTTTTCTGCAGGATGATTTCCATGGTTGCTTGCTCTGTCCATTTTATCCTCTCCTTGCCTTCCCTAACTCCTTCTCACACACGTCCCAGAGAGGACCTGACCCATCCTTTGCATTACATAAATTAAAAAGTAATAACAAACGAAAAACCTTAAGAATTACATTGTTGAACAGGTGGCAGCATTGCAGAAAAATAAACAAATATGGGGCAAGTAAACAGTGATGCATCTGAGGAGTTTCATCAAGCCTGGGGAAAGCACCAAATGAGATGAGACAAAGGAGATCCTGACTGCTAAACACAGACAAATGTTGGGTTGTGCAGAGATCAGACTCTGGGAGATCTGTGAAACACAGAACAAATGTGCTCTAAGCCCCACTTTGAGCACTGCCATAGAAACAAATATTACTCCTCTATTTTCTAAGTGCATTCAGAATTGAGGTGTGGCCAGAAAAAGAGCTACAAGTTTGAGTTTTGTCACTCAAATCAAAATAATTACAGACTTCATTGTGGCAGATCTGGGCCACACTGAGGAGTGTTATTGGGCACCTCAGCCCCATTAATCTCTTGATGATGAATTTTTGCCTGTAGTCAGACCCCCAGACTCTGAAGGGATCTGCCCCACAGATGGTAGCTGAGGCACCATGTATCAAACTCTATTAAAACTATAAAAGCAAAACATTGATGTTAACAAGACTCTTTCCACTGATTTGAGTGGGCTTTGGACAGAGGCCTGGACAAACAAGGACGGAATTAGAAAATGGAAATCTGTATATATACACAAAACCTGTCAATCCAACTGTTTGCCTTCCAAGGATGACCTGGTACCACTTAATTTATGAGGCATTTAAAGAGCAAGGAGGCAATTGATACTTTTTACT
Organism: Struthidea cinerea; assembly: GCA_013397865.1. Taxonomy (NCBI): domain Eukaryota; kingdom Metazoa; phylum Chordata; class Aves; order Passeriformes; family Corcoracidae; genus Struthidea; species Struthidea cinerea. Next base: position 13,918 of record VZTI01000220.1, read on the forward strand.
TTTACCTGGATCAAGTATTTGCAAATATTGATTCTAATATTTTAAACCAAAAAAATTGCAAACCCACTGGCATCAGTTGGATTTCTTTCTACATTAATATTTCACAGATTGCAAATATCTATATTCTGGCCACCTCCAGTGATTAGCTGAAATAAATTGAGTGTGTGTCATCTGTTTAGTGCCATGTCCTTGAGACTGCTCCGTTTGATTTCCACTTTGATTCAAAGCTGGGGCTGATCAGTACCAGCTGCTCAGCCAAAGGGCACATCACACATTCCCATTCCTCCTCCTCCTCCATCCCAGCTCCCAGCCAGGCTATTGTTTGTTACAACTAATTAATCCCGCATGTCCTGGCTGCCAGCGAGCCTTGCAAACCCCAAATTTTGGTATTTACTGCATGTCCAGTAAAGTAAATCCAGTTCTGGAGGGATGCATGAACACAGTTGTGTACGTGTAAGCACAATGCACATCCTTACCCAGCCAGATTTATGGTTATTATTTACTGATATCTGTTTGGCAGCTGTTATTGTTGTTTCTAGGTGGCCTCTTAACATCCAAATGTGAGTAAATGTGGGTATGTATCAGTATTTAAACATCTCTGTGAGGGCCAGGTTTTCAGATCTTCATTCCAAACTGATCCCTGGTGACACGGGGACATGGCACTAAACATCAGAGTTACTGCCCTGGCAGGGCCTGGCCCTTGCCTGCCTCTGGGTGAGGAGAAAGGAGAAATTTTAAATATTATAGCCAGAACTTTTAACACTGCAGCTCAAACTGCCTGACACTTCCTGCTAAAACCCTCCTGTTTTCACTCACATCTGTAACAAATGGTGACCTTCTCCTCACTGGGTGTTCACCTCCAGGCTTATTGTGCCCACTGCAGTTAAAATTGTTCAGCTGCTCCCAGGGAAATCCACTGAATTTTCCCATATAAATAAGTCCAGCAGCCAGTTTGCTGAGTCGATGTCAATCACCCACATCCTGGATCAAGGAGAAGGAGTTTGATGGAGGAGATGAGTTGCTTGTTGTACCTCTTGCTATTTTTTTAAAAGCTCAGAGGCTTTGAAACCTCTTATTGCTCATGGCTGGTGAAAGCTTGAAAGCTCAGCTGTGTCCAAAGAGCCCAAATTTGCTGTGGAAGGAGGGATTGAGCCACTTCCAGCTGCTTTTGGTGGTGCACCATGAACCTCTGCCCTTGTGCTCAGTGCAGCAGGCAGAGAACGAGGAAGATGCAAGTCTGTAAAGGTAAATGAACTTTGCCCTCATGGATTGGATTCTATTCTCCTCACTGTCAGGTTTGGAGCAAGTGTGAATCCCCAAATGCTGGGGAAATAGGGAAAAAGCAAACAGGAAAGGTGAAAGCAGAGACGAACCACAGAACATCCCACCACAGGATGGAAATGTCTATTGTCTCCACCACAATGAGGACTCAAAAACCTGCTGCCTAATTACAGAGCTTTAAAATCCAAGTGTTTCCCATGGTCATAAATTTATGGAATGCTTTGGGTTGGAAGGGACTTTAAGGATCATCCTGTTCCACTCCTGCCATGGGCAGGGACACCTTCCACTGTCCCAGGCTGCTCCAAGCCCCGTCCAACCTGGCCTTGGACACTGCCAGGGATCCAGGGGCAGCCACAGCTTCCCTGGGCACCCTGTGCCAGGGCCTCCCCACCCTCACAGGGAACAATTCCTTCCCAATATCCCATCCAACCCTGCCCTCTGGCAGTGGGAAGTGGTTCCCCCTTGTCCTGTCATAACCCACCTGATTCAGTCTGCCGAGGTGGAAAGCGGAGCCTTTTTTTCCGTAATTTAAAAAAACAAACAAATGACACATTGAAACAAGAACACTCTCAGACGATCTCGTGTAGACTGCAATGACCATACTGAGATAATAAACCTGATAAGCCTGTCCTTGAGATGGTATCATCCCCTTGGGTAGCTGCTGCCTGGCAGGGACACCGATGTCTCATGTCTCTGCTCCCCAGACAAGGTGCATTTGCCATCATTACCCTTGACTTCTGCCTTGAGTTACCCTGACAAGCCATGCTGCCTGCCCCACAAACGGTCTTCCAGATGTTAGAAATTACATTTTCTTATCTCTATTTATTAGTATAAAAGCCCATATCTTTGCTGCTCAAATGTTAATTAATTCCGTTAGTGTTAACAGTAAATTTAAAATATTTTGTTTGCTAGTTGCTGGATGTAACTGGACAAAGTTGAAGCCACTGTACAACTCCTGATCTTCTGTTTTGTTGTACTGATGGCTCTAAATCACAAATTTTGTGCCGTATGCCCCAGTCATTAACATGAAGTTTCCCCCTGAAGTAAAGAGGAGTTCAGCTGCAGGGGAGTGAGATTTGGCCCCAAATTTTACAGCTCTCAACTTCATGGACCAAACTCACTCCTAAGTATCCCAAACCAGTAAAGTACCTACCAGACAGACAGGGAACACAGAAAGGAATCACTCTTTTGGGGTGATGCAATTAGGTGTTAATGGGAACAAGTGGGTGGTAAAAGCTGGTCAAGTTTCTGCAAACTTTAGAAAATGGAATTAAGGGTGGCCGCTTTATTATAAGGCATTGTTGTTGCTGTTTAATTTCTTTATTTTACGGGTCAATAATTAAATTGAGCTTGTTAGGGCTTAGTCTTTTCCAGGAAGATCTATGTTTGCATATCTTCCTCTGGGGGGCTTCAGAGTGAAATCTCAGAGAAATTCACAGGTTTAGAAGTGAAATTAATTCAGAAACCTCTCAGATTAAAGTGACAGGGGATAAGGTGAGATGTCACTATATATAATCACCTTTTACTATGAAATCTGTCTCTGTTCTTTTGCTTACAGAACAGCAGCTTTCAGAGCAAGCCAGTTGCCAAGTGTAATTAAGAATAATTAAGAAGGAAAAGTCCACAGACTAGCCAGAGTACAGCAGAATAAATACATTCCGACTCTGAAATAATCTCTTTACTTGAAAGGGAAAGAGTTAAAAAGTCTGTAAAAGTTCTGCAGGTCCGTTCTGTTGGATATTAAAATTTAATGTGTTGTCATCATCATCACCACAACCGCATTTATTGTTATTGTTACCAAGACTGCCATTAACTGGACATTCATTAATGCTAAAAGTCACAGTCAGCGTGAGATTCAGCAGGCTCCAAACTCTGGAGGAGAAGGTGGAAAGTTACCTGGTGGCGTTTCAATAATGGATTTTCCTTTTTTGTTGTTTTTCTTCTGTTTTAACTCCTTCCTGCTCGGTTTGAACCCTGGGCGCTCCTCCGTCTCTGCAGCACGGATAGGTCCTTCCTCTCCGGGTTGCTCCGTGAAAGGAAAGAACTCTTCCCCAGGATATGGAAAGGAGTAATAATGATCCCTGTTGGTAATTTCCTGCAGGTAATAATCCTGATCGTCCATGGGGACAGCCCGGGCCGCATCCCCCAGCAGCGCCAACCCAAAGGTGCAGAGAGCGAGCCAGAGCTGAGAATGGCCACGGGCGATCATCGCGTGCTTTCGCAGGAGCCTCCTCTGCGAGTCGTGGAACTTTATTGGAGAGAGGGCAAGCAGAGTTCGGGCAGCTGGAAGAGCCCTCCGGGAGCGGCAGGGGAAGGACGGAGCCCGTGCCGGGCGCTGCTTCGCGGGAGCCGCTGCGGGACCGGGCTGCGGGACGGGGCCGAGCGGCACAGCCGGACACCCGGACACCCGGACACCCGGACACCCGGACACCCGGACACTCGGACACTCGCCCCGCTCGGCCGGCCCGTGGCAGGTGGGATCCCCAGCCGGTCCCTGTCCCCCCCTGCCCCGCCGCTCTCGGTGCCGCGCTCTCCCGAAGCCCGAGTTACGCGACAGTTTCCGCTCCGTCCCCGCGCTCCCCACTCCTCCTGCGCGCAGCTCATCCAAGAGAGCGCTTATTCCAAGGAAAGTAAACTTGGCAGGCAGCCTTCTCCTCCCAGCCCGTGTCCAAAGTGCTTCCCTCCCCTGGGAGATGGGGGTGGGCACGCAGAGCCTGTGCCGGGCAGGGGTCATCTGCTGGCACTGCCGCCCTGGGCACCCGGGGCGATACGTGGGATGTGGGGCGGTGGCAAATAATCCTCATTCCATAAAATTATTCCCTTTCGTGGTGTCTTTTTTCCCCTCTTTTAACTTTTACAAAGTAGGATCCGTCTCCAGCACCGATCCCAGCCTCCCCTGTTTCCATTAATTTACATATCTATGACCTAAAAAGTTATATCTAACTTAGTTTCTACATATAAAACTATATTTTAGTTTCTAGATATGAAAACTTTATTTTATATATAAAGTTATATTAGTTTATAGCAACTTATAGCTTGTTTAAATAATAGAGTTTAAATCATATAGCTTTAGATGTACTTTGCAGTAGCTTATTATTTTATAGCAACTTATGTAAGTTATCTATGTCTAATACAACTCAACATATGTGCCAAGTTATAAGAGGCTTCTCCTGGGGTACATGGCAGCTCTCTGGATTCAGCCCAGCTGAAAACCAGGAAGAGTGAGCATGGTTCATCCGTGGCCCTTTCTCTCACTCTTTTTGGGATAATCCTGATATTCGTTCTCCCTGAAACATCTTCCCAGCAGACCAGGATGTTTTGTGCTACACACACGCAACCCGGTGTCGTTAATGAAATCAATTTGTCTGAGAGCAAAGTCTTATCTTTCATCTTTTTCATACCTCTAAAATAACCTTCAGTGCTGAAGGAAATGTGCAACAGTTGGCTCGCATGATATATGAATTCTTACTCCTGTGTTGAAAATACCAGCTTATATTTTCATCATGTATATTGTATTTCTTGCCACGGTCCAGTCATCTGGGAGAAAGCATTACATCTGTTACCCCAGTCCTTATTCTGGCTTTGTGCTCGCATTTTTTGTGTGTTTCTCATCATTTTAACACCATAATAAGCATCATTTCCTGTCTCGTACCTGTATCTTTTGATATATTAGGTTTCCAGGCTGTGGGTGATCCCATCCCATACATGCATCGATCATCCTTGCTTTCTTAGTTGCTATCCCAAAAGGAATTCAGTGATTATATTGTGTCTGTTGTCCTTCCTTTTAGAAAAATGCAACCGTACTTTTATCCTGAATTTTTACTTTTTTTTCTTTAAGTCTGAAAACTGTGTACCTTTCTATCTTAAACATAGGAATTTTCATTTTTTAAAACTAGAATAAAATATACTTTTCTTTTTCACTGCTTTGCTGAATTACATAGGTATAAACAAACCTTATTTGACGAAAAGCCGCTTCCCTTCAAACTTTTCAGACCCTTTTATCTGTAATGGATGGTTTTGGCACCTCTGCCTCTGGGTGCAGTGTGGGAGCTGAGTCCCGCTGGGTATGGTGTGTGGAGCAGGCTGAACATCCTGGAAATCCCCTCTTAGTGATTTCATAGATGTTCTTACTTTGTTTTCCCTTTCCAGAGCACTCAGTCCTCTCCCCCTTTGGTCCTAATTTCTCAGGGCAAAGCACAAGCTACAGAAAATGTGTTTAATTTTGCTGCCATTTGCAGCACAGCCAGTCTTCTGAGAATATTATGAACACTCTCACACCTAGAGAAATAGTAGAAAAATAAACTTTTCCATGACATCATTAAGGACTTGGTTTTTTGGTAACTAAAGGAGTTTTAGCTGCAAATCTTTATTTAACTCGCTGTAATGTTTAAAAATGGACACAGAGATGAGTATTTACATTTTCAAGCATAACAAGAAGCATTTTCATGAAACACAAAGTCGAGTGTACTTTAGGTAAAGACCTGAGGAATGTGATTTGGGGAAATTTTACATTCCACTGGGAAGAACTTTGCAGGACATCAGGCAGCACCAAACCCCTTGCTCCACATCCTGCACTCACCACAAATGACTCCCTCTTTTCTCTCTGTCTGTGATGACCTTCAGAAAGATTCATCCAAACACCCCCATCAATATCTATTCCTGGGTATCAACCTGTGCAAATAACCAGCTCCCCCATATTTATTTCTCTAGGGTTTTAATACTTTCCAATACTTTGGGTGTGGGTATGGATTCACTGCTTCCCCTTCCAGACCCACCTCTTTTTGGGATGTGTGTGAATTCAGCCAGCTGGGACCACACGAAAGTCTGTCTCTAGGCAGAATTTTGATCTGCTTCACCATAAAACGTTTTTACTACTCTTTTATCTGTCAGCATCCTAGAAACAACCAACAGGAAAGGAGGTTTTTCTTCTAAGAATGGCACAGAACTATTAAGATCACTGAGGGCTCAGATGTTTTGGGCCTGAGGGCTGTTCCTTTTCTTTTGCCTGGGAGGAATCACAATAGCTTGTAAAAACCTGCAGTTGATGTGGAAGGAGATAAAGCAAGCTCAGATTTTTGTAGAAAACAACTGTAACCAGCATCACCCTCCCTCCTGAAATGATGCCAGTGAGAGTGTAGAAGTCATTCTAGCTTTGCTTTACATGTTTGTCCTGCTGCAGTGAAACACAACATGCTGTGGTCTGCAAATGAGCAGGGTTTCCCCCTCTGTTCCCAAGAAGGATTTGTTTGGAAGATGATGGTTTGCTCTCTAAGCTGGGTTAACATTTCTCAAGGCATCTATTTTGAGCCAATTTCAACACCACCTCTGGAAAAAGAGGCAGTCCCAGCTCTTCCTTATCCCATGGCAACCTCCCTCCTAGAGGAGGTTTAGAGTGGATATTAGGGGAGGTTTCATCACGGAAAAGGTGATCAAACATTGGAACAGGCTTCCCAGAGCAGTGGTGGAGTCCCCGTCCCTGGAGGGCTTTAAAAGCTGTGTGCATGTGGCACCTGGGGACACGGATTAGTGGTGGGATTGGCAGTGCTGGGGGAATGGATGGGTTTGATGATCTCAGAGATCTTTTCCAAGCTAAATGACTCCAGAAAGAGCAGATTCAGGAACACATTTCACTGAGGAGAGGTAAAGTTGTACCTGTAAGCACAGTCCTTGTTGAGGATCTTAATTTGTATTTATGCTACACAGTCAGTGAGCACACATTTAGGTTTAATTCAACTTCGAACAGCTCAGTGACTCCTGCAACTTCTCATTTGGAATGTGCATCATTCTTTTAGTGGGAACAAAGCTTTGTGGTTGGAAAGGAAACCCAAAAAACCAGGCATCTCTGTTTTCCTTGCAGTTCCAGGGTAACTTTCTGAGGTAGCACATAAGGTTTCTATACGCTTTGGCAACAAAATGACTCTAAAAATAACTTTCCTCCTGAACACCAGTGAAGTTTCTGTTCCTTTGTACTTCAGCTCTGTAGTAAATCCTGAAGCACAGAATGGAGCAAGAAAAGAGAATTACACTTTCTAAAGTCATTTTCTTTGCCACATAAAGCATTTACCCCCGCTGTCAACAAGGTCAAATCATCTCGGAGGAAATGGAAACCTAAAACTGACACTGGGAAATACAAAGTAAACTGCCTTGAACATTTACGTGGCTCTTTGACGCCTGTTTCTTCCACGTGTGACAGACAGGTACTAAGGTTCTGCTCACCTCCATACCCTGGGTGTACCCCTGGGGTATCCTGGCATTTAAAGCCCTGCTTGCTTTGTTGATAAGGCAGAGCCTTAAAAGAGTGGTTCTTACCACAGAAAAAATGACTGGAGACATAAACAAGCTCTTACATGGAGATATTTTACTCAGTTTTAAGATACATTTAACTTTAAAGAGAATTTAATTATTTTACCGGGTGAGGGATGACAAATAGACCCAGAATCTCAACATTTGTCTCTGAACATATCAAATAATGGTCCAAAATATCCTCCTGAGCAGGCCGCTGCTCCCTTTGGGCAAAGAGATTTTAAAATAAACTGATGCCGTTAATGAAGGCAATTATTTCCTTCAGCAGCTGTTTATTTTAACTGGTTAGAAATGCAGTGTGCATCCCGGCTGGGGAATTCATCCCAGTGCATTCTCCCTAACTTTTTCTCCTAAGAACAACATGACCTTCAGATAATCATTCAGCATATTGCCTTTGTGCTTTTGCCTGGAGAAGGAGCTCAGATTGCCATGGAAACAAAAGTTCCTTGTTCTCTTATACTTCCCTGTGATGCGATATCATTTTCACTATATGAACCCTTTTCTGAGCCAGAAATGGAATTGTGGGATTTTCATGTTTTGAGCATCTCAAAGTGATGGATCAGTTCATGGCACAAATGCTGTGAATGCCGAGTAGAGACTGCACCCACCATCATTATTATTTGGGGATATTTAGATCAGATCCATCTGCATCAGCCCCATTCTGCTGGAGAAATTAAAATTCTCTACATACGCTTCACCAGAGTTTTCTTTACTTTTTCTTTCTGTGCCGAACACATGAGAAGGAACAGAATTCTAAGAAAGGCAAAGTTAACCAGTGACATAAACAAAGCCAAAATGGAATTTCTGGCATTTTTGCGAAGAATGTAATAGTTTCTTGGGTTTTTTTTTATTATTATGGGAACTACATTTCTTCATGCCCCAGAATGTCTGTAGATTTTGTGTTGACAGCACACTGCCCTGGCATTTGGCAGCCACTGCTGGACCAAAGCCAGCAGGACTATCAGTAGGAAAGGGACTGGAGAGGCTGCCTTGGGACTGAAAATTCTCTAATCCTAGCACTACAAAAAGGAGAACTATTATTTTATTTTTTTCTAATACTATTTGTATTTTCTTGATTCATCAGCATTGGAAAGGCTGTCGTTCTGCACTAGTCAGTGGTTTAGAGTTGTTTGCAATGTCCAAAAATGGGCAAGTTTAATGTGTAAATTTTATTTTAACTGTAAAACTGAGACAGCAGCGAGACAACAGATGAGTGGATGACAGTGGTTATATGGAACAGTTGGAGAAAATAGGATGAAATTCCCCCGCTGTGCTCACAGCCCGTCTGGAACGTCCCTTTTTGGTTCACTTGGATGAAAACAGCCACTTCCAGCAAGTCCCCGTGGACATCATCTACCTGCCAACATTTGAATCCCGAAAAGTAACGACTCACATTTCAGTCTGGTATTTCCTGGACTGAAATTGCTGCACATGTGCCATGTGGAGTGTGAGCAGCATGTTTAACACATCCCAGGCAGCAGTGGGGAAATGCAGCGTGGGGCTTGTCTGAGACTGACTGAAAGGTCATTTTTTCCTGGGATTTCTTCAGAATCCACAGCCTAAGTGTAGCCTGAGAAGTCATGGATGAAAGGCCAGTGGGAACTGAAGGTGGCACACAAATGATGTAATCTTTGTTATGCTAGATGTGATAGAGCTGGCAAACGCACCATCGGAGAGCAGCCCTTAAAATTCTATGCATAAGGATTGTGTTTTAAAGACAGGAGAGCCAGGAATTATTCCTTTCAGGTACAAGCAGTATTCACAGCTGGGATTACTTTGGGTGAAGAAATACTTAATGTAATGCAATGTTTTCATAGGATGACAATGTCTCTGCATAGCTTCATTCCAAACCCAAGCTGATTAATTTAGTGACGTTTATAGCCGATATTTGACCATCTGATTTTATCTCCATAATCACATATTTTTGACAACATGCTGGAAGCACCTTCCACAGTGCATTCACCTACGAAAACAATGAAAATGCAAGAATTAATGGGAAAGGAAAGCAATGAAATGAGTTTTCACTTATTCGTGTCAGACGTACGTTACCGGATATGCCAATATGATTTCACAGCTGTGTAATAAATTCTTACTAATAGGTGGCATAACATAAATTATAAAGTTTCCCTGTTTGAAAGGCACTAATATGTTTTTCCACATAGGACTTGGCACTAATTCTGCCAAAAAAAGCAGGACATAAAAATTACCTTGCATTTCAAAATTCATCCAAAGTATTTTGTTTCCAGAAATCATAGAATAGCTTGGGTTGAAAGAGATCTTTGGGACATCAGCGTCTCCCTTTTTTAACCTTCTTTGTATGTTTAAACCATAAGATCTCTGAGACAGAGTATATTTCTCACAGTGTGGCTCTATGTCCCACTCATTAGTGGGATCAACAGTGTTAGGGATACTATTGACTCCAGCAGAGTTTTACCCTAAAGAGTGTCATTATCATTCAGGTTACTGAATCTGGTTTTGGAAATACTGAAATTTAGCCAAATGCCCCCCACAGTGCAGTTCAGATATGGTTTTGTTTGCTTCCTACTGGTTATGGTGAACTCAGTCCAAGTAAAATACCTCGGCCTCGCTTGAGGCCAGATAAGCTTGTCAGCAGAGTAGGGAGTAATTTCCAGAAGCATCCATCAGGACTTAAATCCTTATCTCAGGAACAGTGATAATATTTTTGAAAGGAAACCACTTGTGACTAATAGGAAGAAGAGCTGCTGGCTCCTTCGATCAGCACCTAGACAAGGGAGTTTCTTATTCCCTTTTTATTGCTGTAACTGGATTGATAACAAAACTGGTAGGAAGCGATTTCAACGTTTCCCTGGCATTTTAAGGATGCTGTTCTGAGCTTTTATTGCTTATCTCTTTCTCTCCTTCCCAGGGTCCCTACACATTTACCTCAGGAAGGGCCTCCTCTTCTTGATATTTTATGATACTTAGCACAGTGTGTTAGGGCAGAGGCTGAGCCCAGAGGCTGAGCAAGGACCAAGGTGCTTCTCCACATGGCAAGGCATTACAGAGTCAAGGAAGCTCCCAGTGCCACTTTCCCAGATTTCCATACAAACATTGCTGTGGAGACGTCCCCCACACTTGGGATCGTGTCTTGCTTTAGGGCTCCTCTCCATTTCTCAGTGACCACAGGCTCAGGGCTGCACATCAGGGGAGATTTCAGATTTGCGGTGGTTTGGGAATGAGATCAGCAGATCTCCTGCAAGGCTGGCAGCCTGGGGAATGGGACATCCGCAGGGCTGAGCCTCGAGGTTGGCCTGGTGTTTGTGTAGGCCAACACTGTTCCATAATTATCTTCCCCATCTCGTTTCACAGGTGGTTTGGAGCTGTGTTAAATAGGATGTGTTTTCTAAATATAAACTAGCATTTTCAAATGCATTCATCATCTGCATTTTATTCACTTCAGACAAAATCCCAGCAGAAACTCACAAGAGGCTCCAGATCATTTGCAGGGAATGTTACCGAAGGCATCTTTGTTGGCAAATGAGGAAAAATGAAAACGTGGCTCCTCTTTCTCCAGAGATCTCCATCATGGACTCACAAATTTTGGTTATTTAATGCTCAGTGACAGCTTTAGGTTTTAAGGGTACTTTTCATGTATTTTAAATGAGATTACAGTCATAGGAGGTCAAAATGTTTTATAAATTGTAGAAGTCACTTGAGAACAGTCCTTTGAAAACAAAAATGCCACACCCTTCCTATACATCTGGATCATCTCCAACAAATCTAAACTGTTACAGAAGCATCATTTTTTTTCATTTTTACTCCCTCAAGCCCCGTGGAAGATAATTTATTTAATAGTTTCTTTGGAAATGCCTGTCCCATTGTTTTGCCCTGTCACCAAGCTGTCTGTCCGCTCATTTTCCCAGAAGTCTGTCCATCTGCAGTGCCCTCATCTCCAGTGATGCTGGAATTCCTGATGGATTTCATTTGAACTGAATGGAAAAAACAAGATGGCAAATAAATTCCCTTCACATGTTACGAAAATTGGCTGAATAGTAAAAACACAGCCAAGTTAATAACCCCGGGGATGGAAAACTGCGCTGGTGAATTTAACGATTTTCTGTTTTCTTTAGCTAGCTGATTTCTCAACATGCAGGTAGCTGCAGAGCAACCCCAGCACAGGAATTCTCTTGCAAAAATGCCAATTTGAGGGTGTGGAAGAGAGCCAAAGGTACTCAATTAGGAAAGGGGAACTGCAGATACGAAGAAAAACTGAACTCAGTGGGATGAGCAGCCCTAGCCATCGAGTCCCTAGAGAGGAATCATAGAATCAAAGAATAGTTTGGGTTGTAAGGGACCTTAAGAATCATCTCATTCCATCCCCTGCCATGGGCAGGGACATCTTCCACTATCCCAGGCTGCTCCAAGCCCCATCCAACCTAGACGAAACTGTATCTCCACAAATGAAAAATACTCCACGTGGTAATTGAAAAGGAGTATTACATACAGAATGAACTAAGGAAGTATAGTTGCGCTATGAGGGCTGATTTTTATATCAGTTGTGATGAGGAGTAACATCAGTCATTAAAGATTGACTCGTGTTTGTATAATTAAATTTGACACAAAAGGTCATATATGTGGAACCAAGGATCTCTAGTTGGACACTGCCAGGAATCCAGGGGCAGCCACAGCTTCTCTGGGCACCCTCAGCACCCTCACAGGGAACAGTTTCTTCCCAATATCTCATATAAATCTTTCCTCTGTCAGTTTGAAACTGTTCCCCCTTGTCGTATCAGTACCTTTTCTTGTAAAAAGTCACTTTTTGTCTTTTTTATATAAGCCTCCTTTAAGTAGTGCACCAACATCTCTGGCGTGTGATTTGCACAGCCCTCCCCAGGCTGCCAGGCAGGGCAGGAGGGCAGACTGCCAAAAGCTCTTCCTGAGTGAGCTCCCAGACATGTAGGCAGCACATCACCACTTGCAATGGAGCTTTATAGGCACGTTTGATTTAAATCACATCTATTCACCTTAAGTGCAAAGGGAGAAGGAAACTTCCCTCCCAAAACCATGGCAGGGAAAGAGGATGTGGTGTGCCTAGAAAGTTTTTGTCTGCTCTACCAGAAGTATCCACACCTTGATAGTGGAAAATAAGCTCCAAAAGTTCAGCTGGAGGATCACTTACAGCTATTTTCTACATGGTTTGCTTCTGACTGTGATCCATCACACATACCAGACTAATGGACTACAGTGCAGCAACTTTAGCTTCATCTCCCTTTATCTTGGAAAATCTGGGTAATGGCATTAAGTGTATTTTTCCATAAATAATTTACAGGAGGAGGCCAACCTTGTAATTGCAATGGAAAATATTTATTTCTTGCTATTTCGCCCAATCATGTGCAAATTCCTCCTGCCTACTTGTCTAAGACCGCCACAAAGGAAAAAAAAAAAATACTTAAAAGGCAATGTTTAAAATACCCTGGAAAACACCAGAAGCTTGAAACAAGCCAGTAGGGTAGCAAAAGGCAAAGCAAGACACAGTAAATTCCAGACAGACAGCCAAATTCCACAGAAAACATTAAACTGGAAAACAAATCCTTGCAATTTCTAAGATTATTGGAAGCAGGGGGCTGTTGTCATTGAGTTAAACTTCCTGTATTTCAATACTTTTTATCATTTCTGCATTTCTTGCTGCGGGAATGGCCCGGCCTTCGCTCACCTGCTGCAGCCGCAGCAGCGAGGGCACCACGTGCCGGGCTTCAAACGCAGCCCCGGCCTCGTCCCTCCTGTGACCTGCCGGGAATGTGAAATCTGCTGGCTGCAAACGTGGCTCCCAGCTCTAATTCGCAGCGGTTTTCCTTTCAGAAAGCTCTAATGAGATGGTGTTTACAGAGCGCTGCTCCTGCGCGGCAGCAGCGTGAGCGGCCCTGCCCTGCGGGGCCGGCTCCGGGCTCCAGCAACCCCAAAAAGCTTCCTTCAGGCCACCTCAATCAGTGATTCCCTGGATTTCTGTCTCCATTCCCTTCCAGACAACCCGGTTATTTTGTAGCTTGGGCCTTCACGCCTGTGCCACCGTTTCACGTGGCTCCTGATTCCATTTATTACCGTGTTGGTGTTCTCGGTGCCAGTTTTTCCAATAGCTGTTTTCCTAAGAAAATAGGATAAACCCAGGAGGTTTTATTATCAGCCCAACTATTGAGGCAACACTGCCTTTACACACAGACATCTCTGCTTGCTCTGTCAGTCTCTTTCAGCTCCTTGTCAGAAAATAAATGTCTGTGCCACAAAGAAAGGTTTAAAATGGCACAGTTGTGATCACGGTCTCTTCAGAGCAGACAGTATTGTGCTTCTATAAACTACCAGAAACTATTAATTCTGGACAACCAAAAATGCAAGATCATCTTTCAACAGATAAGCAGCAATGCTGCACTCCTTAAACATCAGATTTAGGACTCAAGAGAGAGGAAAATGTTTCTTTTTCCATAAGTTACTCCCTTTCCCCCAGGCACAGGAGGGTTCCTTGCATATTTTCCTTTCTTTGCACTACACATGGTCCAGCCATGAGCACAGAAAGCTGAGGAATAGCAGAGCTGAGTGTTGCTCTGAACTCTGGCACTGAGTTGCTGTGTGAACCTGCCCATGTTGCTTAAACTTTCTGCAACTCACTTCCTCCATTTATTCTCCTTTAATAAGTGTGCATTTTTATGCAGCTGAGGAGGCCTGCCAGCATTTTTCACTTGTTCTTTCAGGTGCATTTCTATATTGAACACAAATAATTCTGGTTTTTTGGGTTTTTTTTTATTTATATTAAGAATAACAATTAATAAGTTGATGGTGAATGGAGCTCCACCATCCTAATGAGGAGAAGGCAGGAAAATTCTTGTCATCTATTCCAATAGTGTCACTGCACTCACTCTGGTTTGTAATTTCTTGAAGCACCTACAACCTGTAAACTGTCAAGATTTACAGGCAGGCTGACAGAAGGGATTGTAAGAGCCTCCCTCCTGCTGAGGCAGCTTTTGAGGTCTCATCTCTGCAAATTTCCTGGTTAAACTGGTGGTAAAGCATAATCGTGGTTTTCCTTTGCCACGAAAGGAAAAAAAAGAACAGGTAAGGTGCCAGTTATATTTATAGTTGATTCATATAAAAGCTGCTTTCCAAGGAAAATGAGGCAAACAAAGCATGTTTATACTTCTCACTGGAATTAAGACATTTCCCTAATGGGGGTATTTGGCATGCAAATTTCTGACTTATGCTCAAAATATAACTTTCTGCATATAGGAAGTGTGATACGTGCCTATGTTTTTAAGGAAAGGTAGAAGATCAGTTACTTTTCCAAAAGCTCCACAGTTCCTGAATTTAATTTTTTCTCTGTCCGTCTCAGGCTCAGTTTAAAGGCACAGAAAAGATTGGTGGGCACAGAGTAGCGATAGGGGATACACATCATACAGTCACCCCAAGACACACCCTGAGAGGATCAGATTTGTGGGCTTCTCATAGTTGGCTGTGCCGGTGCTGGTTTTTTGGTGGTGCTGGCCATGAATCCCTGTCCTTTGGGATGGCAGAGGGATTGCCCAGGAAGCACCAGGAAGAGGTGCAGCAGGATCTGTGCTGGTGGGTGTGGAGCAGCCTGACCTCCTCTGCAAATGCTGCTAATGAGGGTTTAAAACTGAGGTCGGGGATTTGGGTTTGTCCAGAGAAACCTGCAGCTGGTAATGATGTGTAGCTTCTCTTTCTCCACACCTATCATTAATTCAGGCTAATTCTGAAGAATAGGCTCATGATCTGGATGGTAAAAATTGTTATAATTGGATATTTAACTCCCTTTCCAGAAGCTCTGGGGAGCTGAATGCTCTTGGACAGCAGCAGCAGAAACTCTTTAAAATGTCTGTTGACATTCTCGAAGGCTGATGTCATCATGCAGCTTTTTTAAATAAAAGGCTGATATGTGTGTGTGCCTACGATTAATTAACTCTTCTTTCTGTGTGGCTCTGGGTAGTTAATGATTAGCACTTCTATTTGCATGGTAGTGGTCAGAACAGATTAGCTCAAATTGCTCTGGTTTCATCTCTAAATAAATGCAGATCATGATACCGAATAAACAGCAGCAGCCAGCTGACCTTTAAGTATAACATGCAAATGAGCTCAGTTATACTAATGATCCTAAATTAGTAGGAGAGTGTGAGTGTCCCTCTCTGTACAGGTAGATGCTGTCTCGGGGAGTTTCTTGCTTCTGGCTTTTATAGATATTAATTCTAAAAGAAATCTCTCCTGCCCAGACCTGTTTGATTCCCCAGATCCCCCCAGCACGTATCCTGTGACAAGCCCAGGGAGGATGGATTCATTTAAGCTGTAAATGGAATTTTTAGAAGATGCCCAGACAAATGTTACTGCATCCCCCAGCCAGGCAGTGAGTGAGCACAGGGAGCAGCCTGGGAGCATTTCCGTGTGAGAGTAGCTGCAGGAGCGTGATTCCCTGTTTGCTTTGATGCCTTCTAGGTTTCCATCATTTCCCCCATTTTGTGATGTAATTTTTCCTTTTTTTTACTCCTCTTACTTCTCTTTGCATGTTATAGTGGGTTCACCACGTGGGCAGGGGTGGTTGGGCGCTCCCCAGGGACCTTTGCCTTGCTGATCCTGATTTTCCCAAAAATCCATGGGCATCATTGTGCAGACACAAAGAAGTAGCTGTGTTCAAATATCAGGCCAAATATCTCTCCCAAAATCAGAAAAAAAACCCCTTTAATAATCCATTGCAATAAAATTTAAAATTAATAAAGTTTTATGGTGACTGAGCTACCTATGATGTATCTGCCCACATAAATTCTGTATTGACTGTTAACAAATCAGTTCAAGCTATGGGCTGTCCCTCACCCAGAGCATCAGTAATCTGTATTTCATAAAATTAAGAATATGGGAAAGGAAATCTGTAGCAGTAATTTTAAATCTCTGCAGCCTCCATATTCTCTGTCAAAATCCAACGAGCCAGGCTAATTGAAAGAAAAGTTTATTAGAGAAAACACTCTCGCAGTATGGATATAAAAACTTAATTAATTAACAAAATGGGCTAATTAGAGAATCAAACTGGGATTTGATAACCACATCCAGAGCACTAATAAAATTAATTACATGTGTGCAATCCACATGCTGTGAGGATTCGGGCCAAGAGATTATGACTCTGGAATCTCCTTTGAACATCAGGAAAAGGTGAAAGAGGTCTGGTGACCAGGTTCAGGTCAACTGGGCATCAATTAGTGCAGGAGGCCCTCTAAAGCAGAGTCCACTTTTAGAATTTTTCTAGGGATTCAGAAATCTCTAAAAAACTTAGAGGTTTTAGAAATCTCCACTGGTGACAGTGGCAGAGCAAAGGTCTGTCTCAGGGGAGCCTATTTACTTTCAGCTTCTTGAAGATGTCTTTGAAATTATCCCCATTTCCATGGATCCATTTACAAGAGGTTGCACAGAAATGTTCATTATAATTAATAACGAAAGCAGCTGCCAGGACCATCCCTGCTCATTTATTCAGCCCCCAACGTGGCTCATGCTGAGCCCCATCTCTGCTGCCACAGCTGAGTGCTCTGGGCCTGCTGCTTTGATCCTGCCAGGCTGGAGCATGTGCAGCTATAAATTGCTGTAAATCTGGTGCAGACAAAATCAGCATTTCATTCTGGCTGGAATGTATGACCCAGTCCTGGCTTCCACAAAGTGAATTTACTCTCCAAGAACGACTGTCCTTAATGATGTGTCTGCAGCCAGCCTGCCCTGTGCCCTCCTCCTTTCTTTTCTTCCTTGAGGTGCCCCTAAATGCCTGTGGTGGTCAGAGGGACACTCCCTGTGCCTGCCAGGAAGGATCCCTGTTTTTTCACCATGGATTGCTCTGCAGGATTCGGCAGCCCCAGGAAAAGCCCACGGGGATCCAGGTCCATCAGTGTCGCTCTCAGGGAGCCGGGGGTGAAGAACCCGGTGTGCTGCGGCCTTCCTAGAGAAAGTGTCCTGCCAGGGAAAGGCTTTTCCAGGGGCTTCAGCAACTTCCCTGAGTGACAGGGGATTGCAGCAAGTGCAGCGATTTCTCAGCCACAAGTGATCCCAGCTCTTGTGATTCAGCTCTTTGTGAAATCACCCCGGCAGAACTCAGGGACAGAGAGACAGGAGCCTCGTATGGCAGTTCCACAGAGGTGGCCTTTATTGTCCAGCAGCCTCTGTGAAGGGGACCCCAGGGACAAGAACTCCCTGCCCAGGGGCAGAAACAGGGGTCTTTTTATGGGAAAGGCAGGGGCTGGGGTAGGAACCAGTCAGCCAGCTGGGTACAAGGTATTGCCATAAGGAAGCAAGGCGTGCTGGGGGTGTTCACTTGGTCACCATAACCTGAGGTAGGTTGCTTATCTCTGGTGTGAGTCCTTTTGCCCTCCAGCCTCTCTCCTCCAAGGGAGTGCCAAGGGCTCACAGTCTTCCACACATGAGGGTGAGGGGAGCAGCAGCCAGAATAGAAAAAACCCTCACAGCTGATGTTCACAGAGCATAAACCTGGAGTTTCAACCAGCACATTGCTTTCGCTTTGCAGTAGCAGAGCTTTTGTTGAAGGCCCATTCCCACACTTCTTATGAGAGCCAGACTTTCATGAGAGCCATGGAAATAAATCAGATAGCTTCAGCCTTTGGACTGTTTCTTGTAGATGCTGAAAAGCTTTGGTAGAGAAATTTTCCAGCTTTCTGCAGCATTCTATGAGAGCTCTGTGGTTCTCATGAAAGCTATGAAAACACTACTATGAGTTTTTTGTAAACTGGGTCTTTATCTGTGCACCTGGGATCTATTTTCCAGAGTTGTTACAGTACACAGTGAAATAATATTTTGAAGTAGGTGTTGTGAGCTTTGGCTAATGGGACAGGGAGTGGCTGGTCCAAGATCCAATGACCTCCTGCCATCTTTGGGAGCCAAGTTATAGAAACCAAATTATAATTAATTCAATAACTACTTTCTTCCTGAACTTGGATTGTGTCATTGATCACCATTTTCGGTATGTCACAGCGACAGTTTCTAGCTTAGGTGGCATTTGCAGGCACTGTCATCTTACATTTTAAAAACTTCATGTCTTTCTGCTGCTCTGAGTGAAGAAGTCATGCTCTGACACACAGTGCAAAACAGAACCAGCACACCACAGAACCTGCCTTCTCTCTGAGTGTCAAATCCACACCTTGTGGCTGCCTGGTTCTCACTGAACACAACATCCCAAACTGAGCTGTTTTTCTCCATATTGTTTTGAAGAATAACGAGTTCAAGGTGAAATCTGAGACCTAAAAAGTTTGAGGAAGGGAGACAGGGGAGAAAGTATTTTTGAATCCCACCAGAGCTGAAATGCCAGTGTTTGCAATGCCAGCCCACACACCTCTTGGCAGCTTTTAGAAATGTTTCAGAACACAGCTGCGAGAAGGTTGCCAGCATAAGAAATTCTGCCTTTCAAAAACTTGAAGGCTTGTTTTTCTGCACTATGCAACTGGACTCTTGGCTGTGGGTTAGAGGTTCCCCTGGGTGGAAGTAGGTCTCCAACAGCAGAGGGCTCTTGGCTCAGCAAATGATGGAATTATGAGCCCTAGTAGCTGAAACCAACTGATAAAACAAATTAAAAGCAGAACATAAATGAGCTGTGAATTTAAACAGTAAGGCTAAACTTTATTGGAACAGCTCAACTGCTGACAGATGTGATAGAGAAGTGAGAATGTCTTTAAAAGTGAATTTTGCTGTAGAAATAACCTAATAAAACACTATTTCTAGCTGGCATTATGTAGTAGATCAAAATGGATAACCATAACAATCCATTCCAAATTTGCAGCTTCTTATTCCCCTATGAAAAATGTTAAAAGTTGAGGATTGGGGTGGATAACATGATTTTAATTCTTGCATTATTTATGTTGGTTTTCTATAAATTTGAATATTTTTTTTCAGTTCTGAATTTGTTGCTGATAATTATTGTAGAATACATTGCTGTATCTGTCTATTCTGTGGGGAAATTGTGATTAACGTCTGTATAATCCGAGTCTGCCAATTAGAGGTTACTTATCTGAGCATCATGAGTAAATACAGTTAAATTATTTCAGCCTACACGTGGGGTCTCTTCGTGGGACATGGGGAATATTTGAATGCAAACTGAATACAGGCAGCTCTTTGAATTTCATCAATAAATGCCATATGTCAAACCTTTCCACATGCCCTTGTGTAAATTGTTGGTTTGTTTGCACTCTGTAACCAGATGTTGTTATATAAAATATCTCCCGTGCTGAGGGCTGTTATCCAGGCTGCAGAGAGCAGAAGAAACAGAGTTCTCGCCTTTTTTTCCTTCCAGGTACAGCACTTTATAATATTTTATCTCTTGCTCAGAATGGATCCAGTCTTGATTTCCACACCCAGAAAGCAGCAGGTGATATTTATGCAATGCCCAGTGCTGGCAATTCCATCAGCCTGGAAGACTCACTCTCCTCTTCCTCCTGGGGACTAAAAGGATGCCACCTTTTAGTCCCCAGGCACTGGGCTGAGCCTCACGCAGAAACCTGCTCCTTTTTAAGAGCAAGAGCCCAGGGAAGAGTCCAGCTGCACATCCCTGAAAACAAACAGGTTTGTGGAATCACGGAATGGTTTGCACTAGAAGGAACCTTAACGATCATCTTGTTTCACCTTCCACTAGACCAGGTTGTTCAGAGCCCCATCCAGCCTGAATGTTTCCAGGGATGAGGGAACTTGTCCCAGTGCCTCACCACCTTCATTATAAAAAACTTCATCCTTATCTAATTTTAATCCTTTTATCTCATCTTAATTGACCCTCCTCATGTTTCCAGGGCCTCCTTCATAAGCAATAAAAGTCTGGGGGGTGGGGGGGAGAAAAAAGGGCATTTGTGAGTATTTATCTCTCATAACAACTGTGGGCATTTCAGTGCCAGCAACTTCTCAGAGCTAACTGCTCCCTTTGGAAACGTGCAGCTCTTCACACACAAAGGGATCTGAGGCAGGATCTTCTTCAAATTCTGAATTCTGCAAAGCTGGAATCCCACTGAGAGAACCTTACAGATTAAAGGGAAGGGTAGGGGGGAGCTCAGAGACTTTGCTGAGTGCCCAGGGGGGTGAGAAGAACCCATTATCCCTCTGAGACCGAAAGGAAGATCCAGCCACGTCTGTGAGTCTTGTGACAAAGGAAATACTTTCTTCACATAAAGAATCCAGCCCCTCACAACAGTCTTCTGCTTTGATCTGCTCAGCTGCACTTGTCACTGCTCAAAACCTTTGTGCATTTCATTTGGAGAGGTCTGAAGCAATTAGAAGGAAGTGGGGAGAGCTCTTCTGCCATATGAGCTTGGAGTTCACTGAAATGGCCCTTGCACAACGAACGGGCCACCAACTGCTGGGAAACTCCATCAGAAAACAGCATTTCAGTGAAAAATTAGCCTGCTAAGGAGCAAGTTCAGTTCTGTTCAACGGAGCAATGTACCAAGAATGTGTCTGAGCATATGGCTCCCCTGTGATCCCCATTTAAAAACAATCTGAACTGATCGATGAGGGAAATTAGAGGGTACATCTACGCATTTTCTACAGCTGTCACTACAGGAAAATATTTTGTTTTCCTCCATGCAGGAATATAGAACTAGGAATTCTGTAAGGCCCCCAGCCCTACCAGCATGTTTCCCACATGATCAGCAATAGGGGCAGAAGGCCTGGGTGATGTTGATCCCATAAATGCTGCTTTTAACCACCTGCTGGCTTCACTCGTGTCTATTGTCATCTGATAGCAGAGTCTGTCTCTGGAAATAAAACCATAATGTATTTCACACCAGCAATGTGTTACTATTTTTATTCCCACTGTAGATTTCCCCCAGCACATCACAGGAATTTCTGGTCATGGGTTTGGATGCAGAAGTTGATGGAATCAAAGTTACCAGTTCAATAAGGGAAGTGCTCATCTCCTGAAATTTAAACAGGTTTGGTGCTCTGAACTAGGGAATATCCCACCCAATTTTTGCTGCTGGTGTCTCCATATTTATGAAGAAACCTGGCACCAGGTATTCCCAGAGACTTCCACCTCACAGGCTCCACAGGGGCCAAGATGTCCAGGCTCCACAGCCACTACAGATCACCAGCATCGTAGCAGAGCTGGGAAAAGCTTTGTAATGTGCTACGGAAAGTTCTTACAGCAAGGGGAACCATGAGCAGGTGGAGAAATAATCTTTTAGATCACCTGCACATGAATTTTCAGACATCACCTGTAGGTATCTGTGTCCTGCCTCCTCATGTTCTCAGCAGAAAAGCAGAAAACAGAAGAATGATGCAGAGGCAGAGACTCTTTGTCAGGCTCTGGGTCTGTTTATCCAAAGTGCGATGAAATATCTTGATGTGGATTTGCAGTTATGGGAAACAGTTTTGTTCAGCTTCAGATACTGGGGTGAAAACTAAGTCTTGAAATATAATCTCCCAAATGTTTCTTAATATTTTTTCCCGTGGCTGAACTAATAATATTTAAGAAAATAACAAAGGAACTCTGGCAAAAACCAGCTGATAACATGCATATATATAAAATCTTTTACTAAAAGCTCAGGGATGAGCTATTGATTTGATTGACGACCTGTGGTCCAAGAGGAATCACGTAATACATTCCCTTTGGTCTTGGATTCCTCTGGGAAGCAAAGGCACCACATGAGCCCAGGTTTAAGGATCTGCCGTGCCCAGAAGGTGAGAAAACTCCCCTTTCTGTGCTGAGCTCAATGTCATATTGCAACATTCAGTTCATTCAGTCTGCAGATACAGTCCTGCCTTGCGCTTCCCAAATCTGGTATTTGTCATCAGTGTAATAGCAAGGCAAGAGTTTCTGTGTCTGAAGCCCCCAATAAAGCCAACAATTTGATTTGTCCTTTTGTGACCTTTCCTTATCTGCAAGTCAGTCCTGAGTCTGTATTTGCTTATCTGATAATGAGCAGTAAAATCTATTCATCTTTATAAACACAAGGAGGCTGAGTTAGTATTTTAGGGAAAATTACTGAACTGCTCCAGAACTAAAGAATGCAGCTACTTAGCATTTCTGGTGCTGTAAAAGGCTCTTTGCCTTCTACATATCCTCCCTTGCAGTGTTTTAATAAGAAACAACTTCGCTGACAGAGTAATGGCACAGAAACCCCACACTAACCCATTGCTGAGCAGTAGCCATAGCAGTGATACCTTATAATAAGCTTAACAGTCGAAATTCAGTGAATCCTAGCCCACGTGGCTGAGGCAGCTGGATATTATCAAATGTGAGGTGTCAGAAGATAAAGATGATTGAAAAGAACTGTAACAATCACTGGTGAAACCTGTAAAGTCTTCAGCCAGGAGCTTCAGTGGTAGTTTGATGCCCTAACTTTAATGGGAATTGGCAGTAAGATGTTCCACAGCAAAATGTAAGTTTTACAAAGAAAAGGAAATGAAGTGGAACTTTTAAAAAGCAGCACATAATTTAAAGCCTGGAAGAGATGCCTCATAATGAGAAACTTCACATTTGTTCTGCTTAACAAAGTGAAGATTGAGAGCCTCTTGTTTGCATTGAAAACATCTTTGCAAGCTGCAGAGATAATCAAGTTGTCTCTAATCTATTCTACATTTTGGAAGGGGAGAAGTGACCTTACCGGGCTCTTCAGCTGGCAAGTCCATGGAAAGACATGCAGAGCTTTTCTCCTGAGTCTGGTGGCTGTTAATGACTGTGAGAAATGCGCATATAAAACCTCCACAGAGCTGAGGAAGCATTTCAGAACGCTTGCACTGATATCCTTCATTCCTTTTCTATTGCCATCCCAACTGCACTTGCTCCACTCAGGGCCTCTCTTTTATGCATCCCACCTCCTCCTTTGCCTCTCCCACCTGGCTGTGTTTCTCTGTCCAAAGGTACAGTATTTCTGAGGATGTATCAGGATGATTTTACTAAGGATCTCGGGGAGTTTCATGGCTCTGGACTGCTGTGTGAAAGAGCACAGTGTATCATATCCCACTAAATGTTCTTTAAAAAGTTGGTAGTGTAATAAATAACTCTGCCCAATTCAAAAATAAAACAAGTATAAATTTATTTCGTGTCCGAGAGTTCATACACGCAATGCCGCGATCGAAAAAGGAGACAGTGCCAAGCCCAGGATTGGAACTGGGTGAACCTAGGTCTGACCTCTATCGCATCAGAACTCCCTCTGTTCACGCTAGCTGCTTCCACCAGCTGGCTTATATACAGTTTTTCCCATAGAGTCCGGATCTCGGGTATTATTTTTGCCACTCAGCATATTCATGGAGCTTGCCATTCATGAGACTGAGGTGGACAAAGCGCATCCTGCTCTTGATTAATCTCCCATCACCAGAGGATGTTATCTGATGGCTCATGATGTTCCTTATCTCGGTTCTCGATCCGGTCGTTAACGCCTGAGCAGGGAGGGGATTTTCGGAGATGGGAGATCAGCTCTTGCCGGGAAGCTCTCTTTGAAAATGCAGATTTCAGGAGCCAGCTTAATGCTTTCTTGATGGGCCGTCAGTTCTCTGTAGCTCTGTTTTTGCGATGCAAATCCGTTCCCGGTGGAGGTTACAATTTTCTCTGGGCAAGTTCTGGTCGTTTTAAAATTGGTTATGACTTAACTTTAACACATATTTCGATATTACATATTTGAGCACGAATTTCCCGCTTTTATTTATAACAGTAGAAATCTTTCTTCTTGAACTAGAAAATGTGTTGCACTGTTTCTCAATCCCAGCTTGTCCAAACATTGTCCCTCTGGTACATATTGATCAGAGCTGGTATCCTGATCTCTTAATTGCTATCAGGGAAAAGATAACTCCTAAGATGTATCACAGTATGATTGTAAACAGCATTTTTTCTACCAAGGTGCCTCTTTTCTGGCTTGTGCCAATGATAAAACTGCTTATGTGTTGTAGTTGATTGTAAGTAGAGCTGACTTGAACCATTCATGCTGTCTGAGTGATTAAAATTCTCCAGATGGATCCTCAAAATGCAAAGGTCATATAATTAGTCTCCCTTTAAGTGAGAAATTCTTTCTTCAGGGTCTATCTGCAAATAGAGCGGAGTACCTAACATGGGTATCTCTGCAGAGTTCAGTTCAGTATCTTCATGCTGTAACGCTTCCCGGGTGAGGAGAAAGGTCCAGATTTAAAAGACATTTTATACTTAATAACGAGTGTCATATGAGCAGCAAGGACCTTTATTATGAAGTTTTTAAGTAAAGAGCTTAACTTTTTATTCTGGGTTTTTAATCTCAATTTCTCTCCTCCTTTGGTCCGTATTAACTGCAGACACATTTGCTACAAGAAAATATGACTTTAGGAAGTTGCCAGATTTTTATTTTCATCATTGTAAGTAATGGAAATAAATAGTTGCTAAATTATTAAGATAATCTTGACTGCATTATTAATTAGTTAATGAAGTTATTTTGAAAATACAGAAAAGTCATTGTCCCTTCTGCTCTGTTTTTCCAAAAGCTTTTATTTTGATTAAATCACCAGATGCTGAATCTAAATGTGAGCCTAAACCATGAGTTTCATCTTGTATTTTCTGCCTCTTTTTGCCTCTGATGTATCTGTAGATGGTTGAAGTTTTTCTCATAGCTAGGACAGGAACACAGACTCTAAACCAGAACTTGAGTGCAGCTTTTCTAATGAAGGACTTTATTTACATTTGGACAAGAAGAATAATTTTAGTTAATGTTTTCTGAGATGCGGAAGGGCTGAGAAATATTTAATTGACAAAATTTCTAGCAGAACTTTGGGATGATGTGTACAGCAATGTAAATACAGGCAAAATGATGGCAAATGAAAGCTTTGCCTTTTGAGGTCTCATGGAAGGCCTGGAATAAGGGACTTTTCATTTAGTTTTGCACAAGGTCAACATCCCCCACCATATTTTCCTTTTTCACTGTTTTCTTCTCCACTTTGTTACCTCACAAGTGACTCTTGCCCACCAAATCGCTGTCTTTAGGTTTCCCCCTAAATGTTTTTAAATTCATTTCAAGACTCTGACTCTGGTGGGGTTGAATTCTACCTTAGATTCAATTCTAGGTGCAGTTTTCTTTGGTCATGGAGGGAAGTTTTTATTTGGATGCTGAGGAGTGTCAATGGCAGATGTACAGCAAAGCTCTGGATTTGGATTCCTTCAGGCAGTTTTCCCTATAAATACCAGGGCTCTCACTGTGGCCAGAAAGGATTTTTTTGCCTTCAGGAAGACTCCATTAGGAGCTGAATTCCTTTAAATTATTATCTCTTTTTACAGATGTCCTGCTTTATAACATGACTAATTCAATCTCACTTAAATGTAAGAGTAACCTCATCCTAAAAGCCAACAATCTTCCTCAAAACTGTCTTATGGTTTTAAAGGACCATACAATTTTAGCAAGGCTGTTCTATTAATAATTTACTTCTAGTGTTTCTTTCTTTTCAGAGTTATAGCCATTGTCTTCTTTATTTCCACCTTTTGTTTCTCTCTTTCTTTTCAGAGTTATATCCATTGTCTGCTTTATTTCCACGTTTTGTTTCTCTCTTTCTTTTGAGCTGTCTGGGAGAAGGAGGAAAGCTTGTGAGGTATTATTAAACCCCAGCTAGGGTTGTCTATCCTGGACAGACTCAAATATCAATGTCACCTTTCTAAATTTTGTTCAGAGGGAATTCTGTAAAGAGCTGAGTTTAAGACATCTGACCTTTTAGTCGTTGTACTGAAAAATATGGACATCTTTGTACATTTTAAAATGCACATGAAGCTTCTGGTGTTCAACAAGTATCATAAATAAATATATACAAATTAAAAATGGAAATCAAAGAGAAAAAAGTGGTCAGCTTAATCCTTGAGAACTCAATTCCAGCATTTAATCAAAGATAAACTGACATGCCATCTAATGGAGAGAAATAAGGAACTTCTGGAAAATTGAAAAGACTGGGGGAAGCCGTAGTGGAAGATCCTTAAAAGTAAAAAGGAAAGTTCTGATTTTTAACGAAAATCTAAAATCTCTCTCTTGCTTTCAAAATGTATGTAAGAACATATCAGCTTCAATCAGAATTTAAGTTTAGAATTCCTTCCCCAAAAAATCCATAACGTCCATTTAAAATAGAAATAAGTCTGCGCCAGTCAATGAATACTAAAATCCTAAGGGGTTTTTCTGCAAGCTGGAGCTTTTCCCTCAGCCTAATTTCTTGTTTCACTGACCTGTGAGACAGTGAAACACCGCTAAAGGAAAAGTGTGAGCCTACCAAAGGGGATGGCAGGAGACAATCCGTGACGGACAATATGGAAGAATTGTGTGTCCTCAGAAGGGGTTCCTGGCCCCAGCTGGCCAATCCACAGGGAAATGGGGACATTTGCATTGATCCTCACTGGTCATTCTCTTAAGCTTCTTCCCTTCTACAAGAGTGCAAGGAAAGGAACAGGGTGCTCTTCCCTCATTAATGAGCAAGAAGCTCCTCCAGGTGCCCCCAGGGATCAGCAGCTTCTCTCGCACCAGATGCAGAGCTGAAGAGTTTCCCAGACTCCAGCTGTCCCCACAGCTGATTTCCCAATTCCACAGGTAGACACAAAACAAATCTCCTGTGCCAGAGCTGCTCCTGCAGGCTGAGGGGTGATCTGCCTTCTCCGTGACTTGGAAGAAAGGATTTGGTTTTCCCCCTTGCCCAGTTTACATGAATAATTTCGCCCACACACCTCTCTGCTCGGCCCTGGGAAGCAACTAAATATCGTTTTCAGCCAGTGGTCTGCACTAAATAAACCCTCTGCTGCCTCTGAAATATGCTGATAAATGGCAATCAATGCTGAGCCTGGAGTCTCCACTCCTCGATGGGAGCACATTCCTCACGTGGCAGGCACATTGCTGAGGCTCCAGAGGCTGAGCCCCTGTCTGCCGGCCAGCATCTGGGGCATCATTTGTTACAGGCAAACATTCTGGGTCATTATAAACGGCACTAATCCCCCGTGTTGAAATTTGCATTTCTAAACCAAAGAGGGCTGGTGATGCCTTTGTCCTGTGGTGTTTAACCAGGGGGTTAATTCACTGATTGACTTACCGCCTCTCCCCAGCCTGCTTTGCCACTAATCTTCCACACAAATGGGGTGAGGGAATATAATTTAGATTTACCAGCAGAAACAAAGCATCCAACAGCCCTGCTAGGGTGGAAAGCGTAGGGAATGCAGGGGATAAGAAGAAAACAGCAAGGCTGAAGCAAAAATCAAATGAACGCTAAAACCCTCGTGCTGAAAATGGTGACAATTAGAAGGAGCAAATTGGGGAGAGGAAATGTTGTGCTTCCAGCAGGCAGGGCTGGGCACAAAGGCAGAGCAGTGGAGAAAAGAGCAATGTCCCTCACACCCTGTAATGGGTGCTCATGAGCCCCCTTCTTGTGAGGTCTGAAATGGGGGCCCAGTGGCTGGGCTGAGGGTTCCCCTGATCCCCCAGATACCTGTGGCGGCTTGAGGACCCCCAAAAGGACGCTGGCATGACCCCCAAGTGGCTGTCACTGCTGAGCCATGTCATGGCAGCTGCACTGCCATGGCTGTGATGGGCAGAAATCTGGTCCAGTTGATTTAAAGCACCCAAACCACAAATCTAAAAGAAAGAAATTAAATAATCCCGTTGCTCTGAATGCCTTCCAGCAAAAAACACCAGCTGAGAGATCTTGCTTCCTGGAAAAAAAGCAAAAAATAGAAACACTTTGTTTTGAGCTCAGTTTCTCAGCCCACCTCTCCTCCTGCCCTGGCACGGAGCAATCCTGCCTCTGCAGACTGCGGAGGAGAAGTGAGAACCAGCACCTCTCCACATCAATCCCTCCATGCTGCTGTTACAGTTTCGGAGCAATCTCTACCCTGAAGGCAAATCCTGTCAGTCTGTCCATCAGCCCAGCCACATGGAAACAACTGCTGATTATTGAAAGTATCATGAGCTTGCCAGCCTGGGGACCCAGGGGGCTCTGGGGACTCTCTGGAACCAGTCAGTGTGAAAGAAAAGAGCAGCTTCTGTCTAAGTGGCACAGCTTTTGCAACGTGTAGGGAGCAGTTCCTTATATCCACCGTCAACCTTGTGCTGCTCTGGTCATCACTGTTGGCCAGCTGTGCCATGGAATGCCATGGAGCACCATGGAACGCCATGGAATGCCATGGAATGGCTCTCCCCTGCCGGGGGATTGAGGTGCTGATCTGAGCCCTGATGTGATCTGAGCCCCACATGCACTCAGAGCAACTCCCAGAGGTATGGCTTGTTTGTCCTTGCCCCCCGAGTGGCACAAAGCTGCGGAATAAAACCAGTAAGGCTGTCCCACAACTTGTCCCACCGCAGGAACTTTGTGGAGATGACACTGATGGAGGGGAGGGCTGTGTGTGCTGACATTGTTGGGTTGAAAGTTGCTTTGATGGGGTTTGGGAGAAAGGCTGGGATCTTGCTGAAACTCGTGGTAGGATTTATATAGAATTATATAATCCGTATTATTACGTAGAGTTAAATAATCACAGAATGGTTTGGGTTGGAAAGGGCCTTAAAGCCCATCCAAGTCCCCATCCCTGCCATGGGCAGGGATGCCTTCCACTGTCCCAGGCTGCTCCAAGTCCCATCCAACCTGGCCTTGGACACTGCCAGGGATCCAGGGGCAGCCACAGCTGCTCTGGGCACCCTGTGCCAGGGCCTCAGCACCCTCACAGGGAGGAATTCCTTCCCTATATCCCATCTATCCCTGCCCTCTGGCAGTGGGAAGCCATTCTCCCTTGTCCTGTCCCTCCATCCGTTGTCCCAAGTCCCTCTCCAGCTCTCCTGGAGCCCCTTTAGGTGCTGGAAGAGGCTCTAAGGTGCTGGATGGGCCCCAGGGTCTCCATGTGAATTAATAAATAAGGGTTAGGCAAAGTAATTTTCCACCTCTGCCTCCATTTTCTTCTCTGTCCCACCCCCTGGTTAAAATGCTTTAATTACGGAAGTCAGGATATTTTTCCACTGGGCAAATGAGGGGAAAATGGGTCAATCTCTGGGCCAGAAATGAGGGGAGGAATCGCAGCTGCCTTTTTAGAGAGTGCTGTGTTTGAACAGCAATCTCCTGCTTTCCCTGGCAATGAAAATCCCCCTCAGTAGATGGTGGCAAAGACCGCTGCTGAAAGAGGCTCCGTGAGGTGCTGACTTCAATCTCTGTGCTGAACATTCATTCTTTTATGCAAAGAAAACCCAACCAAAACGAGCCTGCTTTGAAGCTGCTGAATGCAAATCCTCACCAACTTAGACTTTTACCCAGGTGAAACAGGGAGAAACTTTTCCTTTCAGCCTGGTCATTGTTCCTTCGCCTGGGTGACTGAATTTTTTTTCTTCAGAAACATCAAAATCAAGTTCTTTTGGCCTGTCTGCACCTTATATTCTAATATAAATGCTTTACTGGAAGGATAAGTTGGCAGAACTCTGTCTTGGGACACAGCCCATGCAGCCCACAAGCAGAGCTACCTTTACAGGCTTTGAGCCAATTGTAAAAAGAGAGAGAAAACTAAAAATATTTTAATGGAAACACCCATTTTTAATAAAAATCATATCTTAATTGAAAAAAGAGATTATTCATATGATTCCACTTTCAGAGGGGATCAGAAGCACATGTAAAAATTACAGAATTTTGATAAAATTGTCAAAGGCTGATGTTCACTGGCTTTATATATCACTTTTTGAAAAAATCTGTAGAAATTTACTATGCAACAAAATTTTCCTCTTAGTTTAAGAAGTAATTCAGGAAGTTATCATGGATTGACTCTCAAAGTCGCCTTCCCTGAAAAATGTTTATTCCATATTTGGCTGCTTTTCACCCTTTGTCTCATTTCAGTCTCACAAAACCGAGAACACAAAGTCGAGGGATGTTGTTTGGGACTTGGACAAGAAAAATAGATGCAAGAGTGTTTTTTGATCTGCTCCAGTTAGAAATGAAATGGATTGTTCTCTATTTTTTTTAATTAGTCTGTCTGAACAATTTTGACTTTTTGGGACAATACCAAGCCAGAACTATTCCAAATGTTCCCAAGATCCAACAGAGTAATTCAAGTTGGGGTGTTCTATTTACTGTTCTCTTGGAGGAGCTGGAATTTTCTGGCTGGTTTGACTTTTCTTTACCCTCCCCACTGAGTGGTAAAGGATGAGTCTGAAATGTGTCTGGCAGATCCCAACCAGGATGGGGATCCAAACATGTGGAGTAGGGAGCATTTAAAGGCAAAGATAGCACAATTCACCAGGAAAACGTCACCAGTAATTAATGACAGAGCTTTTTCAATGGAAGAGGTTGCCCAGAGAAGCTGTGGCTGCCCCTGGATCCCTGGCAGTGTCCAAGGCCAGGCTGGATGGGGCTTGGAGCAGCCTGGGACAGTGGAAGGTGTCCCTGCCCATGGCAGGGGTGGGACTGGATGGGCTTTGAGGTTCCTTCCAACCCAAACCATTCTGTGAGTCTGTGTCTAGAACTGTCAGAAGAGGAAGATGCATTTTGTGTGGGAACATCCCTGAATTCAAACACTCTTGGTGTGGATACGAAAACCCAGCGAATCAGTAACACCCCCAGAACACACTCAAGAGGATAAACAGTAATTAAACTTTCTTTTTGTGAAGTTCCTTGTCCATATTGCAGAAGGGAAACCCATTGTGGCTTCATCACACAATATATCCGAGGAAGGCAGAGATTTTTTAAGTTAGAAAATGTATTTTTCTTACCCCGATATTCTCAGGGTAAGGATTACCCTGGATCTGTTTGTTGTACTTTCTGCTCTACAGGCTGGTCTCCGGTGACTTACTGAGGAGTATGTTTTCTGCAATAAAAAGCTTTTTCTTTAAACAAACTGTGGCATGGCTTTTCATCCAGCTGACAAAACAAAGCAGAGAATGTTTTCAGCAGTGTGTGGGAGTGGGTTTGGGGGGCTTTTGTTTACATGCACAAATTACTTGAGGCAATGAATCCAATTGCTGGCAACTTGTGTTGTCAGGACCCTACAGTTTCTTTTTCTTCGTGTAATAATATTTACTCTCAAAGGACCCCCAACTACAGCCTCAAAATGTCAGCGTAAGAGATAAATTTCACTTACAAGATACAACAGACACTTCCTTTTTTCCATTACCATGAGCCTGTGCTTTCTGCTTCAGATTACTTTCCTCAGTTCTCCCCCTACTCTCATTTTTCTCCACCAACCTCCATAAGGTTATTCTTCATATCGATTGGCATGAAAAAAATGCGCATTCTGAGACAGAAATATTATTTAAAAGCTTTTGCAAATCTCAAGCCCGGCTCATTTATTTTATCTAAATAAGAACAGATTTTTCTGAATTTGCTACCATTTCTTGGTAATAACCCATGGTGCATTAATAAAATGTGTTTTGTTGCTTGCAGTCACTGTAGGTTTTCCAGAGGTTATCCCAGTAATAAAAAGCCCGTTCAGATATGTTCTGTAAGTGAAATAAAGAAAAACAAATAAGGTCAGCCCAGCAGAGAGGTTTCTGTGGTATTCCTCAGTCTGTACAGGTTTGCATCCTGATCCTGGTTGGTTCCCCTAAAAAAGGAACCAAAACCTGCCTCAATTTGACCCTGGCAGTCACTGAGGTGCCCAGCAGAAGATGCCGCTGTCTGTGGAGAACAAGCCCATGGTGTGACCCAGCATCCTGTGGTGTTTCAGTGACGTGTGTTCCATTGATTTCATCTGGATTTTCATCAAAAAAAAGTAAAATTAGTCCAATTTTCTGATTCCTGAAAAAAAACACATTAAGATGATTAACCTTAAACACTAATAAAAATGCTCATTAAAAAGTGCCGTGTTGAGTCCAGGCAAGCTAAGCAAAGTCATTATGTTGCAACCAAGGAAACACGTTCAGTTTTAAAAACGGTAGAACCTGTGTTGTCATTATTGCTGTTATTGTTATCCCTGAAGGAAAGAGGGAATAGAAAGTTTAAAAGATCCTACTATATTTCTTAATGTTCTCATGAGTCCTGAGGCACAGGTTTTTTCTTCCCGGGTTAGAGCTTTAATAAGAGGGTAATTCTCCAGTTGGCTGTGTGTCAGGAGTATAACCTTTATCCTGCTTTTTAGAACAATTAACACTTGGAAGGCTGCGATTGTGTTATGTGCTGTTCCACAGTAACTCCTGCAGGAATCCCCAAAGACAACATCCTCAAAACCCCACTGCTCTGTTTAACTAACTCATGTGCTACTTAACTAACTCAGAGTGAAACCATGCACTCTAAACTCAGGCCATTGTGGTTGTAGTTCTGCTTCTGAACAGTTGAAAACTTCAAGTATTTGCAGTATTTGTGATTTTGTGGTGATTTAAATAAACAATTTCTCAGTAATGAGGTCTCAGTCTGTAGCCCTTTCAAGTGTGAGCCCTTTCAGGCCTTAAAGTGTTTTTCATTAGAATAGAGATTTCAGTGCAGATTTTAGATCTGAATTTTCCTTTTTTTCTAAAAAACAATTATATCAAACAGTCACATAATGCTCAGGCAACACCTTGGAAATCAGTGAAACTGGTCCTGTATTCAACAGCAACACAAACTTCTGCTTCTGTGCTTGTTTCCAGCTGTAACATGTCAGCTCTGCAAAAGGAGTAGACCCACAGATCATTTTGTAGAGGGTTTTGACAGTTCAACCACGAACCAGAGCAAGAAGACAGGAGATTTCAGGATTGAAATGTGTTGAAATTTTGATTTCTTCCTTTTTTTTTTTTTACTCTTGCTTTAATTTTTAAATCCAACTTTGAAACTTCTAACCAGACACTTGACTTTATTCCTTTTATTCTTCATGTAAGCCACGTTTTAGAAAAGTATATGGCATTTTATATAGAAAATATATGGAAGTGTATATTCTGAAATTATATGTACCAGTACAAACCCCAAAATAAGTGTAAAATAATTGATTATGGGAATTAGTGTTAAAAGGGGAGGAGAAGTGGCACAAAAAGGTTGGGATAAACAAGAAAAGTTGGAGGAAATAAGAAGAGAAGGGCAGAAACACAATGAGCTGCGTTTTTTTCTTAGGGTGTGGGAACACCCCCAAGCCGGGATCTCCATCTGACAAAAATCTGTGGCTGTACATTGATATCAGCTCATCAGTGTCAGCACAGATAATTCAGGATTTCCCTCCCAGACTCTCAGCACGTCCCTCAGCAGCTCCACCAGCCTTCAGGGGGTTGCCTTGAGGGACTGGGTACCAGCCTGTGACAGCAGGCAGCGATGATGAAAGTTAAGGATTGGGGTTTAATGGGTTTAAGACCCTTGGCCAGTGCTGCTCCCTGAGGAGCTGTAAAGTCACTTGATTTGTGTATTTGTCCCGCTTTCTCTCTGAATGGTGTCCAGCTAACATGATGGCACCTGGAACAGTGGCAGTGTCCCTCTGTACATTTCACTTCACCCATAAGATTGCTATTTTACAAAATTCATACCTGTTTCCTTCCAAACTATCAGAGTCAGCCTCATTCTGCTTCCTTGAGCTTAGCAGAAGTAAAGAGAAAAATTTCTTGGAATAATGAACCAAAATAATATCATATTTTATAAAGAGAGTTCCAGTCCTGCCATCCAGAAAATGATAGCTTTATGTAACAGGGCAAGGGCTGGCTTTTGAGTAGAAACCATAATAAATGCATTAAATAAAACCATGTGGTGCTAATTGATTCAAGGCCTGCTCTATTTTCCTGTGTTGGCACTTCCTCCTCCTTCGGCTCGGCATAGATTTGGTATTTCCTGAGAGTCTCAGGTGTTAGCACAGAAAATTCATTTTTATTTATACTGTGTTTGTCATGGTAAAAGCACAGAAATGTGTCGGTTTAGGGTCAAAGTGTGAGCGGAATCTTGTGAAAAGAGATGAATGCAAATGTTTGGCTTTCGAGGAACTCTACCTGAGTAACCAGCTCACCTGCAGCAATGATGAGTAAATAATGAGGCAATAATGAGGTAAATAATGAGGCCAATGCATGGGGTTTGTTCACTGCTGGAGATCAGCCAGGCACCAGGAGAAACACCCAGCACTCCCAGGAGCCAACCCAGAGAGCAGCCCTGCACACACCGTGCCAGCCACGGGAGATTTTATTACAACTCACCTGGTAATGAATATTTTGTTTAGAGCTCCGTCAGCTGAACTTATTTAATGTGTAAGAGTCTCAACTTTCTTTTAAAAAGAGATTCATTTCTAGCCTATGTGGCTGGGAAGGCAAACACGAAAATGAAGCAGGAAACAGGGAAATGCAAGTTTCAGAAAAAGCCCTAATGTTTTATTTTAATCTCACATTTCATGAGTTTGAACTTTGCTTTTTTCAATACACGGCATTAACAACAGTTCACATGTTCTGTACAATTTTTTTTTCATTTAATTAAACTCGAATGATCTGAGAGTATAGAATTTCTCATGTGACCAAATGGTTTTTAGAGATTTTCTTTTGTAGACTCCCCATGGTCCAGGAAGGAAGAGCCTTGTGCAGGAGTGCTCAGTAAAACTGACGTTTATTGGTACCTGTATAGAACAAATGTCCTCCAGATGCTTTGGCTGAATCCCATCCTTTGTGGAATGCTGCAGAGCACAGCCCACCCCAGGCTACAGCTGGTGATGAACGAGATAAGGAAAGAGGCAAACCTGGGAGGCAGGAACAGATTCTTTGTCCTTATCAAGTGAACTCAGTTGTGGTAAGTCCACACAGTGGCCTGAAGGTGTTTGCCTCTGCTGATGGGCCATAAGTGGCTCAACTGCACTGATTTTAGATCAGCTGTATCACCCTAGAAGGTGTCAACGACTCCTGAAGTGTCTGATCCGAAACATCCCATCATCCAGGTGTCCCTGAGCCACAACATGACCTCATGCAGCTGAAGCTCCCTGCCTCAGGGGAGGTACCTGGGCGTTCCCACATGCACCTGAGTGATGTAAACCCGATAGAGACGCTTGGGGCTCTCTGCCCACTGCTGCTTTGGGATTTCTCTTTCTTTGGCACCTTCCCCCGACGGATCCAGACTGCGACTATTGCCTTGACCAAGACATCGAGATTGCAACAACCAAACCTCATTGCAAGGCTTAGCGCTGGTGAGATCTTTCTGCCCTTACCCTTTGTTCTAGTTTGAAAACAAACCAGTGGGTTAAACTGACAGAGTCAGGATACAACCTGACACCCTGTTGATCAGGGTGGCAATAGCAGTCCAGTAAGATGGTGGCTGCAGTCCTCCTGAAGTGGTGGATGTGGCTCTGTCGAAGCGGTGGTCCGGTCAAAGGGTCTGCTCTTCCTCAGAAGGTCCAGTGGTGGCTATGTAGCTCCTGTCCTCTGGGAAATCCAGTGGGAAGGGTATCTGTGATGTCCAGAGTCTCAGATTATATGCAGGATGGAACGCCTGGCTCCTCCCCCTGGGCGGAGCATCCCCACAATGGGATGATGAGTCATGAGGCCAGGTGTTGATGGGCTCATTAACAGAAGATAGTCTGGAGGGGAGTTATCTCTGAGTAATGTGGCAAGGCATTGATGGGCCATTAACAGAAAGATAGACTGGAGGGAGGAGGCCTGGAAACACTGCCCCACCTGGTTTTAACAACTCATGGTAATAGAATATACTGCAACCCGGGACACCCTTTCCTTCTCTTTCTTCTACACTTCCTCAAGTGATATTTTTATGCTTTATGTAGTCATAGTCCCGTGGGTAACAACAACCGGAACAGCTCCACGCGTGCTTCCCTGTGCCACCCGATTTTCCTACAATGAGCCCTCCATGTGAGTATTGACAAACACTGATCCTTCGGTGTCACTTCACTCTGATCCACCCCAAGGGCTCTGTTTGCAGCAGCCTGGGTTATTCTTGTCCTCTGGGGTGGGATAACAACCTTGCAGTTGGCAATGCCTCTCCACACTCTGTGTCAGCCCAACGAGCAGCACTGCAGGGCCCTGAGCAATGGAGGAACCAGAGTCATTTCAAGGATATTTGGGAAGGATGGAAAAGCACACAGAGGAATTAAAGCAGTGTGGAAGACCCTAAAGTACTTTAGCAATGCCAGCCCAAAGGTTTCTTATTCTTTCCTTAAAGGCTTGAAACACATTTTGTGATTTTGGAAAATGACTTTTTTATGGAATCACAGGACGGTTTGGGTTGTCAGGGACATTAAAGCTCACCTCGTTCCAACCCCTCTGCCATGGACAGGGAAACCACCCACTAGATCAGGTGCTCAGGGCCCCATCCAACCTGGCCTTGGACACTTCCAGGGATGGGCCATTGTATAACTGGGCTTTCTGTATAGCTAGACTGAAAAAAACACACCACAAACAGTAATTTTTGTTTTATTTCTCTTGTAAAGGAAAAACCTGCTATTTTCACTAGGGAGGTGCATGATGAGGACAAAGAGATCAAACCTTCTTTAACGTTGTTATGGTCTATTACAATCTTCTCTTTATTATATGAGAGCATCTTTATGGCAATTATAAAAGAGCCCTAGAAAAACAAACATTTCTTTCACTAATTTTCTTTAATAAG
Source organism: Struthidea cinerea (assembly GCA_013397865.1). NCBI lineage: Eukaryota > Metazoa > Chordata > Aves > Passeriformes > Corcoracidae > Struthidea > Struthidea cinerea. Next base: position 50,911 of record VZTI01000220.1, read on the forward strand.
AAACTGGAAAAGACTGCTTGGGGTCATCAACTCGCATGCCATAGGTTGCCATATCCCAAGGTTGCCATATAAATGGATGCTCAGTTCTGAAGGGTACCTAAAAACCCATCTGAGGTGACCTGTCCCCTACAGCCTGCACCACTTATCCCAGAAACACATTCAGGACCTCAGCTCAAAGGTCCTGTTATGAAGTACCCCAGGGAAAAAGGATGAATGATGTAGGAAATTCCCAGTTACTTTTGTTTCCTGCAAGAGCAGCAGTATTGCTGCTGGATAATACTCCCAAAGGTGTATATAAATGTCCATAAATTTTAAGTACATTCTTGAATTTCTCTTTTTTAATCTACTTTTCTTTTTTTTTTGTTTTTTTCCCCTGGACAAGCAATTTGTGATATTCCAGTCTTTTCTTTTTTATGCATCTGGAAAGGCCTTGTTGATGAAACACCAAGATCCCAAGGCAATATAAAATTTTGATGCGACATTTTCTTCCAGGGGTGAGAAGATTGAACATTTCACCCGAAAGTGCCTCTTTTGCTGAAACTAGGCCACTCCAGCCTTTCAGCTCACACAGCCAAGACAGCAGCCCTCCCTTGGAGTTTGGATTTGCTGGTAAGAACAAATTCCTGGTGTGAAAATACCCCTCCGGCAGCGGCCAAGGTCCTTCCCAGCCGCCAGCTGGCTCCCAGCAGGTGTGTTGGATGCACATCTGTTTGCCCAGGACCTGCTGAGCTGTGACCTGCCCTGGGAGGAGCAAGCACTGGAGAAAAGCCTCCCACAGCTGGGACTGGCTGCTCCTTCAAGGCAGGATTTGTGCCACCCCACCCTCGCACGTCGGTGGAGAAGAAAAGAAGTGTCTTTTCAGCAAAAGAAACACTCCGAGGAGGCTCTGTGCTTTGGAGAACTTTTGTTGTTCTTTCCACGGGTGACTTTGGCATTGTCCCACCCTCTCCTGCTGTCCCTGTGCAGCCATCCCACATTCCCTGCAGTGCACACCTGGGTTTGCCTGCAGGAGGGATGTCCCTGCTGATGAGAGTGTGGTGGCACCATCTCTTGGGACTTGTGACACTCAGGCTTCAACTCTGCTGTGCAAGGGTGAGTTTCACTGCATTTTCATGCTGGAACAAGGGAAAGCAATTATTTTCCCAAATTTATTCAATAAAATATAAAAATAAGATCGTAGAAGCTGGGAGTAGGTGCTGCTGCCCCTTACAGTCATATTCAAATTGACTTTAAACATGTAAAATTATTTCTAAACTGCAGTGAACAGCACTACATGTACATTTTGGGCACCTACATTTCCTGTTGTGACTCACCTAGAGATACTTTCCTTGAATAATATTCGCAGGGCTTTGCATCTCAGTGTGTGCATTTTCCTTATCCTTAACACGGAGTAACTTTGAAAGATTGTAGTTCAGGGGGAAAAGAAAAAATTAGACTTCAATATTCTTCCTGATGTATTAGAGTGCATATGTTACATGGGCAGTGTCTCTGACCGTGGTGGGGGGGTGGAACTTAATTGTTTTTGAGGTCCCTTCCACTTTGGGATCCTGTGATTCCATAAAAAAGCTTTGGCATTATGCAAGTGTTTGTATCTACCCAACCTGCAAACCTGAGCCCTTTGCGTTGCGTCTGCTCATTAAAACTGGGCTGGTGTGGAAATGCTTCAAGGACAACCAGGAACCAGCCCAGCTTATTCTGGGAAGTTGTTTGAGTGGCAGAGCAGAAAATCTGCAGCATGTGTATGGAAATTGGTTGCTCTGGGGAAAAGCTGGATAAATATGTCAGGAAACCCAGGCCTGAATGGGGCTAAATAACAATGTGCATGTTTCAAAGTATGTAAAATAATTTTACATTTAAAAAAAAAAATCAATATTTTCTTGGTTCTTGGACTTAATGACAACCAGTTTTTGGCTACCCTCACAAAGCTTTGTGAACAGCTCCGTGTAACAAAACAATCTCAGGATATTGTTCAAGCCACTTATTCTAATCAGTTACATTCCTCATATCCCTTCTTGCCTTGTCTTTTTAAAGCAGCCAGAAGGCAAACACTGGGCTGGTTCCTTGCAACAGAGGAATTTCTCCTCATGCCTGGATGCAAACCTGACCAAATTCTCTGCGCTGGCCTTCAGTCTTCTCACCAGGAGCTACGTGTGGGTAGGATGGGTTGCCTAAATAACCTTCTTTTTTTTCTAGGCTATCTCATGAGACAAGGAACTTTTGGTGATATTTTACTCCCAGGGAAATATCAGTTTAGGTGTAAAGCCAAGCCAGCGTTGCTGGTTTGCCTCCTGAGGTTTGCCAGCCTTGAGGGGAAGGCAAGGTGAGCCCAGGTCTGTCTTGTTAGAGGCTTCCTCGAGGTTTGAGGAGGGTCTGAGGATGGCAAGGTCCTTAACGCCTTCTGAATATCAGGGAAGCCGGGGATAGCTGCAAGATCATCTTCCTTTCCTCCAGGTTTGGTGACTATGAAATAAATAACTCTGCCCAATTCGAGGATTAATAAGTATAAAATTTATTTCGTGTCCGAGAGTT